>JAOXJK010000002.1:3204780-3218605 GCA_025774025.1 Xenus cinereus
TGGGGCTTGGAGCAACCTGGTCTGGTGGGAGGTGTCCCTGCCCAGGGCAGGGGGGTTGGAACGAGATGATCTTTAAGATCCCTTCCAACTTGAACCATTCTATGGTTCTATGATCCCCAGCAGGCCAAGGAAAAGGGTGAGGGGTGCTCCTCAGTCTGCCGCTGAACTATTACTCCCGAGCAGTGGAAATTGTGGACAAGGAGATACTCTCCATCTCCCAGCAGGTAGGGGAAAGAGTTGGGCAGCCCATGCAGTGCCTCTGTGGGGCTGGCGGAGGGTCTCCTGTGTGCCACACAGCCCGGGCGGACAGACCCCGCTCGGCACCCCGGGGAGCGGTCCCTTTTGGGGAAGCTGAAGCTGTGGCGTGGCGGGGGCCAAGCCCGTTCCAGCGGGATTGCGCAAACCCAAGCCCCGCTGTTTTTCTGCGAGAGGAACTCGGTCCAAATCTCCCCCGTGCACTTTGCCCTCTGATTGTGGTGACCTCATGCCGGTTTCCCTCTGCAGCGTTTAAAGTCCAGGGGAGAGGGGCACTTACCTGCCTCCTACGCACAGCAGCTCGCTCCCACTCCTCCCTGCCTGGACGGGGGCTCCGGGGTCTGGAGCTGGACGGGCAGCATGCGGCTGCTTTTCGAGGCGGTGGTTCTGTGCCTGACCCTGGGCTTAGGACAATGCGCCGAGGAAACAACACAGGAGAACACCGTTCGCCAAGCTGCCCAAGCAGAGTCGTTCTATTCGGACTGGGGCATCGGGAGCATCCGGGACAGCTTCGAAACAGTTAACAGCTACTTTGACTCCTTCTTGGAACTGCTTGGGGGTAAAAATGGTGTTTGTCAGTACAGATGTCGATACGGTAAGCGAACCTCACTCCCGCTGGCTCCTCTCTCTTTGCCCTTTCCCCTCTTTCCCTCTCGTGTGGAAACTCGCAGCACTCTCCTTCCCCAAGACCACAACCAGCTCCTACCCACGACCCGTCCCCCTGTGCTGCTCGGCACAGAAAAGTCGCTGCAGAGAGTCAAAACATCCCTGCTAGTGCCAGCACAGGGACACTGAACCCTCATCTTCCCCTCTCACCAAGAACAGCCTGTTCCTGAAGCCACTGTGCTGTGTGCAAGGGGACAAGAGGAGAGGACAGAGGTTTTACAGGAGGGGCACGGAGATAACCAGGCTGCCCAGCTGCGTGGACCCCCGGAGAGATGGACCATGGCTGGCAGCGAGGCCCTGGAGGGGAGGACGAGCAGCTCCTGCAGACCTGACTCAGAAGGGTTGGTAGTGTCGCCAGCGGCCCTAATCTCAGCAACCTTGGAGTGTCATTATTCAGCAGTTGCGAGTTGGCTAATAACATAGGCTGGAGGAGGGGAGATAACGGGGAGGTACGTGAGAGCTGCTGTCACCACAGAGGAACCTTTAGTACCCAAGTCAGAACAAGGCAGCTGCTGCTCGCCTTGGACTTTAGAGTGATTTACCAAAAGTGAAGAGTTTGGCTTGTCCTGGGGACAGGACGAAGGAGGTGAGACCTCAGGGACAGCAGGGCAGAAGGATCAAAGGCAGGGCAAGGACTGGGCACACGGAGGTGCAATGGGGCAGGCCCCTAGGGTGCAGGTCTGTGGGGTGCTGGGCAGGGGGAGGCACAGGCAGCACCAGCCATCAGCAGGGTACTGATGCTGAAACAGCCTGTTTGGGAACAGCAAGGAGGTTTCCTACAGACGGTGTCCTCTCCCCAGCCTCCTACAACTGTCCCCACACCAATAACTGTCCTCTGTCACCTCAGCCTGCCCATCCATAACTGCCCGCCAGCCCTTTTTCCCCGAGCTTCATCCCATGTCCCCAGTGACTGCCTGGGCAAGATGCTCGGGAGCACAGAGGTGGTTTCAACCCTTCTCCTTCCCTGAGCACTGTTTTTCACAGACACAGACTCCCTGCTTTGGGGAGATCCCACCGACCCGTTTCAGTCTGTAGGCATCCCCTTTCTTCTAGAATGCAGGATGTGCCTCTCCAGCCTGTGCAGGGTTGTCCATAATGCCCACCCCAACAGATGCAGCTGGAGGGAAGCACCTCCCATCCCTCCCAGACCATCAGTGAGGGTGCCAGGAGAAAAAGATGCTGCAGGGCTGGGACCCGAGATCCCCGTTAGGGCAAGAGGGCAGATGGGCCACCCTTAGCCAAAGTGGGACCACAAGGAGAGTTTAAAATCAGCCTTAAAGTTGTTTGGGGGTTTTGTTTGTTTGGGTTTTTTTAAGTAATATGTATATGTCTGTGCTCCTGCTCCTGCTAGCTCTGCTCCCCAGGCCCCATGCTAACAGCGAGCAGGGAGCAGCAAGCCAGGTACCTCAGCCCCACAAACCTGCAGGGAGCCAGGCATCTCAGCGCATCACCTCAGCCCCACAGTGGCCCTGGACCCTCAGGCCGGGGCCCCACAGCCCAGCCCAGCCAGTGCTGCCTCTCTGCAGCAGCTCAGGAGAGCCACAACTGCTCTGTGGGGCCCGCTGGTGGCACCACAGGGGTGCAGTGTCTGGAGAAGGAGACCCCACACACACACCACGGCATCGCCCCAGCACACAGGATGAGGCCATTTGCCCATCAGGCAGCCCGTCCCCAGGGCTACACTGTGGCAACCCCACGCTGTATGTGACAACCTGCCTTTAGGTCCATACCGTGGTCCAAATTCGGTGCAGAAAAGGACTTGCCCTTCTTAATGCAGGGATTGAAAACCCTCATTGTAGGGATAACGTGGCTGGTACTGCAGCATGCCTAAGGCAAGATTTGGGAAGGATGATATTCAGAGCTTGTTTCAGGGAGTCTCAGGACTCACCAGCTCCTGGAGAAGTCATCGGTCTTGGGCTCATCCCGAAGCCGGGGCTGTTCCTGTCCCTGCACTCTTGGACAGAGAGAAGAGTATCTCCACAGTGTGGTGCAAATTCCTGCCTGCTCCCTGGGAGCACCCTGCATCTTATTGGAGAGATGCTTCACCTAGAAAGGAAAACAAACACGCACATCATTAGCCCTGTTCTCCTCTGCTGAACAACTCATTAATCACGGGCTGAAGGAGGAAACTATTGAAACGCTGCCCACGAGCCTCCAAGGGTCTTGCTGGATCCTTCCAGGACCATTTGTCTGTGCTGGTCTCCAGCACACACATTGCAAATGGCAAGTGGAGGGGATGCAGGGATGATCCTAAACCAGTGAAACCAGGTGTCTGTGACCAGAAGAATGAACACAAGCCATCTTTACCATCTTGCTGCTGAATCAGGGCCTGACTGCTTTTTCCTCAGGCACGAAGCAAATATTACACCTTCTATGTTCTTTCGTTTTAGCCAAGAGACACTGATAATAGCCTATTTCGTCACAATAAAGGTCAGGACTCACCTGTGATTGCCACATCCATCTTTAGCTGAGCACAAAGTGCTTGCCTGTTCTGGCTGTAAGACTCTCCTCCTGATTTTTCAGCAGCTAGTGAGGTCTGAAAACAAACAACTTGATGGATTAGTCCCTTAAATTAGGACATTAGGGCTACACTAGCATTTGCTGGTAAACATCTCCTCCTCCTTACAAAATCTCTCTGGGCATCTCACAGGGGTAAACAGCCTGAACTGGGACTAAATCCCTTGATAGCTTCCTTCAGCTGTCTGGCCAAGCAGGACTTCAATGTTTTGCTCAGCATTTGTCCCGAGGGACCTAAGATGGGGAGGCACATCCAGGTTTGCACATCCTTCAAAGTCAGGCTCTTCAACACAGCGCTAAAAAGGTTGTGGTGAGTATGGGACACATATGTCCAAAGCCCGCTTGCCTAGGGCAGAGAAATAACAATGGATCACTCAAAACAGCAGGATCCCCAAGACCATCTATTCACCCAGAAATACTTTCATTTCCCCCTGCCAAGCGTACCAGTACTGCAGTGTCTGAGACCTCCTGCATCGCCAGCAGCTGTTCTAGCCAGCTGGCTGTTTTCCAGTCTCTTGGCACAGCTACAACAGCTTGGAGATATTAAAATGCATCAGGGAAACTCGCTTCCCATCAGAAACGCAACTTCAGTTCTCCTCTAAGTCCATGCCAACAAGGCAGTGCCCTGAAATACATCTTCTTCTGAAGAGCAGGCTTCCTCAGCAATGCCGTGCTTCTACGCCCCAGCGTGGCTCTTCAGCGTGCTGCTGGGCAGGTCTCGCTCAACCAGTGTGACCCACCAAGTCCCATCCCCATCACAGGGCCTATAAGGAATAAGGATGGGGAAGCAATAAGTGACAGGAGCGCCGTGTCGGTGCTCATGTCGTGTGAGGAACGCCTATTATTCCTGCTTTGCTTTTGTCTTCCTGTTTGCTGGAAAACAAGATGTGGGAGAGAGGTTAACTGTGGCGTCTTGGACTTTATCTCGCTGAGAAAGAGTTCACGAAGGTGCACTTTACAAATAATTAAGCTTTGTTTTTTAGAGAGGAGGGGGGCAGATTTCCTGCAAAGGCTCATCTTGAAGGCAGTTCAATGTTTTCTTGATCACCACAATTCTCAAGTGAGATTACTTTTTTCCTCAGGGCAACTTTCTAAAATCCTAGAATAGCTGCAACTTCAGCTTAATATAAGGTTTTCTCTGGAAAGTCAGTTATCCCCATATCCCCAGACAGTCTCACTCCTGCTCTGACTTGCCACCTTATCCTATTAATTGACAATATGCTGCAGGAACATAACTTATCGCAAGTATTATGAGTCATTAAAATTTGACCCCATCCTGGAAAATCCACCTTGGATTTTGAACTTTCCTCTGCCTCCTACCTCAGTTCAGGAACATTTGAATTCTGAGTCCCGATTCTCACCCCCCTTCCTAAAGAGCAACTGGGCTGTGAATTGCACCAAGACCTGGATGCAGCCATTCCTCTCATTATATTGCTTGAGAGCCTTAGGTTATAGTTTCAAGCCCATATATAGACAGAATTCCTTCTCTCTATAGCATAGCCACCAAAATAGTGTAATGTGCAATGTGTCATGAACTCAGAAATTACCTTGTGTCGGCGTACCTCAATGGACTTGAGTTATATTTTGGTGGGAAGATAATCCTACGACGATGGCGTGCTGCCAAACAGCTCTTTGTCTGCTGTTAACTCAGCTCTACCTGCTCCAAAAAACGATGCTTTCCACACTAGAAAATTAAAACCTGGAGCAAGAAGCAGATCTGACCTATTCAAAAGGGGCCAAAAAGGTAGAAACACAGTAGTGGCTGCTGTACCAAGAAATACCTTCCCACACAAATGCCCTCACCTGGTGGTAATGTCAACTAGAGAGCTTTATCTTGGCTTGCAGAGAGCGAAATCCTTGGTGCACACTGCGTTCCTGTGAGGCTGGAGAAAATTGGCTATTGGCCTCTCACAGCTGGGCAGGATTTCAGTTGTTTGTTTGTTGCAAATCTGTTGTTTAAACGAAATTGCTGTGGTAATTCTTAATTCAGAAGGTGCTGGGAACGTAAGACCTTTATGAGGCATTTGGCTGTGAGGTCTTCTCAAGAACGCAGTAGTTTTATGGCCGTATTGACCGCTGGCGCTTCAGGTACCTTGACAGAAAAAAGGAGAAAAGCGTCTTAAACGATTATCAGTGCTGACAATAAGAAAGCAGTGGAAATCGAGTTTAAAAGAACCCAACGCTGCCTAAAGGACTAAACTAGACCTATTTTATGTCTATATAAAATCTCTGGTGGTGCTCGGGCAAGCAGAAAATTAACCCTAGAGGTGATGGACTTACAGAAGGCTCAGCTCACACATGTTTTTGTTGGAGCATTCACACAGCTTACAAAGATTTCCCAGAACAGGGTTCAAATGTCTTAACACTTCACTCTCTGCGTTTGAGATCTCCCTTTTACAAACCCAGCTGGGGCAGAAATGGAACAAGCGCTGAACACAAATCAAGGGGCAGTATAGAGAAAGCTGATTCCATGAGGAATGGTCTCCACAACTTCTCCAGGGGAGAGTCCTCTCCTGTTCCTTGCTCCTTGCACAGCTGGGTCAAGGCACACAAGCAGCCTGGCGACTCATCCTCCCCAAACCAGAGGTGTTAGGTTAGATGGAGATGGGGCTTGAGATAGGGATGACAGAAAAAGGATGAGACAGGGCAGGGAATAGGCTGATCTCCTTTCCACATGGACAATTTCCACCCCAACCCTGAGCACCCAACCCTCACACCCAGAGCCCTCTGTCAGCCCTACACAAAGCCCCAGGATGGGCTGGCAGGCAGACAGGAGGGCTTGCACACCTTCAAAGCAAAGTAAAATAGATTAAATCGCTGCTGAAGCTACTGTTAGCTGATTGTCTGCTGGACTCTTTCTACATCGGGCAAATACTTATTCACAGAGGAAATTCTTGCTCCTCCATGCAGATTAAGAGGCATACTAAGGGAGGGCAGAGAAAAAGGGATAGAAACTATTTGCAAAATGTGACAGTGCATCACCACATGCAGAAAATGGACAAAGATGACCCTGTGCTCTGAGCAAGACCAGACATGCAAGATCTAGCACAATTTTGCAGAGATCCATAGCTCAGCAACACTCTGGGAACGAACTGAAGATGGGAAGAAATCCCCTTGCGAAGCTCATAGTTTAGCTAGTAGATTCTTGGAGGAGTTAAAACCACAGCTGGGTGATCTCAGCTGTGCAGAGCTCTTGGGAAGCACGTGAAGAAGCTCCTAGGAGATCTGAGAGGTCTGAGGCACTAGCTCTAGCATGGAGGGCTGCCCAACTGCAAAACCCCACACTGGAAAGAGAGACTTGCCCATTTGTAAGAGCTGGAGAGAGTCCCAGACCTAGGGACTGGACTCAGCGCAGTTTAAACATTTGAGAAGTGCTGGGGACCCAGTTCATACACAACACACTGCTCCAGTGGCCATGAGGAGGTATGAGCTAAGTCAGGCTCTAAAGCCACAACGGAGCTGAGCTGAGGGCAGGGCCAGTGTCTCAGCCAGCTCTAGCACCTATCCTTCACTCCCTGCATCTCCTGCAGACGAATGAAGTGTTTGGGGATGCAGACTGGAGCGGAGATGTCTGACACTCCTTGCTTTTTGGTTCTACTCTTGGGAAGATCAGCTTTCCTAACATTTTTCCTTTTCTTTCTCAGGGAAGGCTCCAATGCCACGACCTCACTACAAACCCCAAGAACCAAACGGCTGTAGCTCCTATTTTCTGGGGCTCAAGGTACCCGAAAGTGTATGTACTGTCACACCCATGATCCCCAAATGATGCCATTCTGTAATGAAAATAACCAGCTAATAATATTGGGGGTGGGGAGGAAAAACTTAGCTGTGCTAAAGACTGACTGTGTGATGGCTTCCCTCCACAGCTGAAGCCAGAGCTCTGGAAAAGGGAGGAAATATCACTTATGTGATGTTAGGGGACAAGTTATTTGCCTGGGACTGCCAAAGGACACGGCTGCCTGCCAACAGCAAGGCGAACGTGTCGGTCTGAGCACCGCCTAACTAAATGTCAGTCAGGGAGGCATTAGGATCTCAGCTGCTGGTGGCAGTGGAACAGGAATCACATAGACAGGAGTTACATTTATGAAGGACTGGCCTGTTGCTTTGGTTGTCTTGGTAGGTACCAAAAGAGAAAGTTTCCTGAGCAGGTTAGCACTAGGAGAAGAAAAAGAAGTACCTGGCCAAGCAGAGCACCATCTTGGAGAAATATATTTCTATCAAGGCCCTGATCAATCCTCTGCACTTGCGATAGGAAAGGGAACACGTTTGGTGCTGGGCAGCTCAGTAATACAGCAGAACCTGCAAACGGTGATATTTGAATGCACTCTCCACACCTGGCCCTTCATCCCTTCCCATGCTTTTTGCCTCTGCCAAGCATGGAAATAAACCCGTGGGCTTTAATACTGCACCCACTTGTTATTTTAAAGGCAATTAATGAAATCGTATTGTAACCACCAGGAAAAGCGCTGCCAGGAGGCTTTAAGAGCAGGAATTACTATTTAGCTCATGCATTACTGCTGCCTGTGAAGTTTGCAGCAATTAGGCAGATTCCTGCTCTGAAAACCCCTCCCTTTACAGTGCATTTTTCATGTTAGATTAACTCTTTGAACTACTTTCCATTGCAAACCTTGTGGGCATTTCTGAGGTACCTCCTCCTTACGCAAGCAGTCATGAGCGCAAGCACAACAAAGAAAAAACTCATCTCCTAAATATTACATGAGGAAGGCCCAAAAGAGGAAGAATTTATGACAAGCTAATGAGTCCAGTCTCTCAAGGAGACAGTCTTCCTGCCCCATCACCCCCATGGTTATTAGCTGTTTACCTCCAAACAACCAGAACTCCCAGGACCAAGCTGCATTTGTCCTTGGCCTTGCAAGCCCATCTGTAAGAAATAAGGCATTAATAACACTTATAGCAGATTTATTAGGCCAAGAATCAGGATTTGTCAGGTTGTGGGAAAATGAGGAAAGAGAAAAGGGGCTTTTGCCACTGCTAGCAAGGACAAGAAGCTCACCATCGAGCTTTGATGAATGAGAATTAGCAAATGGTCACGGAGGGGCTGTTCCCCACCTCTCTATCAGAAGTTAATACCCTGGACTGGAGAGAAGAGAATATGGTCTATCCTGCATTGGACCTGCACTACTGTTGCCACTTTCTTTGCATGGTGAGGAAGAAGCATGTTTTCCCTCCTGCTGCCCCAGCTATTGGTAGTAGCTTCTAGAAAAGAAACCAGCTGGGTTCTGCAACACCTCACCCAGCTGCGGCTGTTTGAGTCTGAAGCCAGGATGCAGCCAAGGGACACTTTTTTTCTCTCTTTCTCCAGCTAGATTTGGGCATCCCTGCCATGACCAAGTGCTGCAACCAGCTGGACATTTGTTACGACACCTGCGGGGCCAACAAATACCGCTGCGATGCCAAGTTCCGCTGGTGCCTCCACTCCATCTGCTCCGACCTCAAGCGCAGCCTCGGGTTCGTCTCCAAGGTGGAAGGTACGCTTCCCGGCTTGCAGCCCCTGCAGAGGGAACAAGCGATGGCAGGGAGGGGAGAGCGTGGGCAGGAAGTCCTTTCCTTGCCAAAAGAAACACAAACCTGCAGTAGGGAGCAGCACATCTGTCCTGTGCTTGTCACAGATGGGTCAGAGCTGAGGGAGAACACACGGTTCTGAGATCTGCACACACACTTCTGTCCCAAGACTAGACACCTAAAACTATTTACGTTTGGAAAACATTACAAAACACATGTGGAAAGAAACAAAAAAACCCACAACAACAACAAAAAAACCACCCTAGAAGCAATTCCTTCAATCCTTGGATGCCCGCCTGACAAGTTCAAACACCTTCATGGGACATCTAAAAGCCTTCCAGAGCCAGTAAGCCACATGCTGAAACCTGTAGGTGGCCAAGGGCCAACAAACTGGAAGAGTCAAGGACAGGGACTCTCTGGGATCTGGTTCACAGATAAGCAATGACGATGGCACCAGGGACACACCACAGTGTGGGTGGTGGCTCAGCCACTACAGGGAAGATCTGGATTGCTCAGAAGCCCTCGTGCTACCAAAGCTCTAGTGACATGTCAGCAGCTCAAGAGCCACCCTGGTTTTGCCTAATTTTAAAAGCCTCAGTCTGCAAGTTTGAGAAGAGCTTTTTGGTAAAGGCTGCATATAACCTCTGTGGAGGTCATGCCTGTGATAGCCCAAGCCTGCCTCTTGATCCTCTGTACCAACAGCAAGCACCTCTGCACTGTGTGAGGAGGGGAAAACATCTACCCAACCACTCCCAGAGGTCAGCAATGGCAGGAAAGCCTCCCCCAGGCCATTTCAGAGTGTCCCCATGCTCTGTAAGGCAGGTACCCACCTCTTGCAGAGGGGCTGTGTGGCAGTCATGCAGGACTGGCAGAGGTAAGACCTACCAATGGCAGGTAACACTGAAACGGTTAAAGATATTTACAGGAGATCAGGTCTGAAAAACCAGCAGAGCCCTTGAGAACAGCCCACTGGCAAAGCCAAATAGAACTGGTGGTGCTGCTGAGCTGAGTTTCTCCCAGCTAACTGCAGCGAGCCCCTCTGGGTTCATCCCCACAGCCGATGTCCTGCTGTAAGGTATAGTTAAATACACTTTTGTTTTCCAAAGGCGCAGCCTGATTAGGACACGTGGGCAAGTCTGCATGACAGTCCCCTTCTCCGGAGATTTTCAAGACTCGCCTTGATGGAGTCCTGAGTGATGTGCTCTGGGCAATCCTGCTTTGGCAGGGGAGTTGGACTAGATGATCTCTAGAGGTCCCTTCCAACTCCAACAATTCCATGATTCCGTGAAATTGAGGCAGAATTATAAGAGAAGTAGAGCAAAGCCAGTTTCTGGCTTAAGTTCACACCACTGTCCCCCAAGAGCCCCAGGCCCTTTCAGCTGAGCTGGTGCCCAGCCCTCGGTGCCCAGCCTGTACCTCCCCAGGGGCTGCTCCATCCCAGGGCCGGCAGGTTCCCTGCAGCCGCTGTGGTTTCTCCACACAGGGGGCTTCACAACTAGACAATGAAACGTTCCTCACGCTGACCCACAGCTAGTCTGCCAGCCCCCTCCCTGAGATAAACTCACACAGTTCACCTCTAACTTTTACCACAATTCTGAGGTTACAGTGATAATTCCTGCATGCTGTAGCGGGTGTCCTGCAGGCAAACCGAGGAAGGCCATTCGGCCTCGCAGAGCTACACGTACACAGACACACACAGCAGCAGCCCTCACCATTCCTACGCCGGAGAGGGCTTCTTCGAGTGGGCCATCAAAAAATATTTTATAGAAACAGAGTCTATGAAACAAGGGAGGAAACAGGTCAAATCACAGTTAGGCTAACAAGCTGAAATAAAGTATCTCTGAGTTTTTTTTGATCCCAACTGCAAGATAAAGGGTTGAATGCTGCTGATACTGCAGTCTTCTTTTGTACAGAGTTTATCAGAAGTTACACAGAAGTAATCCCAGGGTTCCTTGTGTACGGATAAGGGCAAATGGGTGTCAGGAGGGTACTGGTCTCCATGGGAAGGCCATCTCTGCCCATACAGTCTAAAAAGGAGCATCTCCGGTGACTGAAGAACAGCAGTTGCAATTGTGAACTAGGCTGGCAGAGTAGCTCAGATGAGCTCTCCATAAATGCGCAATTAAGACATTTCAAAAGCGACTCTGAACACTGTTCTAAGGAATTTAAATGGGCCTCTCTGGCAGAAAGGGCCGATTGCTGGCCCTTTGCAACGTGATGGAAACTTTATCTTTTCTCAAGACATTCACATCAGTTTAGGGTCCATGTGCTACCACATAGCTTAGCCACTGCTTTATCACCCTCACACCTTATTCTGCATCCGAAAATAACTGCTAAAAGCAGGTGGCTGTTGCAAACCTATTGTTCTTCTGTTTGACAGGGACAGTTTGTAAATGCGTAGCTCCTTGTTACAGATTTGTTTCTCGGAGACAGAGGAATTGCTACCACGTGCAATGAAGCACAAGGGAGAACTCAATTTTAAAGAGCGCTACGGGGCCTGGCATTTCTCATGCGAGTAGTCTTCTTTGAGTAGATAATGCTGTAAGGGTAAGTCAAATTTGGTGTTGGGTTTTTTATACACATTTTCAGGTGCCAAATTTGAGTACTCAGAAGTACAAGCACACTGCTCTATAGGATGGAGTCCCAGAAGCACTCCAGCTCCTGTACCACAGGCTGCGGCAAAGATCTAACTGCATGGACTAGCTTCTCTGAACGCTGCTCCCTCTCTCGCAGAATCCATCCATGAGTAAGGCTACTACTTTTCTACACCGGTCGAGCAGCGTCGCCCAGGCACCTCCGCTTCCCTGCACACTCTCAAGAGCCTCCTCACAAATATTTCTCTCCTGTATCTTGTACCCACAGGCTGTAAGTCAATTCCCACCCCTGCCTTTGCTGCAAGTGAGAACA
The DNA here is from genome assembly GCA_025774025.1 of Xenus cinereus. Lineage (NCBI taxonomy): Eukaryota > Metazoa > Chordata > Aves > Charadriiformes > Scolopacidae > Xenus > Xenus cinereus. The sequence continues at coordinate 3,216,649 of JAOXJK010000002.1, forward strand.
GTCACCCCTGCATAGGGTAGGCCCCCTCCGGCTCTCTTGTAAATGTATGGAGGCCCTCCCAGCTTCTCCCATTGACTCTGAAAGAAAATTTAGTACATGTGCTACCTTTAACTACAGCTGAGATTGCCTTGAAGGTAAAAAACTCACTTGGGGACAGTCACCAACATAGTATCTTTCTAGCCATCTCCACCCCATCTCAGATGGACAACAAAATCTGACAGAAAACTGTCACTAGAATATTTTTTGCCCAGGAAAACTAGAAAAACTGGAAGGAATTGGAAAATCCAGTATTGTCACAAAATATGCATGAGTGGTTAAAAAAGGAAAATGGTAAATACAAATTAAGTTTTAATTTTGCAATTCATTTCTGAAAAATCAATTTGACTGGACATTTCAGACGAATGGCCACATGTAAGTGAATTTGAACTGGATCTTGAGAGCACAACTTGTTCAAGCTGTTGTATCTGTAGTAGCATCGCTCAAGAGTCAAAACAAAGGAATAACTTCATATCGTGTCGCTTTGGTCAACAACAACTACGAAAGCTGTGATGTAGCGGTACAGACTTCAGCACTGATAAATAAAGCAAACTGCTGCTTACACATTTCCTTTGAAAGATAAGACGACTGCGTTCCCCTAAGATGCAACATCGTCTAGTAAGTGATTGTTTTCTTGCCTTCAGGTGAATAAGTAGACAGTTTAAAAGAACAAAAAGAAGAAGCTTTAGCATTTAGAAATATTCAAATTTGAACGATTATGTTAGTGTCATACATATCCTCCATTCTGATTATACAAAATTCAAGAGAAAGGGTGGGGTTTTATTCAAACTGTTGAAGATACTGATTTTGCATTCTAGTTTTGTTATTAAATCTTTCCTGATGCCTTGTTATTGTAGTAGTTCTTTGCTTTACACTTGCTAGTTTTTTTGCTAATTTCACCTTTTGTCATTACTATCTCAAAACCCTTTTGTAATGAAATCGGTTCATTTCTAAGCAAGACACATCAGGTGATGCTGATGAGCATTATTTACCTTTTTCTGTTTATAGCCCGAATATATTGTCATGGCAAATAACGCTTTTTATTATTATATGCTAAAATTACTTCTTATTTATATTTTTTTAAAAAAAGATTGAACTATATTGGATTTTCTGTTTGGAACCCTGAGACAACAGAAATGAACAACTGGCAAGATCACTTATTGCTTTTTAAACGCTGCTTTTCAGGGGCAGCTACTAAAGCAGGATAGCTGATCAGCACAACAGAAATTAGACCATGGAGACCAAATGGGGGAAAACCCCTGTAACACTGAGAATACCAGCTCTTGTGATGCCTGATTCCCAGAATAGTGGAAACGATAAGCAGCCTTCTTCTGGTGACAGGAGGAGAACAATTTATGCTGCGTCAAACCAGAATAGCTTGTTCAGACTCTCCACCACTTGCCTGCGTTTCTGCTTCATTGAGAGTTAACTTAACAGAACCAGACCTCAAAGCAAATCCTGTATTAACACACTGGACGCTACATGACTCTCTTTAGCTCACTTTTCTACCAGTGACGTTGTTCCTATCCAATTTAAGCTTCTATTAAACTTCTAAATCTTTTTGCAACCTAGACTCAGTCCACATAGACTGTAACAACATTTCCCTGCAAATTAACTCATCCTGCTCACTATTCTCCTTGGCAAGGAATTTTCTTCCTCCTCCTTCCCTATATACCTATCACGATGCTTTCCCACTCTCTCCTCAGGTAGAAAGATTACCACTGTTTTTTCCTTTGAGGAACGCTGGAATAAGTCCATGAATGACTAGTCTGACGAGGCATAAGAACTCTGATGTTTGAGACAGCATACAATGTGGGTTCTAGCCTAGGCGTGTGAGTAACGAGCAGGATGCTTTAAAAGCTTCTGGCTAGAAAAATATCAGGTAACATAATAACAATGCGTTATGAATAAATGAAAACCT
>JAOXJK010000002.1:3218705-3281467 GCA_025774025.1 Xenus cinereus
TGAGTGATGTGCTCTGGGCAATCCTGCTTTGGCAGGGGAGTTGGACTAGATGATCTCTAGAGGTCCCTTCCAACTCCGACAATTCCATGATCTGTGACACCAGTACTAGTGCAGGTAGCTTCCTACCTTGCTTCCTACCTCGTCACAGACAAATGTTTGGAAAGAGTGTCCAGGCCAGCAAGAGAAAACAAAGATGTGGACTGAGATATAAGCCCTCTAGGCCAAGTACAGCCAATCTTTCATGGTCACCCTTATCTACAGGCTCTTGTACAGCCAACCTCTTCCTATCTCTTCAGATTTTCCCCTGCCAATTTATCAGACCCCTCCTTTTTCCTTGCTGCCAGTAACAGTGAAGTCAACAGATGGGTGCTAAGGAGTTAAGGTGGAGCAGCACCCACACGCCTTGGCTGAGCCAAGCCACCTCTGCCTATAGTCAAGTAGGACTAGATTCCTCAAGCATCTCTGACTTGGTTGCTGAAGGAGGCACAAGCTTTGCTAACACAATGAACCTCTGAGCCATCCTCTCCTCCCCTTGCTCTGCCTCTTCTTGCCTTGTGCTCCGTACCTGCCACTCCAGATCCTCAGGGCTGCTCTGAGCAGCTCCTGTCACGCTGCCTCCTCTCCTCCATCGCCATCCCGGGTCTTATCTGGGATCCTTTCCACTGAGTCACCGGGAGTTCAGAGAAAGCAGGCAGGGGAAGAGCAGCTGCAGCCACGAACGTCCCAGCTGCAACACTGCCAGTTAACCAAAGGCTCGGTTTTCCCCACTGACTCACTGCAGCCGCTCCAACGCCTGCCAACTGAACAGACTCCTCAAGCAGCAGGAGGTGGTCAGAGAGGCTGAGACGGGAGGAGACAGTCCCAAAGGCAGGGCCTTCCCAAATCTGTTATGTATACAGCAATCAATGTTAGTGCCAGTGAGTAAACCCTACAAGACCTGGTATTAGCCTATTTATTTATTGACAAGCAGCTTTAGGCTTGTTCTTTGGGAAGAGGAAAGGCTAGTGGTCAGGCAGACCATTATCAACAGCTTTGCTGGTGCAACCGCAGGAGGATTTTTCATGCTGGCTGGCAGCCCACACTGTAACTCCCAAAAGGCAGAAAAGCTTGGTCAGTAGCAGCTGTAGGCAACCAAGGGGAGAGGGAGCCAGGAAAGACAGTACTCTGGAGGTCTACTGGGAGATCTGCTGGATAAACAGTGCTATTTGATGGATCATTTGGGGCACTGCAAAGAGAAAAGTCTGAGAAAGACAAGAAAAGAAGGGGGCTAGGGAGGAGAGAAGTTAGTGCCAGATTGGTGCCACGCTAGGGCGAAAACAGCCTTGAGTTCAGCAGAAGGGAACTTCTAGATTTATAAAAATGCAATAACCAGAGAAAAAAAAAAAAAGCCCATGCTTCTAACCACAAATGCCAGCCACACAACTCAGTGCAGGGCTCCAGCTAGGATGCTTAACCCAGCCCCCAGATGTACCCAAATACCTGCCTGATCTTTTCCTTCTCCACAGCTTGCGAATCTCTCGCGGACACAGTGTTCAACGCCGTCTGGACCCTGGGCTGCCGGCCCTTCATGAACAGCCAAAGGAGTGCCTGCATTTGCAATGAGGAAGAGCGAGATGAATTGTGAGGAAGAGCAGACGCCCGGCCTCCATGAGCCTGCTGCCAAGCATCCCCCCTCAGATACGGCACTTCAGCACAGTGATTTCTACCTGCCCTCTGGCCGAGCACGGGATGAGGGAACCTGGGCCAAGCAATACACGTCGACTACAGCTTTTGGGCAGAGGGCTGGGAAAGGGGAGACAGCCTGTGAACACAGGGCAGCGATGCCTGCTGTCCACCACAGATGCAGTTCAATAGCCCTACCCCTTTCCAAGTCCATCAGTCTGAATGATCCGATGCCAATTTTCTCTACAGACTGCTCAGGAGATGCAAGCAGGACGCAGTACTGGTTATAAACAAGGGGCTTTATTTGTTTGCCATAGACACATGTATATTAGCTCCCCCTGCCCCTTAACTCTCTAATTTGAAGTGCAAGGCATTAGGTTTCTGCAACCCCTGAAAATCCCAGACTATGGACACTAGTCACATTTTTCCACCACTGGTGACAGACTGAAGAAGAGGAGTACTTTGCTTTCAGTATGTTGCTCACACCCATCCCTGACATTTTCCATCCTGTCATTACACGCCCTGATAACACTGCTTATTTAAACACTTGGTGGATCCTACAGCTATTGAAAACATCCAGGGATTTGGTAAGCACGAGCAGGACTTTAAGTGTTTGTGATACAGGCACAATTCATGTTTGGAGAGAAAGGGACTCAAAGCCCATCACGTCTGAGATGTGAAATCACAGCACTCTCCCACAATCTCAGGAGAGGAAGCTGCTTTTCTTTTGCAGTGTCACCCAGATCTATTTAATTATTTTCCTCCTAGATCATTTAACAAAGCTTTTCCCTTAGGATCCCTTTTTACACAAAATGGCTGGGTATCCACCCCCATCTTTTGCATGAGGGAAACAGGAGGCTCTCAGTTGGCTTGGATGAGAAATTCAAAATTCTGGATGCTGATGTGTCAGGTGGCAGGGCTTACACACCACCTCTGTGGGACAGAGACACTGTCAGCTGTGGAGCGACCAGCAGCCTCAAGACAGCATTCTTTCTAAAACATGGTTGATACTTCCATCTGCTATCAGGAGCGTTTATTGCATGCAAAATTAGAATCTAAGGAGGTATATGGAATTTCATCTGCATATAACATTTGCAGACAGCTTTCATCTGTGTTTCTTGTTGAAAGGAAGTTGCTACTGGCTACGCGTGCCATGTCACATAAATACTTCAGTGACTTCTGCAAACATATTTATGTTATCCCATCTGCAACAGAAAAGTTAAGACTACAGAGGAGTGCTTTAACGAGAACGGAGTCTGCCTTAGTTACTTTTCTTTCAGTTTGTGTTTAAATGCATGCAGAGAGCTATAAATTGTTTAAGCCCTGTATTCCTGTTCTTGCCAGTCATCTTTGCTTTACAGTGAACAGCAATGAGACGTTCATCTGGCCCCAGATAGATTGAAACAACAAGAGCCCGCGGGTATGAAGAGCAGGAAAATAGAAGTGCCCGCACGAGGTGTACTGGGATGTTTTCCATTAAGAAGGACCTTAATTGACACTGATTAGATGCAATGACATCCTTTCCTAGCTGTGCTAATGCCACTGGAGAGTGCATACCGCGCTGCCAAGGTTCATCACAGTCTGTGTCTATCAGAGAATGAGGCTGGACAGACAATCTGATTATCCATCTAAGAAACACACGCTTTTGGCTAGGGATGGGAAAGAGACATTCCTCGTTCCAGACACTTCCCAAACTTTGTATTTCATTGGTGAAATGGTGCCTGTTGTCATTTTTAAACATGAGCATACTTTTACGATTAAATGACAAAATAAAAAAGTTTTTAAAATCTATCTGGTCTACGCTCAGTAGCTGACTGGCTGGCAATGTCTTAAAGCATTTTATAGTTCAAGCGATATCAGATTAAAGCCGGGCCAAGTAACTGATGACAGATGATGATATACACTGGAGAAACCAAAGGGTTCTGAACAAAATCTTTCTATCCACACACTGACACTTTGGAGACACCACTAACATAAATCATAATTTCTTCATGCTTTCAGATCATCCCAAAACTCTACAGACCGCTGCACGCAGCACAGCTACTGAGTAAATGCATTTTTCACTAGCAAGTTAAGCTGTGGTAATCTGAAAAATCCCACGAGCAGCTCTATAAGGAAACTTTTGAACCTTCAAGCGGTGGCAGCGCGTCAAGAAAACCACCAGATAATCCTGTGTAGGAGAAAAGCAGTGCATTAACTACAGTAAAACTTCTGCAGCCAAACGAAAAATGGCTTCCCCTCCGCACGGCTCCTACTACTCGGTGGTGTAGAGTCACTGAAGCAGCTGATGGCAGAACTCTCCAGGTCAATGCACAAACTCTGGGTCATCTTCGTCTCCACTCTGCTGTGAGTAGGAAGAAGATACTGCTCACCCGACGGCTTCCTGCTGACTTTGTGTATTGGCAGGACTATTGGCAGCTCTTACTGATGTTCAACCCATTGGGCAATCATGCCCTCTCCTAGTAACGGTTCCTCAAGCAGTAATCTCTGAGTTTCTGCTGAGGACATAAAAGCAGGGCATAGGACGGCAGGTAATAGGTGTCTACTCCTGGACATCCAACGTTGAGACTTTCACTTTACATCCGGAGAGAGAATGAGGTGGCATCAGCCAGAACACCAACGGCGTGCACTGGGCAGCACTGACGCAGCTTGGACTCTGAACTATGGTTGGGAGTGCTGGTCGCACCCTGGGGAGCGCTGGTGGGTACGGTGCCCTCTCGCACACGCACTGCCCGCTTGTGCGGTGCATCTCGCTCACGCTCTCTGATGCGTCAGATTAAATTAAACAAACAACCCCCCCTTGGCTCTCAGATGAGTTTGGCCTTTGATTTCATGTCCAGGATGTAATGCTGACAAAGAAGACAGATGGAAGCAAGAGGTAAACTGGGGAGAGCTACAAGAGTTTGAAAAATGGTTTTGTTTGTGGCTAGGAGGCATCCCTTCCACATCAGAGGAGGGATGGTCACAGGGCAGTGGCAGAGAGTAGACCTGCTCTCCTGCTTGCAGAGCAAACCGAACGCCTTCCCAGACTGCTCCGTTCACATGGCCACACAAAACCAGCGTTTCCTTCCCATCACTCCTAGAGACGATTTAACTAAAAAGCTTCAGAGTGGAAAGTCTGCTTCATATGAATTTGTCAGGAAGAACCAAATAATGTGCACAATAACTGAAATAAGCCAGGAAATGAACCTCTCTCTCCACCAGTCCCCCACGTCCCTTTCACACGAACAAAAAAAACACCAGTTGCCTCTCCAGAAGGCACTAACTAATTAATTTCATTTCTCACTCTTGTTTTATCAAAACAAGTATATTTAGCAGGGGCTGCCTGAACAAAGATTTGACAATGGAAAATTGCCCATGTGGTCCTAATGCAGACATGAATCAGCAGCAGCAGGAGACGTACGGCAATGCAAGAAGGAGAATTTTTCATTTCTTTTTCTTTCACATATGGTTAGATAACACATGAAAAGTGTCTTTCCATTTATACCTACTTATCAGCATTGAAACATTGTCATTTATTCTAACATACACATGTGCACACACATAATCCCAAATTGGAAAAGCAGCCATGAAGCGATTTAGAAAAATCATGAAACTCCCAGCCCATCAAATGCCCATTCCTCACTGGAATCTCAGTCACCAGAAGAAATAAATCTGCAAAATGGAATACTGCTGAGGTGATTTGTGACTCCTTCCTAAATGGTCCCTTCAAGCGGAACTACCCATCCATTTGAGAGCAGCAGCAAATTTTGGCTTTGGCAGCAATTTGGCTGCTTCCAACTGAAGTAGGAAACGGGTAATGCAGACTATGGGGGGCTTCCACTGCATCTCCCAACACACGGGACAGAGTTGCACACGGTCAAACTTCTTGCAGAAAACCTCATCAACACACTGTGGTGCCACAGGTCACAGTGGAGCCAGAGCCTTCCTCTCTCACCCTCCAGCCTCACCTCTCCTACTTTGTCCTTCACTGCCCGCTGTGCTTCCTTCCTTTCACCCCACGCTTCTAATCCTTCACCACACAGCTCTCCTGCTCCTGAATGAAGCCCAGAGGAGCCCAAGCTCCTGTTATATTTTCTTTGAAAGGAGCTTGATGGCCCAAAGGGATTCCCTGACAAGCACGATGCCGCCACCATCACCAGTAATTGTGTCTCTAGACAGCTCTCAGCCACCAGGAGACCACGAATGCAGAGACTCACTCAAACGGGGCTGCCATGTCTCCTGTCACCAAGCTCACTGGGGACAACCCTGTCCCAAGAACTACCTGCATTAGAAATGATTGCTATAAATACTTAATGTGCATTACTCTGATCCTTTGGTGAGAGCCGCAGCCTCTCTTAGACCAAGGTAATGCATTTCAGCTTTCAGACAAAGACTTGGTAGCAGCACGCTTCGGGTGGGTGTTTATACGTGTTTAATGGTCTTTTTCTTACAATCAAGGTGCTATAGAGGGAGGAAAACAACGATACACTAAATGCAAGAGGAAACACTACACTAAATGCAAGAGGAAACACTGTTAAGCTGCATGCAACTATTAAAAGACACACAAAAAAAATCAAGTTTTATTAAATACCTTTTACTATTTAAAAATAACATTTAAATGTGTCTGTGATAAATCTGAGCTTTAGCTGAGGAAAGAACTTATGTGTTATGGGATGTATATTTTTATACATGTTTTTATTAACGGTCATTCAAAATCTCAGCATACCCGAAAGCTTCAGCATCATTCACAGAACCACTATTCAGCTACAATACTATTTGTATTGCCTGATGAAAGAAGGGCTTGAATAACATTCATTTAGTCAAGGACAAAGAGTCCTGTAGAGCCTGCAGCTGGATGTAGGGAAAGACAAAGTCAGGTAACACTTCGGGTCTGCAAAGCAATAGGGTCCCTTCAACCGAAGGCTTGTTGGGAAGAAACACAGGTGAAAACCAAACCGTTCTGCAGTCCGGGATGCTCTCAGAGGCTGCCTCGTGTGCCCAACATACTTCACAAATAGTCATCACACATTTAGGGAAACAAGTCCTGAGGTTCAGGTGAGGCTTTACGAAATACCTCTTGTTTCTCAAAGAGCCATGAAAGAAGGCACCGATAAGGAAGGTTGGTCTCAGGCAGAGACGGTGTTCCAGTAGGTGGGTCTTAGTCGTCAAAGTCGATTCTGATGGGGCCTCCTGTCAGGATGTGGTTTGCCACGTGACCAGATTCCTCCTCCTCTTCCTTCTCCATCGCAGCCAACCTGCGCACCCGTCTCCGGCAGCCCTGGGCACAGCGAGAGCTCTCGTCCAGCGCCCCGCACACGAGGATGCGGCAATGCAAGAACACCTCCTGGAGGGTGGCGAGACAGCAGGCCAAGTCAACGCGCAGCTCTGGAAATCAGACTGGCACTGCTGCCAGCTCTCAGAGAGCATGAGCAACACAATTCCCACAGTACAGCCATTCCTCTCCCTGCATCAACGAGGTCCTGATCCACCATCACCATCCACAGCCAAACTGGCTGCTCCATCTGTTTTCTTATGTGCCCAGGAGAGGGCACGATTTCCAGCTGAGATCTCAGAGCATGCATCTGTTTGTCAGCCAACGGCTAGACAGGGAATATGAAGGTGTGAAATGATCCTCCAGAGGAAGGGATGAAAATGCCAGGAATAAGCTTAGAAGAGCTCACATGGTCTGGCAGAAGCCATGTGGTAGGAAGCAGGTCAAGAACGCATGAAGCCTCACAAGGAGATGGACTGATAGAAACGTGCAAGAGGATGTGACATGAGCTGAGAACGCATAAAGCTAAGAGACTGAGGGGTAAACTACGCAAGTAGTTGAGGGGAGAAGGCGAACACAAAGGGCAGAGGGAGAACTGCCTTTTCCTTCTGCACAGTAAAGGCAGACAGTGACAGGTTTGCTGCTCCCTGCCCTCTAAATGACAAGGAGAGTAAGCAAGATCCTTGCAAGTAGCAAATTAGGGAAGTAAATATTTGTGAATGTTTGGTCAATGGAGAGGTTTGAAGCAAAATCCATTGCACAGAGGATGCAGGTTAGAGGCAGCAGTGGTAAACAGACAGCCAAGCAAAATTTTTGAATTTTGAAAGATCTCATCTGTTTTAACCCTACTGAGGCTTTCCAGGAGCTGGACAGGCAGCTTCATGCTTTTTGGAGAAAACAGCATTGGCTGACCATAACTACAGCGACTGAAAGACCTGATTTCTTCTAGGAAAGCTATTTATATTAGGAAAATGGCATTATCCTTCAACTGTCTTCCCACTACAAAGCTTCTGCCCCAGGGTGCCACCATCCCGGATGGCCGGGTTTCACATTGAATTAAACAGTGTGATGGCCTTGTATCTGCAAACCTGGTATCTGTATTCACAAGAACCAGAGAAGATATAAAATTGAAGAGATTCAAAACTATAGACTGTCTTGTTTTAAAATAGGACACTGTGTAATGTGCCTAACTCCCCGGGTTTCTGTCTGGTTACCGGGAACACTTTTCTCACCCAGCATGCAAGGGTCCACTAAGACTACCCTGGAAACAGCAATGATTTAACCTGCTATAGTGTTGATGATTCACAACTTGTCCTTCATATTTAATTTAATTGTAGGTGTTTTCATCACTGTCTCCTAAAGTACCTTTGTCAGGCTCCTGAAAGACACAACTGCTGGAATAGGCACAGCAGCATCTGCCTTGGGCCAAGCCATTCCCTCCCCTTTGCGCTCTAATTCAGCCAGCTCTGTGCTGAGACTCTTCAGATAGATCGCGGCTGATGCAATATCTAAGAGGTGGGGTTTTGAGCTTACCTTGTTGTCTTTGCCCACAAACTTGAACACAGGAACCTGGAAATGCTTGGCAAGATGGTCCTTTGACGTGTACTGTTTCACTGAATCATCAGAAACGCAGCTAAGGAAAGCAGAGGAATGGGCTTTAATGGTTTTCCCAGAAATGGAAAAAAGAAAGAGAAAAAACACCCCACCCTATTTAACCAAAGAAAGGAAAGGAGGGCTTAGCTGTCTCAAGCTAAGCTACCATCCCTGTTACTTCCTGTTTGGCCACAGGAGAAAATTCGGTAACGATGGGGAAAAACACCAGCGGAGATAATAGAATCTCCAGACAAGGAACAGCTCAGCAGCAGAGAGCTGGCAGGACGTGGTCCAGTCCCCTCTGCAGAGGGACTGCCAGAGCTGCAGGCAAGTTTATCCTCATTTCACCTTCCTGTGCAACAGTCTGCAGTGATCAACAGAACTGTTATACACTACGTAATGTATGATATACTTTCTGTGTACAGATATACATGCACACAAATCACAAGTAAAATGAATAAGCTGTAATCCATATTACTAAAATATCAGTGATTATATTTTTAAAAAATTCAAGATCTACTTTGCTTTACATCATCTACAATTTTCTTCCTGCTGGACTTGATCAGACAGCTGAAATTCACAATTTCAATTTCCCCATCACTAGCACTATGCAGTCACGCAAGAGCTCACAGAACTGCAAGAAAATAAACTGCTTTAAAAATGTTACATTTCGGGTGCAGTCTATTTATAAACTATTGCAGCCTATTTAGAGTTTGACAGGGAAACATCAAGACAAAAAGTTATGGTGACTTGATATTTATGGCTGCCTATTGCAAAGCCTCAGGCATTTTGAGAGGCACAGATGCTGCTTTTATATTGCATTACAATTGAGTATATCCTTTATAGGAAGTTAATTCCAGAAATGTGGACTTTGCAAGATATCAGAAAAAAAAGTGGTGGTGAAAGAGACAAGAGGTAACGGTGTGACAGCTGAAAGCCCTACTCCTGCAGCAACCTTTAGTTTCCATCTTTACACCAGAAATAGGTAAGGCACTGTCAGAAATGATGACATTTGACACGTTCAGTTACCAAACAGCTGCAAACCCCGCATCTATACGTAGCTCTGCTTTCACTGCAATGTGTTTGGACATCTCTGTCCTGTTGGGCTGCCTCGGCTCCGTGGGCAGCAGGTACTGCAATCCCTCCCAGAATCGCCCTTCTGCTACGGAGAGTAGAGCAGTGTACGTTCAAGGGACCACTAAGCACTGGTCTGATCCCAGCATTACTTTCATCACCGTGTATTTCTGTAGCTTTTTTCAGCCAGTGGAGGTCACAGTCTGAAGGGATATCCCTGTCTGCAGCGCTTGTCTAGTTAACTTGCCTGGGAGGCAAATGTAAAAAGCCATCCAAGAGGAGCTAATAAATTCACATGGTGCATTTTAAAAAAATTGACATAGATTCCCCCCCCTTGAGGCCAAACACTAGATGTTACTAAGTCATTTAGGTTAAAATTGCTTTTAAAAGTAGCATTCCTGAAGGCATTTGACTGTAAAGAATGACAGTTAAAGACACTTCATAAGTGACTGGCCGAGCTTTGGGGCTAAAAAGTCAACTCACAGACGTGTCCTCATTTCTGAGCATATAAATTGTAATGATTCTTGAACACCGGCTCAAACTGACTCCTAAATCCCAGCTTCTCCAAAGTTTCTCCACACTGGTGGCAGGTAACCTACTGGTTTGGGGCTAGGGAGTGGCAATATGAAAGAACAAGGAGGAGGAACAAGGGATAAAATGAACCCCTACCATGCCCCTAAGTATGTCTCATGGAGGGTTCTGACAAATGCATTGCAGCATGACAAAAAGAGCTCAGAAGCCTTCCAAGTGACGGGGTCAAACACTTCTGCATTGTGTGTGGGGCCATACCACATCCCACCTTCTAAGGAAACCCTTAGATCCTGCTTCCCACCTTGGCGAGGTGAAAAGGGGCAGGGAGCAGAGGTATGGAAGGAAAATGGGTGACCCAGGTAAGGATACAGGCAGGTTAGGGGAGCAGAGAGTAACTGCCATGGGAGCTGTGCTCTGACCCTCTTATTGGGGGGTTGCAAGTTGGAAAGGAAGGCTTGGAGAATAAAACAGCCACCTCAGCCTACAAACGAGGGGCAGGTGTAACAATATGTGCCTTTGCAATGGAACTCCCTTAACTGCATCATGCTCAGATAAATCACAGCTCTTGACCACATCAGATTACAACAGATTGCCCTCGGTGACATGACCTTGCTCTGGATGCCTCGAGAGAGCTGCAATGTTTATCGCCTGTGTGATCGGTCAATGCCTTTTATTATTTTTGTTTTGAGAAAGAGGAAGAACAAGATTAGAGGCGGGAGAGCTGCTTTGTAGCTGGCAGGCTGGGCTAGCAGCAGTACAGGGTATTACAGAGACAGCGGGGAGGGATCTGGGAAAACCCTGATTTCCAGCATGGTCACAGCACAGGGAGAGGGTTAGGGAGTCCCACAGAAGAAGACTCCTACCTCTTGCCAACTGGAGGTGGAAGGGAATTAACAGGGCAGAAAGTAGGAGAGGGAATTTCCCATTCCTCAGTTTAAGGTGTATCCCCTCAAATTTAAACAGCGTTTCCCTCGGGAAGCTGCAGTGAACTCCTGCAGGTCTGATCCCACATAATCAAACTGATTTAAAAATCCCATTTTTATTGCCTTGGGCTTTTGGGGCTGGGTTGGTGGAAGGAAACTGGGTTATTACAGAACCGTTTGGAGCAGGGACAAATCAGCAGTGCATTCAGCTAATTTTACTTTTTAATTGCCGTGAGCACACCAAGAGACAAAGAACTCCAGTTAGCTAAATAGCAGATCATTAGCCTTTGGTCTAACCGAGCAGTTCAATTTAAATACAGCACAGTGCACGGGGAGCTGGCACGTCTGGGGATACTGGGGCTTGCAGCGAGCACTGGGTGAGGCTCCAGTCCACTTTTCCCTTCAGTGAAGTTTTAATGCCCTCTGCAGGATAACAGTACCAAAGGGGCTGCCGGTGCCATAAATCCTCCAGCTAGTGCTGCGGGGAATTCAAGAGAGGACATTTTCTGCCTTCTCCCTCCTCTATTTGGCTCAGGTTTTAGCCACTGTTTTAAATCCCATCATTTTCACTCATGGTGAGAAATGAATGAACGTTTGGAGCCTTGACTCTGTGAAGGGTCCACAGGAACAGCCAAGTCAGGGAGTCAATAAATCAATCTTTCCATTACAAATCTGCTCATAAACCCCAGAAATGTCAAGCACAGAAGGACTGCAGCCCAGGGTGGAGGGAGAGCAAGCTAATGCTGAAACCTTTGTCAGAAGGAAATGTAAACTGTGTTTTTGTGTACTGAATTCTGCGGGACCCTTTTGCTACAAGACAATCACACAGGACTAGTCATCACCAGCTGTAATGGTGGGTGATTTAGTCTGAAAGCTGAGGAAATAATTGTTGTCTTCATTAGATGGTTCAGCAGACAGAATACAGGACTTATTTGAGCACAGTCCCTTGATTGTCAGGCTATGACACTTGGATATGTCTTAGATATTACCTTGGCTGGATTTTCCTCCCTAGAGCATACCAGACTGCTTCCCCACTGGGACATTTCCACAGCACTGTCTGGCTAAGTTGCCAGGTGAACACTCCACAGCAACACTGCACCGTGGCACTGTCATGTTAGCAGCCAAAGGAGTATCTGAAAACAGGGCTCATCATAGGAGGCACGGCAGAGCCCAGAGAAACGATCCCCAAACCTCTGACACGAAACGTGTTACAGTCAACGCACAGATCCACCCTGAGTTTTTTAGTGGCGTAACCTGGAAAGATCACTAAACCCCAATGCCTTGGAAAATTACAGCCAAACTGAGGGAATCTAAGCTTACTGCACTGACAGGTATGAGAGAGGGAGCAAAGCAAGGGGAGCTCCTGCAGCTCCGACCAGGACCAGCCATGGTGTCTTCTGGCTCATGCTATAATAAGGCCTTTATGGGAAAATTAAGAAACTTGCTCCAGTTGCTGCGGCGGCTGCACAGCAGTGGCACACAGCCATCAGGGGGTTGTGCCGACTGGTTTGGCACTCTGCAGGCTGGCAGAGAGAGGATATCAGGAAGGATATCTTTTCTACTGAAGCCAACTCAATTATCCACAAGGCTAGTTACAGGGAAGTATGTCCTGTAAAGGCTGCACTTGGAGTAACCTCTTTCACTGCCTCCCACTGTTTCTCTCAATCACTTTTGATGGGAGAGGTGGTTTCAGCTTGATGGCCTGGTTGCTGGTGATTGGGAGGAAGACAGCAGGTAGGCTGCTGTGGAGAACTGATAGTGTTTCCCTCCATCACACAGGCAATGCAACTTAGCCCCACTGCCAATTCCTGTCTAATAGCCAGCAATGAAGGGAACAGTGAACTTACCCATCTTGAATCAGGTAGTACTTGAGGATCTCATCGATTTTTGAGGTGGGAGTGGCAAAGCAGCTCTCTACAAGTGTCTCTAGTCCATTGACATGTACCAAGGGTTCAATCCCAAAGTACAGAGAGTCCCGAAGCTTCAGGGTGGGAAGCGCACCCCTGTAGGGTTCATCGAAGTCTTTGTCTTTGAAGATCTCAAGAGTGAAGGGGAAGATGCCCTGGTTGCGGCTCATGATTTCTAAGGGTGAGTTCTTGAGGTTGGGTACATAACCTTCGGAGATGGTGTATCGGCGTGGGAACTCACAGGTCACCGGGATCAGCAGCTTGCTGGTGCGGACAATGATGTCCCCATTGCTTCCTGGAGTCTGCTTTGGCAAGCCGGTCACCAGATTGGTGGCAATGATTTTATCATTTATTACCTGCAGCAAAGAAAGGAGTTTAAGCGAAAGGGGAGATCACTGAGAAAGATGTCTCTAGGTTCAGAATAGCAGCTGAGTTTATCTTGTTCAGGAAGCTCAGACATAAATCAACCACCGAAAGGACAGCTTGTGAATTTATATTCTGCAATCAGAACGATATTCATCCTTACCTACAACCTAAGGGCCTGTATCAGTTTGTTGTCAATTCTGATGCACTGTATTCCTGCATGAAGCAGAGGAATTTGCTTCCAGCTGCTACTCATCTGCTAAAGTGAGTTTTCTGGTTCCTGATCAGTTGCCAGTATAACCTTTGAAACATTACCGGGGGACCAGATTCTATCTCAACAGGAGGCTGAAGAGTGACATCACTTGGGCTTTCTGCACTGGAACGATGGTGAAGCTGCCTCTGTGAAGGGTTGGGTGAGCAGAAAGCAGTACCCATGCTGAGAGATGCAAACCACTGGAGAGGAGACGGAACAAGCTCTCCTAATTTGGGATGCCAGCCCAGGTCTAGTCTGAGGCCAGCGACACAGCAACACAGGAAACTGCTCTGATGGTACAGCTAAATCAACTTTATTCCCCAAGTAAGCCATAGGCAGGAGATGGCTCCCCAAATCCAAGAGATCCCAAGAGACAGGACAGCGATGGGTGTACATACGTCTACAACAGTGCCGCAGGACTTCAAGGAGAAATGGATGTTGACGTGAGTGCCATTGGATACTCCTTTGCAGGAAGTGTTGATGAGGGAAAGGTCCAGGCCTCCAACCAGGTCCTTTGGGATGCTCACCTCAATAGAGCTGGACTTGCAGAGCACTGGAACTACAAGAAAAGTCCCCCAGAATAACAGTTTACACTACAAAATTATCTGGGAGCATCCGTATCAGGGAGGTGGGGAAGGGCTATACCAATTACTACTGCGGGAAAGAAAGGACAATCGTTTTGCTACAATTATGATACTGTCTACTAAGGTAGATTACCTTAGCAATCTACCTACCTATCTTATATTCCCATCTACACAATACAAACCTCCCAAGCCACCACTGCCGCAAATTCTCCTGCTGCAGACACCACAAAAGGCAAGAGAGATGACCGCTATACTTGCAGCAGAGACTCAGCTATGCAGTATTTCCAGCTATACTTAGTTCTCAGCACAGGTTTAATGGGTCTCTTTTGCACTGCTATGTCCTGGCAAGAGCCTTTCCCAGATATGGATATCAAATTCACAACACCCCAGGCAAAGCCATTTTTTGAGACCCTTTCTCAGGTTTTCCATCAAATGCAGAACATGTCAAAACAAGGCAGAGTAATTTCATATAGATGCTGAGCTAAAATGGAAGCACCTCAAAATGCCATAATATTTTTATAAGCAATAAACCCAGCTCTGACAAACAAACCCAATTAGCTCACTTCTTCCACCTCCTTCCAACCTTCAAATTTTAATACAGATCTCCACGTGAACTTTTTTTAATTAAAATTCCATTACGTAAGAAGTGGAGAAAACATAGAGATTGAAGAAAAAAAAAAAAAAGGAAAGAAGAAGGAATAATCTTCAATAAAAAAGTAATTGCTATATATATTCCTTGGTTGTATACATTATCTATTCAGTTAGATACAGGACAAGCATATTGGTGCATATATTCTGGCCTCTTCTCAGCCAGAGAAACAAACCTCCTCCAGAATTTCCATTTATTGTATTTTAAAATCAAATGACAAAACTTTTTGCAAATATACTAGTTCCCTAAGCTTTTTCCTAAAATTAATTACAGTCCCAATCCTTGACATTCATATGATCTGCCCTTCCTTAATTTCAGTTCTTAATTATATAATTCAGGATCTTGGACAGAAAGCACACTGCTAAAACATGCCTTTTACCCCCCCATAAAAAATTCTCCTGTCCCAGCTGAAGTGTTTGTGACAGCTACTGTGTACCTGCAGGGAGTATTTTTTATTAAAAGTTGATGGTTTCAAGGTGATATGCTAAAATGTATGCAGTATGCCCAAAGCAATATGCTCTCATAATGACATTGCTGGGTTAGAACAGAAAATTAAAGAACTAAGAATTACCTTAGCTTTTCCTCCATCCACAGTAGAAGGCAAGTGGGAATAACCCAGCACGTCAAATGGCAAAGCTCACAAGGGGACAAGGGGACTTTGAGAACACAGTGGAGTGCAGCCATGAATATCCTCTGGAGAACTGATGGGCTTAATGTGGATTTAAAGCTTTACTGTTTTAGTGACTCCTTGTTGAATAAGGAAATGTAATGCTTTTATATAGGTATAATTCAGGGCAAGAGAGTTTGGATCCCAACCGCAATTCTCCAAAGTTCAGGACCAATTTGGTTCAGGCTACTTCTGTTTCTAAATGTCTTTAATTAGCATAAAGGGGAAGAAAGAGGAGATACCTATTTAACCTCTGCTCTGGCACTGCCATGAGTTGATTCAAGCCAACTCATCGCCTTTTGGGAAAACAGTCTGAAAAACTCCTTCCACTAACCGTCTCAGAGGAACTGGCCATGTAATTCAAACCACCCTAGACATTTGTACACACAAGAGTAATCAATACTGAGAAGGGTGTTTCGGTTCCACCAATTTAACAGTGGTGCTGCAAGCAGAGAAACTGCGTGCATCACTGTGGTTCAGCTCTGAGCAGGCCTGGTTCCCCCAAGTCTGCCAGCAACTGCGCCGCAGGGGGAGCTGAAAAGGAGCTGGCAAGGTAGCCGTGACTATATTCCAGGGCAAGTGATGAGGTCCTCACTGCCAGGACTGAGATGCCCAGAAGAAATGAGTTTTCCTGGGTGCCAAGGAATCCACTTATATTCACAACTTCTTGCATCTGTTCAGAGAGCTGTCAGCACCCACCTCTCGCATCCCTGCCCTGGGCTCACCCCAGCCTGTGAGGCTCCTGAGAGCCTCACCCAGTCTGTGCCAGTCAAACGTTTCAATTCTTCACCCTCATACTCTGCAGAGTGTCTGTAAGTACTGGGAAAGCCTCCTCATTACCGCTTGAGACTCTGCTTTGCGCCAATGCCTGCAAATACCCTGACCCTGGTAGGAAGCTTCTGCGGTGAGTCCAACACTCATTTTGCTGTCTGCTATTGTTGGCACCGTGTTCCTTGTCCAGCCTGTGGCTCCTTCCTTGGCTTTTCAAAGTACAGCAGCTTGGAGCAGAGGTTATCTTTTTGCACAGAGTGCTCAGAAGAACAGGCTTTCTGGTCTGGGCAGCCCTGAACCACTGCTACAAACACGACTAAACTACGCCATCGCACCCTGCTTAGGGGCACACAAGGCTTGGGCATGGGAGAGGGGAGAAAAGCATTTCACCACTACGCTTCAGAAAGAGGTGGGGTACTCAGATGGTGTGCAAAATTCCAAGTATTTTGTTGGCTGGTATCTTTGTGGGAAAATTGTAGCCAAGACTGTGATTTCTGTGGAAGATTATTAATGTTTGTTCTGAAGGTAGAGACAGTGCAGAGGAGGGTTGATAGGCTGCAGATCCAATTGCTTCAGGCAACTGTGCCTGCCTTGCGCTGTTAATCGTACCACTATAAACCTGATTAGATGCCATAAAAAAATGTGTGGTAGAGTTCCAGATATCTTCTGTCATATCTGCTCGAAATTGCAGACCACTGTGTGGGAACATAAATTCATGAAATGCAAAGGAACAAGCAATTTTGCTTTATGAGATGCCATATCCCGAGCCCCAGCTCGGCACCCGACAGTGCTGCTGCTCTCATTAGCAGCCTCAGAAGAAGGAGAAACGCTGGCTGGGAAATGCATGGTCTCCTAACCCTGCTGGGGTTGCCTCAGAGAGTCAGGGTTGAAGAACATTGCTCTTTTCTGGCCTGTATCCATCAATCGGACCTTCTATCAGTAAGTATAATCACAGGTCTTGGAAATACCCATCTCCTCCTCCCCACCTGGTTCTGCTGCAGCAGTAAGCACTACTGAATTAGTGCACGCTCCCAAGTGTGCAATGCTCACCCCTGAAAAAACAGTGCTCTGCATTTCTAAAAAGGTTAAAAAGCAGAAATTTCATCAAGTAGAAGCATTCCAACTTCCTCTCTGAGGCATACCTGCCTTGCTGGCCACCACGAAGTCTTGATCTGGTCCTCTAACTGATGTCTGGGCACTTTGTAACAGATCAGACTGCAGGAGATTCTGAGCACACCAGGTAACACCAGCTCACTGGTATTATCCAAAGCCTAAGCGAATTAGCCCATGACAGGCTCCCCTTCATTGCATTTTAGATGTTGCCCTGGCTATGGCCCGAGTCCAGCCCATTAGCCAATCCCCATGGAAATGTCTGAAAGCAACCACACAGGTTCTTCACGGGGGCATCAAGGCAGAACACAAGCAGACAGCTAGGAGGTCTGTCTCTACCAAGCCAGTAGTGTACATCATCCAGCTTTACGCTGAGCCTGACAGGTCTGAGAAGTAGCCGGGGAAGTCAGATGAGGTGAACTAGAGAGCATTATCTCTCTCTGCCTTTCACATGCCCACGTAGCTCCCCTCGACATGCAGTTCTGACTCAATGTCCCTTCAGCAGTGGATCATAGCAGACATCTTCTCTATAAGACACACAGACTGCTCGATGCTTTCAGTACCTCAGGGGCTCAGCTAGCTGTGGGATTATGAGCCCCAGAAGAATTCTCAGTGCAAGTCCTGGATTGCATGAGGAGCTACAGACCCTCTGCTTAACTCTCAGTGCCCTCAGGAACTTCTCCCTGATCCTCTTCTCCCTGCACTCTCTGCTGCAGAGCTAAATTGACCCCTGGGAGCCGGGATGTAATTGCAAAGGAAATCTCACTCAGCTCTCGCAACCCGAAACAGGGAACATGTTTATTCCATGTGCATGCTATAGATGTGAGTCAGCAAGAAGGACTCCCTGCGTACAGGAACGGAGTACAGTTAAGATGGAAGGTCTTCCAAGGATAACATTGCTCTTGCCTCTATGCAGCAGAAGCAACAGTGAGTTTTCAGATGCTATATTGGGTGCTTTTCCAAGGGACAGCAGAAACTCCTAGTATCAGAACTAGTGCCCTGCTTCAAGACATGGGAATGCTTACTGGAATGGCTACAGAGATACTTGGGGAAAAAAACACCTCTCTCTTTAACCCCATTCTTGGAAGGGAGTGAACCACTTCAGTTGAGATTTTAAAAGCCCAGTTTGAAGCATGGAAAATGTCAGTTCTAATAGCATAAATTTGTCAGAGGCATACATAGATGAAACAGAACAATGTAATGGGAGATGTTAAGCAATCTTAATTGTAAGTGAACAGTGCCAAAATGGCCTATGATGCAAGAGGCACCCAGCTGGGTCCTGTGTCTCTGTTCTCCTGCCTGGTAAAAAGAGCAATGTCTCCAGGCTCTCAGTTTTGGATGATCTGTCATTAATGACAAAGCTCCATTAGCAAAGCTAATGACAAAGCTCTGGAAAGGACAGACTAAGACAACATGACAAAAACAAGAAGAAAATTTCTTTCAGACATACTTTTGGCATAGAGGCTGCTGGAGAGATTTTGTTGACCTACCTTGGCAAGTGTGGTTGTCTTCTGACAGAACAAGTCCCCTTGGACATTCACATTGGTATGTGTCTTCCACTTCAATACAAGTATGGCTGCAGCCTCCATTGTTATTGTGACAGCCTTCAATTTCTGCAAAAGAAAGGAAAATCAGCACACCCTGCTCCTCAGGCAGCTGTGTGGCATCGATGCAGGCCCCAACATATACTCCTGGCTGACTAACCACAGTATGACCAACACACAGCTTGAAGGCAACAGCATGGTGAGAGCTTGCTTCCAAGCAAATGCAGTGGAAACCTATTTTCAATTGTACAATTTCCTGTGTTTGTCAGTTCACCATGAAGTTAACAAGGAATTCTGTGAAAAAGCTCACCAAGTGAAATCACATGCTATAACTGGCATACCTAAGAAAGCTGAATAGGCAATCTTCAGCTTGGCCCTTTCTAACTTCTGAGACAACTTCTTAAACTAATTTTTTATGTTGTTTCTTACTTCAAAAAGGGTGGGGGGAAAAATCCTCTGAAAACTTCTACAATGTGGAACCATACTCACTCCCTTAGTCATCAGCAGAATTAAAGCCCTGAGATTTGCAGGGAGGTGTCCTGGGAAGGACAGACTTGCAGGTAGTCAGCTCCTATTCCCATCAGGGAACACCAGCGAGCAGATGACGCGCTCTTTGGCTGCGGGTTTCCCAGCTGTGATGGAGGTAGGCGTAGCGGATTCCTGAATCCCTTTTGTAGGCTGAGGATGAAACTCTGCTTGTGGGAGTTTGTTTAGCAGGAATTTTGCTAGTTTGCTTAGAGAGCACTATCCTGAGATGACGTATTCCTAGTGACTACAGCTGCAAAAAAGAGCCTGAAAGGTCATCTAAATCTAAGGCAAGTAATGCCATTTCCAGTTGTTGTTAGGTTTCTATTATAAAGAAAATAACAGAGTATCATATTTAAAAAAAAAATAACCTTCACCTCTTAACTTTTAACGCTTTGGGATTAATAGTGCTAGATGTTCTCAATAAAATAATAGCACATGTAATATACAGAAATCTCTTCCCTAAGCCTGCCATCAGAAATGACTGTGTGGTTTTCACTGAAATGTAAAGAAAAGAAAGGAAATCCCATACTCAATCCTACACGCTGCTTGGAAACAACAGCCTGAACACTCCATGCGAGTCAAAGTAATGGGTAAAGCATTATAAGGGAAATTTTGAGCTACTCCTAACCCTATTCAGCCTCACCAGCTCATGTAATCAAGCTAAATCTCCTGCATTTACTGAAAGCAACAGCTGTGAGGTGGCCCACAAGTAAATCACATACTCTAATGGCTCACAAATCTAAGGACACACCTTTAGAAATAAAACTTACTAACAAGACTGTAAAAATCCCCAGCAGCCATGTTAAACTCATGAAAATCATAGAATCATAGAATTGCCTTTAAGATCATCTAGTCCAACCATCAACCTCACTCTGATAAAAACCATCACCAAACCATGTCTCTAAGCTCTTTGTCAACCCGGCTTTTAAATCCCTCCAGGGATGGGGCCTCAACCACTTCCCTGGGCAGCCCATTCCAAGGCTTCAGAACCCTTTCAGTGTCAAACTTTTTCCTAACATCCAGTCGCTATCCTTTTTACAGAAGGGGAAGTTAAATGATATATCAAAGGCCCTAAAACACAACTTTGGGAACCGCAGAAAGTTTCCAAGAGCGGATTATTCCAGCCCTGTCAGAAGATCTCGGGAATAAAAAATGCCACATAGCACAGCTGGCTTGTGTGACACCCCACCACCAGCTCAGTGCTGGATATGGAAGGGACAAAGCCCCCAGATCATTTTTGGCCCTAGACAGCTTAACCAGTATTTAAGGAGCACCCTGCACAGCAGCTTTCCCCAGGTAAGTTATGGGTGTCCCCGTTTGAGGTGGAGCAGAGCCAACTTTCTGTTCAATGAGAGAGGCTCTGCATCCCATCTCCCTCACTCAGTATAAAAGCTGAGGGATCAAAGGTGCCAGGATGGTTCTTCTTCAATGGGCTCTCCTTGGATGGTTGCTTCTTCAATGGCTCTCTTTCTTTGATGACTGATGCCTGAGGAAGACCCTGTGAGTTCGTCTACCTTTGATCCACATCACTGTGTTCCAGAATCCAGTTCCCATTCCTCATTGAGACTCTGTAGCTCTTACTCTTGTCTGAGGCCACACAGTATCTAGGAACATACAACACAGCAGCTTTCTCTGTGAGGGGGCACCGTGCTTCTCACAGCTGACCACAGAAAACATGAGGCACAGGTCAATTTTTGCTGGATTTTCATATTTCTGCTCAAAGACGTTTGTAAATTTTTTGTGATGACAGGTCAAACCTACAATTTGGTCTTTAAGCCCCTGCTAAACTACCAGTCTAAACTCATCAAGGGTTTTCAACCTGGCTGTGCCACCACTGGGAAGTAACTGTAGCAGATGCACAGAGCAGAGCCCACAACTAAGCACTTATAAAAAATATCAGACGGTCAAAATGCTGCCTGAATCTCAAATCTAGCTTTTGTTTACAGACTGGCATCCCGTCCCCTCAATCTCTATCCTGGGAAGCTAAGCAATCCTCATACTCTAGTCTAACATCATGACATTACCCCGTACCTAATACTAGCTGTTAAAAAACAGTAGTGCTAAATCTGTCCCCGCACAACTATCATATAAATCTCCAGAGCCAAATCTCAGCATCTCCAACACTAACTAGTCCTGGCTGGACAATCTTCCAGATCCACTGCTGCCTCTCCCCCCATTGAGATAAATACAAGCAAATCCTAACAGAAATGAACAAGGCAGGGAGAACTGAACAAGGAGACTCCTCTCTGCTTGATTAGAAGGATATTTCAGTAACAACTCCACTGGCAAGCACAGAAGTGATATGAGTGACATTTAATCCCTGCAAGGAGCCAAGAGAGAAATACTGCTGCAAGGGAAGGGGAATGATTTATATCATATATGATTTTCCAGCAGACTGTGATAGCCGAAACCTCACCTTCACAGGTTTTCCCGTCACTTCCCAGCGTGCGCCCGATCCCGCACTCGCAGCGGTAGGAGTTCTTCAGGTTAACACAAAATTCACTGCAGCCTCCGTTGTTCTGCTCACATTCATTTTCGTCTGAAAAAAACCCACACTGTCATAACACGGCCCTGGTGAACACACAGCTGGCAAAAACAGGCCGCAACATAGAAGCACTGGGACTAGATTGGGACCGTGGACTGGCTTTCCTGGCCTCATGATGTGGATCAAAGCGACAGATATGAGTAATCCCACTAAATGCTAAACACCTCTATCTACTGACAGCAGCAGAGTGTTTTGCCATGCCATGTCTACCTCAGGAGCAAAGCAGACCTGAGGGGAAAGGGAACAGGCACACAGCACTGATTTTGGAGTGAAGACAGACACAGTCCTACTGGTTCCCCATGCTGGGGAGTTCATGTTGTCATTTATCTTCTCATCCTAAATTCTTCTCCACTCACAAAGATGTTAAAATGGAGTTAACATGACTTCACAACACGGCAAAACTAGGTGAATACCAGAATCAGTCAAAAATAATCCCTGCCTACCCACCTGCTATTGCTACATGTGGCTAACTGTCCTCCACAATTTTAAATTTTAAATTATTCAAGTCTTATTTAAAAAAAAAAAAAAAAGACATGAGAATGAAAAAAAGCTGTAAACAAAGCTGAAATTAAACCAAAACATTTTAATGAAGCTTCCCCAATAAAAGCCATGTCCTGAGAAATTCCATCGTTTTGGTTTCTTGCCCCACCTCTGGCTGCTCCCTGCCCTGGAAATCTCAGGTGTTCTTGCAGAACACAAACCTCAGCTTACCATGGTGAGACCTAACCTGAGCACTGGTGCCCACACAGGCCACCACAACCATTAGCTGCTTAGCCACTCCGTACCAAAGATGAGACAAAGGGCCCAGTTCTGAGCTACTCCCTCTGAGGACTCAGCTCCTCACTGCCACATGATAGCCCATCCTGCTCTGCTCCTCTGCAGCCCTCCATAGAGCTGCAGCTTCTACCTTTCCAGCTCAGAAGAAACAGAAGTGCCAGAGCTGGCTTCCCACGCTTTCTGGAGCAGACTCTTAGATAAAAGTTGCAGAATAACCTTGTAATGGGCCTGAATTGAGTTTTTATAACCTACAGCAATATACCTATGAATAGTACCTGTGTCATGTTTCTGTGCTGACTGCGTTCAGGTCTAGATTACAGCCCTCCAGGGTGCTGAGGGTATTTACTGAGGAGAAAGCACAGCAGATGCTTTTGAATCTCCTTGTAAAGCTCTGAAAACGCCTCTTAATTTTCTGTTTGAAAGATTAAAGTTCCTCTGTGCCCCATCTGCCTTTTTTTTTTTTTTTTGGAAAGGTACTTCATTCTCTGAGATTCTCATTCTTCAACCTGATTTAATCTGTGTGCAAAAAGTGAATCAAATAGAGAGGAAGGGACAGCCATTGCTATTGCTGAGACACAAAACTAATGATTTCTCACAGGCAGACCAGAATGCTGAGGTTATCAATCAAGGGCCACATAGGGTTTCACCGAAACGGCTCAGAAGTTACCATTTACTAGATGTCAGAAGCTAAAAACAAACAAAACAAAAACATTTTAAGAGACAGGTCAGAGATGAGCTC
This sequence comes from Xenus cinereus, assembly GCA_025774025.1. Taxonomy (NCBI): domain Eukaryota; kingdom Metazoa; phylum Chordata; class Aves; order Charadriiformes; family Scolopacidae; genus Xenus; species Xenus cinereus. Next base: position 3,242,180 of record JAOXJK010000002.1, read on the forward strand.
TCAGGTATTAAGTGGTCCCACACATACACAGTAGCCGCAGCTGGTAGTGTTGTCTCCTTCCACAAGTAAGGTCAATTGAATATTTTTAGCCAAAATAACGGCTGGTACCCTGCTTTGGGAGGCAGGAAGCCTGTCCATGAGACACACACTGATACTTGCCTTTCCACACACGACAGGTTCCATACTTTCCCTTCTAACAATAAAACTAAAGCTGCTTAAACCAGAGGGGAAAGGGATAGAGATGGCAAAGGCATAGAGATGCTGTTAGAAGGTCCTAGAGCTTGGCTTGGTCAAGAGCTGTACCCAGCAATTCTCCTTGCTGGTCCTCCAAGTTCTACAACACACAGCAGATCTGTCCCTGCTCTTCCGCACCAGTGACAACCAGCACTTCTGGAACACAGGCTGGTTTTCTTGAGAGCGGGTCGGGAGACTGCTGAACTGATTTTAACCATGGCTTAGTCCAACATGGATCCAGGTATTCAAGAGGTCAAAGGCACTGCACTGAGTTGGTGGATCCGTGACAGAAAGTCAAAGACCTAATCTAACCCCTTAAGTAATTCTGCAAATGAAAATACAACTTAGGATCAGCAGTTCTACTCTGGGATTCGAAGCACAGAATGTACTGAAAAGAAGTCAGCCTAGCACAGGGAGCTTCACAGACGGAGCTGTTTGGCATTACTGCAGCATCTTCAGCCCCCCTCTCAGGCTGAGCTGGGAAAGGAAGAATATTCTCCGTATAGGAAAGGCTAGTGCAGGTTTGCTCGGTTTCTCTGGCAGGCCGGCACGGTTGCTCTCAGATATGTGACTGCGCAATTACTCAGCACAACAGAAAGTCATTAGAATGATGAGGCTGCAGGCAGGTAAACCAGTGTGATTATTACAGCTGAGGTGCTGTGCCATCTGGTTATCGTGAAGATAGGCAGCAGCGCGCAACTCTTGCCTGGCCTGGCAGCAGGGGGATGAAGGCAGCACGTGCAGACAGACTCAGGAATTCTGCATGCCTCCCTGCTGCAGGAAATCCTTTCCTGCGAGCCTGCCGCGCGTGCTGGTGCTTATCAAGGGCACTTCTGTACTCAGAAGTCTTGCAGAGAAGCAGCCGATAGATGCTTTAATTAGCTGAGAAAGCTAAGTCAGCCACTCAGCCGCAGAGATGTAGGGCAGCTTTAGCAAAGCCATTCTGTAGAATCAGTGTGAGCAAGTGTAAATCTACAGCAGGGCCAGGCTGCTCCCTCCACAGATTGTAGCGACGGTGGCCCCTACCCTGATGCCCACAGACACGAGCAGTGTGAAGAAAGAAACCACCCATGCCTGTTTTGTCAGCTATAGGCTGTATGGAAGAAACTAATCTGCTACACATCCTGCTGGACCAACTCTGCTCTCAACTTTTCCACCAAATCAAGCCTCAAGATGAGATCCCACTTCCACCAAACACTAGCGCCCCTTCCTACCCATCAGTGTGGCTCTGCAGCTCCTCAACAGCCCCTTGCATCGCCCCGCAATGACCATCCTTCTAAGACCTCGTAGTCCAACTGCTTTCCTCCCAGCACCACACACAACCACAGCTCTCCTTGCCCTCAGGGGTTGATGGGGATTCCCTCACAAATCCCTGAAGCCCATGCTCCTTGCTCTGCTCTCACTTGCAGCCTTCTACCTCCCTCCTGGTCATGTTAGTCTCTGTCACTGCAGTCACCAAGTGCCAGCCCCCTGAATAACACCTTGTCATGCTGCCTAGATCCACCGAGGCGGTGCTGTGACCTGCAGTCTTTTGGCTCTCCTCAAACCCTAGGCCCTGGACAATGCCCTACGAGGGCAATAAGTATGGTGAAGCTTGGGGTGTAGTCCTATGCCAGCCAGTAAAGCTTTTCTTGGAGAAGAGAGGCATTCAACAGAGTGGGTGAGAGGAAATCTCTAATGAGAGACTGCACAGCTGTTTCTGAATACCAATGAGGCTGAACCATGCTCTTGCAAAGGGACTGCTGCTGCCAGTGAAGTTGCTGCCTTCAGCAGATGGACCGCACAGAAAGCAAATCTAGCCTTTGTACATGCATAGCTCCAGGGGCACCAGAACGTAGTCACTCATGGGATGTCATATCTTGCCCTGCGGGGAGAGATCTGGAACCCTTTACGTATCAAAGACCTGTTGTAGGCAGCAAGGGGGAAAAACTCCTCTCAGAATACTTTTCCTTTTTTATGCTGCTTTGTAAGACTACTGACTGAGATGCGAGCAACAAAACAAAGGGGAAAGAAAGCATCAGTAACTGACACAAGTTATTTCCAGCCTTACCAAGACACGTCTGGCCATCGGGTCCTAGTGTTGTCCCCAGGGAACACGTGCAGTCACTGTCCAGGCAGGAGTCCTGGCAATCCACCACATCACAGATGTCATAAAAATCTAGGGCATGACAAGAACATTGTCAGCACAAACCACTGAGCTTGCACTGAAAACACTGTATTTGTCCCAACAGCTTCACGCCCTGTCTCGTCCACCAGTTACAAACCTAGCCCACATTAGAAAAGCTGAACCACTGAAGCTGATGAGAAACAATCTGTTTTAATTACTCTAAGTCAGAGATGTAAATTTTGGTTTTGGTAGCATGCCAAGACAAACCCCAGGGCCCACAGAGAGCATTAAATCACTGCGGCCAGGTCAGCTACGGCAGATTTCCCCTAGCTGAACAAAGGCTAGAATTCAGAGGTGAAACAGTCGAATCGATCTCTTATAGACAGGCCACCACGTGCACTGCATCACCCGACACACTTCTGGGTGAGACAGCCAGAAAGCAGTCACCACCTCTCCCAGGTGTATGGATGCTCGCTGCCTCTCTCCTGCATCACAGGGACAAAGGGTTTTCAGAAAAGCCATCTCAGCAATTACTTACGCCCGCAGTACGCATGGAAACAAACGCTAGGCTTGGTTAAGTGATACACGTAGTAGCCGCCGGGACACGCCTTGACGTCAATGGTGGTATTCCAAAGGCAGCAGTTCCCATTGAAGCTGGCACAGGCCTGGCGTGGGACGATGCCATCTGACTCTCGCGGGTGGCTGCCATTCAGCCAGATGGGAGCATGGGTGCCACAGTGGTTCTCCGGGATGCAGAAGGTAGGCATAGCATCGCCAGCCATGCCAGTGAAGCGATACCATTCCCCGTCAATTTGACTGTCGCACGTTGGCTGGCCGTGGGAACCGTTTATCTGATGGTCTGTGTTCCTCCAGGGCTCGTTCAGGCTGATGTAGGCAGAGCAGGGGTCCAGGGCTGAGACATGCAGCAAGACACAAGAGAGAACATCTGGTAGATATCCAATCAAGTTGTTGACTGATAATTGCAAGGAATGCAAGATAATTTCTTTTTCTACTCCTGACTTAACAGAATCATTGTGATAGAGATCCCCAGGGAAAAATGGCAATACCAGCTAACTAACTGCTTCATGGAAAATTCTGACAGCTCGACTTAAAGGTCTTGAAAGAAAAAGTAAATTAACAGAGCTCTTACAACATTATGCAACAGTCTGACATGCTGGTTAGCTGCTGTAGAGTACAACAAGGGAAAAAAAGTAATATGAATAAACTTGAGGTCCAGGGAGTGATTTTGCCATAGGAAGTACATCCTGGGAGCACTGGATCAAACCTAGGATATCCACCCTTTGGTGATGTGCTAACTGAGCACCTGCAAGCTCCTCCTGAAGTCACCGGTAACCCTCCGCCATGTCTTGGGGAAGAGGGCCAGACTTCAAACAAGTTATGCATCCTCTCTAAAAATCCATAGCCCACGTCAGCCCTCACGGTTGAGTCGCCATAACCACAAGCCAGACATCACCTTGAAAAGCACCAGTTAAAACACGAACTGCAAGATAAGCAACAGAAAAGCAGTGTACAGAAAGAAAATATTCCATTTCAATTATTAGACCTCTATATAATGGTAATTAGAGGGCATAATTTGTCAGTTCCTACTCACTTCAAGGTACAAGTTTAAACAGCTAAATATAAGAACTGCTATCCCAAGTCATAATAAAATTGATCTATAGCCTAGCAGGCTGTCTCTAACCAAGAGTGCATGCTTAGAGTGGTGAGATAGGAGAAAGAGACCCTGCTCCGTTCGCCAGGAGCTTTGTTATCCGCTGGCTCTCCTACAGCTATGTTCATTTATGCCAAGGTGAGTTGAAAGAGCTGTAACTCAAATTCATGCATTCGGTAAAATTCTGTAATGGGGCAAGACAGAAAGGTGGTAGCACATTGTATTTCCAGATCTACTCAGACGTGCCCTGGTCTCCTTTACAGACTGTCCCTCGCCTCCCTCTCTGCCAAATGCTAACCACCTCCACGATTCACAGTATCTATTGTGGTTTTATGAGACTTTGCCGCCTCCGTGCATCTGAAACAGCTTCCTGAAATCTTTTTATTTATTATCTTAAAATCTAGGAGACCTTGGAGGTCTGAATCAGGATGTTCTGGGGAGCAAAACATCCAATTCTTTACGCAGTCATGTTCCTTGCAAGCCCACAAACCCTCCTGATCTCCACAGGAGATCAGATGTTTGTGAGTGAAGTGAGTGTTTATGAGGGCAAGATATAAACACAAGGACCTCCTGGTATGTGCATGTCTGTTCGTGCAGTGCTCAAAGAGCGTGTCCCTTTTCAGAGGCCTTTCTGAACCTTCTGCAAACAATTAAAACATAAGAATACCATAGGGAGACAAAAAATGAAGAACTGAAGCGTTCATTACATTTTCAGTCTTCTCCTAATTAACCCCAATTTGGCAGCTTCTTCACTAGAAGTCCAGAGGTTTCATTTTCACTTACATCCAATACGTGATTAAGCACCACTTACCCGTGACGAGCTATTCCCTATTAAGCAAAATGAATGCTAATACTGTCCTGAATAAGGAGAATTGATTGCCATTTGCTAGAATTAGGCTAATAAAACCAATCATTCTGATTAAATGCATCTCAGACTGGAATACCCTGTACTTGCCACGCAATGTTTTTTTTGAAGTTCTAAAATTACTGTCTCTGTTTATTTTGTTTAAACAATAGGCCGATGCAATTTGGATGGGGGGAGATATTATATTGCTTCTATTAGAACGCTCTGGATGCAGACAAACCTTCTCGGTTCATTATTTGGATTTGCTTCACTGCCTTTGAAGTGGGAAGTACAAGTGCTTCAGAGAATGGACTTCAAATCACCCTTATTTAGCTGCAACCTCTGTAAAAACCTGTCTCACTGACATGCTATCTTGTACCTTCTCACAAATACAACAGCTCTCTTGACAAACACCCTTGCGACATCCTCAGCTATCGACATGTTTTGTTTGGCCTCGAATCCAGCATAAAAGGCAGGAGCAGCTGATGTAGTCATCAGTAAGAGTGCTGCAGAGTTGCAAGCTGGCAGAGGAAGCGTAGGTCTGGGTTGCAAAGGGAATCTCTAGTGCCACAATTCATAAGACAGACAGAGAAGCAGATGCACCCACCACCACAACCAGCCCTTAATTCTCCTGAGCAGCAGAGGGAAAACCACAGCAGGAAATCTCCGATGAGATTCACCAGACAATCCCTCGTAAGCTCTCGATTTCACCTGCCTCTCCTTTCCTCCCCTTGCCCACAGGCAGCAGCGGCACTGTTAAATCCTATCCTCCAAAAGCTTGGAGGACTTCTTGCCAAAGGCAAAGATGGGTCCTGCCTTTTCTTTGCACGAAGCCGAAGAGAGCTTCCTCTGGGCTTCCCTCAGTTTAACTCACTCAGTTTCCACAAGATGATTCGGTATGGCCTTAGGGTGAGTCATTGACTAGGATTAAAAGGTTTTTCTGTTGTTAAAAGCCAAATGAGGCGAAGCGAGGAATGCCCTGTCAGCTTCCCAGCTGGGGAGCACCAAAAATACACACACTCTCATTAGCTTTCATATAGTATAATTAACTTTATGAAATATCCTTTGTAGACAGACTCTGAAAACGATCATCTAGGGAGATCACATTGTCTCCTAAACATTCAGAAGATAATTTAGAGACATAATTTACAGAGATGAATACGCAGCGTCTCAGAGGGAGCTGGAAGAAGGGGAGCAAGGGAACAGGGCAGCACACCCTCCCACCTTTCAGTTCTCTGAGAGCTTCAGGCGGGAGCGAAGAGGAGGCAGACAAGCAGAAAAAACAGATAGTGCTCTTTCAAACACTGCAGAGCTTCATGGCCACCCTCAGACTGCCAGGACTGCCCCAAACCAACCTCCCTGCAGGCACCAAGCAGCCTTTGGCAGCACAGTTTACTGAAAACTAATTCAAGTTTCTAAGGAAAAAAACTCGACAAAAATACAGAAGCAACTAATCAACCTCTCATCTCTTCTCCCCAGACAACGAAAGCATGGGGGTTTTGCACAAGACATATACCTGTCTCCAACTCCCTCTGGTTTTCATTTTTCTTAGCTCAATTTTTTCCTCCCCAACACTTCCTGCATGGCCTGAGCAAATCAGCCTGACAAACATTAGCTATGAAGTGAAGCTTTTCAATTTGTAATCTTGATGATATCATTAGTTCTCTACCTGACATGCTAGCATATATATTGGATGACAAATCAGGCTCTAGCGAGCATTCATAAGCCCACCATTCTGCAGAGAGATTAATCCTGTGTGTATTGCGTAACTAGAGGTCTCTGCTGTGGCAGGACTAAGCAATGAAATGAGCAGTACTGCATTATGACACTCAATTCAGTTAGGATTTGTCAAAGAAGCAGGTGAAAAAGTAGCATAATATTTACTCAGCATCTTTCCTCCAAAGGGAGAGGAAAATCCCACAGTGCCTTGGCAGTAGAGATTCTCTCAATGTGGGAGGCTTCACGCTCTGTGACAGAAAGATCTTTCCAATTGGAAAGAATTTCATCCCACCTTCAAAGAAAAAGGATATTTCTCATGTCTTTCAGTCTTTCACCTAAGAATACCAAGGCTCAGCATGAACCTTAAAGGTAGAAAACAGGAATAAAGTTGAAGGCGATGCCTCTACTCACCCATCGAAGACACTGGCTGCAACTGGATGATGAGACAGATACAGAAAAACAAGTACCGGAACATTCCACTCAGCCAAGGAACAGTTACCACTCAAGGAACAGAGGCCTGAAAGCCCTTGCACACACTGTGGCTCTTGCAGCCTTCCTCTCGGTTGGAGCTTCTGACCTCAAGCTTTCTGAAGAGCAAGTGTGATAGCTCTCCTGGAAGTTTATCAGAGGAAGAAGCTGAAGGGATGTGAGGTACAGCTCCAGCCTTGACCTCCACAGAGCAGTTCTGCCTCTTATTGACAATTGAGATGTACATACTGATCAATCTTCTTTTTTGGACTCAACCCGCTATTGTTTTCTGGCCTGACCGCCCCATAGTGACACCTCCGCTATCTTATCTGGAGAAGAATTCTAACTAGGGACACCCGGACATCCCGAAGGAATGGAAAAGAAGAACAGATGGGTGCTTGTTGTTATCTCTGCTCCTTCCACAAGTCATATGACTTCATGGCTCCCTACAGGCAGAAAACACCAGCTAGAGGGGCTTAACTGCAGGAAATAGTGGCCAAAGGAAGAGAACCAGTCCTTCCGAGCAGAGATTGCAGACGAGTGCGTGGAGCAGAGCTACAATGGGAACATCAGTCAAAGTAAAAGACTGATGTCCCATAGGGAAATAAACTATTCCTACGCTACACAAAGACCCTTTCCATTCCTAGTCACACAACCTGACCACAGCAGCGAGATTATCAAACAAGACAAATAAAGACATTTTTCTGCAGTAGTCTTATGATGTGTTTTTTTTTTTTTAAAAAAAACCCAAAACCCAAACCCACAACCAAGAAACCCAACAGTACTGAATTAACTTCCATATGAATCTGAGTAATTAGGAACTTACGCCTTACTGTTTCAAACCGAGCTATGTGGAGTTGCAGGTCATAATCACAAGCACTGACTATAGATGAGATGTAGCACCCTGAATCTCTTCTCTACCAAGCACCATGACAGGCACTGAGAGATATCAAGGACAACATGAAGCAGCAGCAAGGGATCTTCCCTCTCATCCCACTAGCTATAGCTCTTATTATAGACAATAGATTTAAAACTCTGTTTTTAACATATACGTACATATACACATCTACAGGTCCCTGCCTGCTTATGAACAACAGACACACTCCAGGAAATCATCTGGATTTCTGGCAGGCAGAAAACTCTCCACCAGCAAAGAGCAGAATCATAGAATCACCTAGGTTGGAAGAGACCTTCAAGATCATCTAGTCCAACCATCAACCTAACTCTGACAAAAAAACCATCACTACAGTAATTGCACAATCAAGCAAATGTAGGCATTTCCCTGTTTCCTTTACACCCTGCATTTCTGCAGGAGGCTGGCCTAAGGGACAGCATCAAGGTTGATGTGCTGGCTTCAAACCTAGCAGTAGGAAAAAAGTAGCTACGTTATTTTCATATCGAGTTTGCGTGAGACAAGGGGTTGGGTATTTGCCTGCTTTGTAGAGATGGTACGTTATAGAAAGTTCTCAACAGCCTCTCTGTCTGGGTGTTCCCTTGGCAGTGAAGTGCAGTGTGCTGCCCCGCTCCACCCCAACAGAGCAGACATTTTCAGTGGTGAGTGACTCTAGGGAACAACAAAGGAAGCTTTATAAATGACTATCATTGCTCACACCACCACCACCACAAATTAAGAAAAAATATCTTTGTGGCTATATTGTGCTGACGGCTATGCAGTACCAGAAAAGTTTCTTCAACAACAGGAAAAGCTAGCAAGGCATTTCACTACACAAAGCTAGCGAGGCAGATAACCCTCAAAAGGTGGTTATGTAAATTCCCTGAAGAGAAACTAAAATTGAACAGAGAATAATACAGCAAGCCACAGGAAGTTATATTGTGCCATTTTCATTGAGAGTTTGATTCATACGTAAGATCCTGGGTAAATAAAACCGATAAGCTTCAATTGAATTTTCTATTTGTGTTAGAGGTGTGTGTATTTCTCTGAACCATTTCATTACCAACAGCTTTCATTTTTGTAGGTGGTAGATTAGGTCTGACTCTAGTAATGTTTTGACAGTTATATTTAAGTGACTGACAACTGACAATTAAGGTAAGGAAATAAACTACATGATAGCAGTTTTGAGCCTCAAAGGTGTCACAAACAGGCCCTATCAAGTTTTCCAAAAGGGATTAAAGCAGGAGATGCCCTGGCATATCCATAGATGACACTATTCCAAAATCCCTGTAACTATCTAGTTCAAAGAAAGTTTAAAGCTGGAAAGAGTCAGTGTGCTGCCTCTCAACATTTTTGGGATCCACAGGAAAAGACAAAGCTCATATCAGTCTTCCAGAAAAAGCACCAGTAGAGGCAATTCTTCTGTCAGGACTTGCTCTTTGTTTTGCAAGATATTTTAGGTGACACATAGCTCCAGTTTCCCCACAAACAACAGCAGTTTGTGTTAGAGTAGATCACTGCAAATCTATGCCTTAGGGAGTTAAAGTAATTATTCCTGTGAGGGGAAAGGGAGGAAGAAAAAGCCCCAAACCCAAAAAGCCCTGCTACAAACAGACCCTCTGGGAGAGAGGATATAACTCCAATGGAGTACTGTAGACACTGTAGGGCCTGCACTCTCCAGACAGATCTGATAAATCCATTGTTCCCGACCTCTATTTCCCCAACCCAAAGATAAGTGAGCCCGTCTTCCCAAAAAGCAAGAAGAATCGGGGATCAAGTTAATATTTCTTAAAAGTATTCATCAGTATGGGTTAAAAGATATGAAGAGGGAAACGATATTAAAATAGAGGGCTGAGATTTTATTTTGGTAGCCCAAGAGATGGGATCTTCTAAACTTGCTGTTGTTTAAGTCCAGGTATGTCTGTTCTTAATGCAAAAAAGGAAGGTAACAACCACACTTCTCTCTCCTTCCAGACATTTGGAGTGCTTTACCATCCTTACACAAGGAACTCAAATTCTTCAAAGCATTATCTAGGCTGGAAAGCCTCACACTCTTCGTAATGGACTAATGATGTTTGCTGAAGCTGGCCTTGTCTTTGTCAGAGTCGTCTCTCAAGACACACCAATGTCTGATGAAAGTGAGGTGTGTGAAGAACAGCCCTTGGTGCCCAGAAAGAGCAGGCGGAAGAGCTAATCAGCATTTCCTGTCGCTGAGAGAGAGGAGAACCCGACACACGCGACAGGATCCCTGTCTGCGATTGATTTGAGGATGTATGTTCACAATGAGCCTTGACAGGCTGCTGAGACGGATTGCATGAATGTCAAGGACTTTGAGATAGGCCTTGTTTCTGTAAACAACTTGTTCCAGGACACGGTGCCAATGGGAAGGGCTGTCGAGATCAGGGAGTGAACACAAGTTTGAAGTATGAGCAAACTCAACACAAGAACAAGTAAAACATCAAGAACCCATTAAAATCGGACAAGTATATAATTCCTAGTGAAGTGCACCAGTTATTTCCTTTCCCTCAGTGCAGCCCTGTGATGCAGAATGTGGTGTTTTGAGAGTGTTTTTCCACAGGTCCTCCATAACCCAGAGAATTTTCCATGATCCTCGGTTTCTAGATGGAGGAATTGGGGCATAGACAGCAGACCCACAATTGCAAAACTAGTCAGGGGCAGAAACAGTGGTAAGACCCATCTTTTACAAGTTCACAGAGCCACAATGAGCGTAACACCAGCTTCTCCCTTACTTTAGAGCTTGGATACAGTGCAAGTTTGATTTTCATTCCTGTATTTTACTTTTTCCCCCTTTAATATCAGTACAGAAATGAAATTTATTTTTTTTTTGCAAAGGGATTAATTGGAATCTCTTGGGACAGCTAGAAAAATACTTCAGATATAAAAATCTCCTTCCTAGGTGAAAATCAAGTCATACAATGTGGCACAGAGGAAAGCAGCGAGGAGCATTTACAACTCCACACAAAAAACACAGAGATCAAATAAATTGTTCCACTGCCTCAGAAAGACAGGGCAACTTGGCCAGCTTCACCTGATTGACACAGTGCCAAGGTCTGACAGCCAGCAGCAGCTTCAGAGCATCATGCAAACCCACTTAAAGACAATGTGGAGGTGTAAGAACTTGCAGCAAGGGGATCATCATCACTGCCTGCAAGGTTGGAATGGTTACAGGGGAAAAGAAAAAGGGTTTCTTCTTTGCCCTTCAGGAAAAAGAAGCCATGAACACCTCCCCTGGAGAGGCTTGCAAGGCAGAGCCTCGCAGGCATGGCAAAAAGGGAACCTAATACATTTAGAATCATCTAGGTTGGAAGGGACCTTTAAAATCATCCAGTCCAACTGTCAACCTAACTGATAAAAACCATCACTAAACCCTGTCTGTAGGCAATTCCTCCAGACATTTCTCCAGACAATTCTGAATTTGACATATATTTATTTGAAAGCTCCCTCCTAGCAAAAGGAGGGAACAGAAGTTAACCAAATGAATAATAAAACTGGTAGAAAAAGCAGCATCTGGACGCTGCAACGCACACTGTTGTTTATCCTTCATAGGGTCTTAGGAATGCAGTGTTACATTAAGATTCAGGCAGCACTGCCTGCTCCATAGTGCTGCCAGTGGGACAGGACCCTATTACCTGCCTGGCTCTGAAGCATGAAATAGTCACTGCAAGAGAGTTTGTTGATGTTGATATACAACAGCGTCTATCAGGAGAGCAAACATCACCTTTCCCTTCAATATTAGCATTCAAGGGCAACAAAAGCAGAGGCACTGAGGAGGTTTGAGGTTTGTGGCGTGTTATCCACCCCTGGCAGAGACCACGTGTGCACTAGTGGTGCAGAGGAGTGAGACAGCCCCCTTCCAGAGGTACAGACTAACAAGACCCACCAGACAGCCCATATTTAAGGGTACAATTCCAGACTCTTATTTTACTCCTTTTCCCGCATCGTCTCTAGAACAATACTAAAGCACGTGCAGGAACAATTTTGCCACACCATTGTCTTCCTTTAAAAATAGGTGCTAGATGTCAAAGTCTTCATTTCTTCTGGATGTGTCCTTATGCAGCTGTTCCAAGCCATGTGCCTAGGGAGGGCGGCAGCTCAGCTGTACACAGCGGCAGACCGAGGGCTGCTTGGAAGAAGAGCGTCAGCATTGCTGAACTAAATTTCAACAGTGATTTAAGGTAGGCCAGAACAACTAACAGCTTTCAGCCCCTCTTCTCTGACTTCAAAAAACACAGGAGAGAGTTGGCTGTTTTAAGAACTGGCCAATCATAGATGTTTTTTTAATTATTTTTTTTTTAAACAGTAAATGGATGCGATAAAAATCCTCTGGCACTAAACATCTCAACATAATATAACATCCCATAAAGTTCGGGCAAAGTATGGTCTGCTGATTCCCAAATTTAATGAACAAATGATATGTCACCACGACAAATCAGACCACAGCCATTCAAGGGCCCAGAAAGAAACAGAAGCTTAAAGCTTCGGTTTGCCTCTGAAACAGCACTTGAATGCAATAGAGAACTACGCTGACGCCACTTGGTACATTTTAGGTTGCTGGGCGTTACACACCCATATATATTCTTATCCTGCAACCCGCCACATGTCTCCAGGTTTTGTCAGCCTCCACACGGAGCTACTGTGCCAGTCAAACGAAGGCAGATCTTTGTTAGACCAAATGTCTCTACATCTACCTCACCACCTCAACTGCTCCTGAGATCCCTGTGTTACGCAGCTAGGCATGGCAGCAAGGTCTCCATCCGAGCGTCTTCAGGAAAGCTATTATCTGCGTCATCATGGCCTCAGTGATGTAAGGTGAAGAAGAAACAACCTAAACAAAAAGAAATGGAGGAAACTCAGGAGACAGCTGCCACACATACAATATGCTCTTCTCGCATTGGGAAAATAACATTATTCAAGAGCACTGATTCAAAAATCGAATAGTTATTTATTGTTCCAGAAGTACATTGCTCTTTTATACATATTTCATAAATGATACAGGATTTTACACATGTTCAGGTTTTTTTTGTTTGTTTGTTTTTTAAAGAAGGACTTTTCTCCATGCTCCCTCCCTCATCCCAAACACACACCAAGGATTCAGCTACAGGATCGTGTTCATTTTTTTTCCCTTTAAAACTCACCACACAAACAGGATAAAACAGATAAAAAATAATCACACAATGTAATTAAATTGAAAGACAGAGGAAAAGGGGAAGGGGAAAAAAAAAACCAACTTAGAAACATGCACCCATTCGGTCCAACATGCCATTGAGTGAGAAAAGGCAGCAATCCCAGTTGTGTTTTCACATCTGCAAGGCACCTGGCGTCTAGTTAATACTGATTTGTTTTTTTCTTTCCTTTTTTTTTTAAACATGGTTCTCCAAAAAATCCAGAAGCCTCTTTTCATGACACAGTGAGGAGTAGCAGTGAAACACCAAAAAAGCAGCCAGCCTTTCTGTATATAAAGCTTGGTGCCCTTCTCCTGCCTTCATCCTGTCTCCACAGTATTTATCAGCAGGATGCTAAAACAGACTGACCCGCTTTGAATGAAGAGATGTTTATCTGCTTAGAAATCAGCCAGCCTTGCCTAGAAGAGGGGGCAATGGGTTGACTTTCCTTCCTCTATTTCTTTTAGCTAAGAACAGGAGATGTCATTAGCCACTCCTACGAATTTCTGACCTGTGAGTGCAAAGTTCACTTAAAGCTACTTAAGTCGGGGAAAGTGCTAGAGAACTGCAGTAGTTCTGTGTCTTGCACTGTGTAAAAGCCCCGGGCTTTCAAAAAGCCTCTGGGGCAAGGAAAATGATATGACCATAGATGAGACTTTTTATCCCATTACACAAGCAGTCAAATATCAAGTTTAATTATTCCACATTGCAAAACTGTTCATTTAAGCAGGAGTCACGATTCTGCAACAGTTTCATAATCCTTTAAACATTCATAATTTCATAGTCCAGGTGGCTATCAGATTTGGGGTAGGAAGAGGAGAATCTCCCTCCCTTAAGACTGAATATAAAAAAAACCTCTCATGCAATGCTGCCATTGATTTCTAGAAGGAGCTCAAGGGCATTGGGACGCAAAGTTTATATAGTTATTATGGAATAATCCAAAATATCAATTATCAAACGTCCAGAAGAAAACTCATTCCTTCTCTCACTTGGCTACAATCAATCTGTGCTACAAATAAGCAAAGGAGGAAGTCAGTGGAGCACATGGGGTGGGCTGGGAAAAGGAAGCTCACGGTTTTCCAGTAGAAAGCAGTCTTGTAGTAACTTTATAAAAGAGACCGGGTCTGATCAGAAGTGTGCGTGTTAATGGCGGTGGAGTGCAAGTTCTGATCACCAGCCATAGCTCCAGGTGGCTTGGATTCTTTGTTCTTTATATTTTTTTTCTCCTTTTTTTTTTTTTTTTGAGAGAGAGAAAGAGAGATCTGAATCAGGTAAAGGAAAATTTAAAAAGCTAAGCAGGCTGCTGGTGTCTTATCGAGAGGCAGACCCTGCAAAGCTGGAAGAAGACACCCCTACACCCCAGCATTACATTCTTTTCATGAACCCCCCAATCCTGTATTTGTACATAATTGCCATTCAGACGGTTTTTAAAGGTGACTATTTGCCAAGCCCTTTTGAGAACTAACATTCCACAATGTCCCATCTTCAGATTTAAGAGATGCCCCCCCTACAGTCCTTTGTCTTGATTAAAGGTAAAAACCCTCCACCCCCACACCACCTCCCAGCTTCCACCTGCAATGCTTTTATTAAAAAAGGCAAGAGCTATGAACAGGTTTTTTGCCGGGGTTCAGAACTTCTTTGCTGATCAGTCCTTTTCATCAATTTGCTGGATGGGCAGGTGAACCTGCAGTGGGTCTCGAAGCCTCTTAAGGTCCAATTCTGCCTAAAAGTAAAAGATACATTATAAAGAACAAGCTCTCAATACACCTTCATCCAATACCATTCCTCTTTACTGAATGGAAAGCTTTTCTGTATTTCCTTGTTTTTCCTGTCCAGAAGGGAAACGTTCAAAAAGTAAAGTCACAGGCTCGTATTTGGGAAAACCATTTTCAGCACTTACTGAAAGACATTTGCTCTGTGCTTCTCTAAACTTGTCTACATGCAGACACTTAAAAGGAATATGGTAGGGAAGATTTGATGCCCATAAACTCACCGGAACTTTTTTTTTTAGAAAACAAACAAACAAACAAACCAAAACCAACAAAGAACCACAAAACACCAAACAACTAGATTAATGGGAATGGCTGATTCTAGAAGAAAAGCTCCAAGAAAACACAGCTACCCAAGGGTATGATATTCAACATGGCATGAGAAAACCCAGAGCTCTTTCTGGGTTTTCTCATGAAGCCAAGAGAGCCTAGCCCTGACCTCCCTCTACTCCTTGCGCAGCTCCTTCTCCAAGACAGGGGGAGAACACATCTTGCCCTGGATATCCTACACTCTCATTTCCAGAGCCTAGAAATAAACAGAGAATGATACAGAGCAGTGAAAAAAGAATGTGGTAGCTCTGCTTTTTCTGCTTTTGCCATCCCTCTTCAGAAAGGCTCTCAGAAACACGAGGAAAGATCACTACCTGACTCCTTTGTTGAACAGATCCTGCAATGTGGACAGTCTGCCAAAAACATCCATCTCCAGAATACGAGAAATCTGCCCCCATTGCTTCTAACAATACAGCTAAATTTTTTTAACATGATTTTCCAGGATTGCAACCCAGTGCACTGAGGTGCTATGTCAGAAAAAATATGAGCTGAATGGATGCAAGTCTTCATTTCTCACTAAATCCATCTGGTGTGTAGGAGCTGAGAAGAAAGGAAATCTTGAATTAGGCTCCTCTGAGCCATGAAGTGCCTGAAGCAACTTGAGATTTGCCAGCAGTTTCTAAATGGCCCTTACAGATAGATACAGGCAACCATTTCGTGTTGATTTACACATCCAGCAGTTCTATTCCTGGGCATATCAAAACCAATTCAGTGATTGCACTGGGGCTGTGACAAGAAAATGGGCTGAAAACTTAAGATACATCCATTCTTGTTTAAGGTGCATCTATTAATAGCAGCTAAGAACTAGCAAGCAGTAATTTTTTTGTCTTATTTCTGGAAAAATTCTTGTTACCTGAGCAATTGCATCCTTGAGTTGATTGTATTTCTCTAGATCAAATCGTGTCTTTTTGGCTCCTTTATGGAAAAATAATAAGTACTGTCTGTCTCTGGCCTCTGGATAAACATATTCCTAAAAAGAAAAAAAAACGAGAGAAGATAGGAATAAAGCCACAACAGAATGCAACACAGGATACTATTAGCACAGCATGTAACAGATGTGTTTTGGGAGGATGACTAGTTTCTGTCAGTGAAGGCACAAGACCAGACAGCATTGTCTGAGCTCACCCACTGCGGCGGCGTGACCCCAGCCGGTAGCTAAGCCCCCACCCAGTCAGTTACTCCCCCGCAGCCGGATGGGGGAAGAGAATCAAAAGGGCAAAACCCAATAAAAACTTAAGAGTCAAGATAAAGATAGCTTAATAAGTGAAGAAAAAAACCCCACAGGAGTGATGCAAAAGCAACCACTCACCACCTCCCACCAGCAGACCAATGCCCAGCCAGTTTCCGAGCAACAGCTACTTTAGAGACCCCAGTTTATTGCTTAACGTGAAGATACATAGTACGGAATATCTCTTCGGTCAGCTCAGGCTGGTTGTGCCGGCTGCGTCCCCTCACAACATCTCACCCACCCTCAGCCTATTCCCGGGGGAGCCGGGGGTGGGGGAAGCAATGACAAAGAGAAAAGATCTTGATACTGTTCAGCCATAGCAAAAACATTGGTGTGTTATTTGTGGCCACAAATCCAAAATACACACCATACCCAGCTGCTATGAGGAACATTGACTCCATCCCAGCCAGACCCAGTACAGTCAGGCATTTGCTTCTCTACCAGTATGTTACACTCCAGCAGTGAGTTACCATCACCCTCCCTCCCCTCCCCAATGTGTGAATCCTTCCATGCAGGGAGAACAAAACCTAACACATTTCAGAGCTCCAATGCTGACAAGTTTGTGGGGAGAAAGAGAGAAAAATCTATAAATATCAGAATAAGCCTTTGTAAGATGGCCCTTGTTGTCTTTTTCTTAAGGTCATAAACATGCAATAGCTAATCTTAACGAAGGTATGCAAGCAATAACAAGAACCCAATACCACAGGTTTTGCTAGGGATACTGTACTGCAAAAAGTCACAGCTTTTTAGAGCGCACAGAGCTGTTCACACCAAATCCCACACAGCCCCTACAAAGCACAGGTCTGCCTCTGCTGAAGTTAGCTCTCCCTTGCAGGGGAACGTCACACAACCTGTGTGTCTGATACGCGTCCAATGATCAGGGCTGTCAGGTGGAGAACAGCTGCATCCAGAATCAAGCCATCCCTGAAACACTGAGATTTTAAGGTCTGGCAGAAGAGGTACTAGCAGATAGAGATGACAATTAAAACATCAAATCTGAGTTCAAACATGGCAGAAGTTCTAACTGCACTTGGCAAAAGTTATTGCAGCACAAGTGTCTTCAGCCCTTGAAATGATGCAGCTGAAAGACCCCTGGGACAACCACCCTGGAACTCCTGCAGCATCTGTTCTGATGATCTTCTGACAGCGGAGACTCTTTGAGCCCTCTCTCCCTCATTATTTAGGTGGGATTATGAAGTATAAATGGGAGTGATGAGACAAACCGTGCACTAGAAACTCACACAGTCTGTCACAGCTACAAGGATTCAGAGAAGGATCTTTCATCTGGATGCGAGGCCAGATCCGTGAAACACCTACACAAAAGCATTTCCAATGTGATCCCTGCGCGTTTGTCTCTTTAAAAAGAGCCAGCATCTCATGTCAGAATGTGTTTTTCCTCGGAACTCAGAAGGTACCTCATGCACCCATAGTTGATTTGGGCTGATAAATCACAGCACTGGGAGGCCTCCGGTGCAAGTCAATGTGTGTGAGGCTGCACGTGTGTGTGGGTGCGGGTGCAGAAAGCATTACCTGTCAGCAGATGAGTCTGTGTAGCTAAAGCAGTCAATCATACAACATACATAAGCATTTATAGTAAGACAACCAGGAAAGCACCAGTGACCACCACCAGAAGACCCCATAATCATAGACCACCATCCTGGACAGCACAAATTAAATCAAATGGCATCTAGGTTCTGACAGGATAAGGAAGGGGCAAGGAGACTTCAAACAGGCACAATTTTCCTATTTTTCTAGGGAGTAGAGCTCAAAGCAAGTCTTCTACTGAAGTGTCAACGTCAGCACAACAAGTCCTACCTGGCGGGTCATTACGAAATAAGCGTACATTGCCATGGCACTACCATAGGTGATGAAATAGGTGACTGGTTCCATAATGTCCCAAGAGTACTCCCACCAGGTGAGGCGGGCCAGAATTCCAAACTGAGTGGCCATGTAAGCCAGGCCTCCCCACAACACCAAGGTTGTCCTCTTCTCTGCTTTCCTGCTGAGCTCCATCCTTACCTGCAGGAGACAGAAGTACACACCTTATATTCTCAAAAATAATACATTAACGTAATTAAGAGATAGGTAAAAATAACACCTTGTATTTATATTAAATCCTAAGTTGCTTGAGACATATGATTTGAATCTAGGTTTTGCAAACAAATCCAGATGCCTTTTCTATCAGTATCTTGCCATCATCCATATTTTACTCTGAGCAAGCTCTAGATACCTTGCAAAGCTGCTTATTTCTCTGTGTTCAGAGATGTTCTGTTGCATTAGTCCCAGTCTTTATTTACTACCAAGTTCATTTCCAATTATATAAAGCAAAGAAACAAAATACTTCCATAGAAACCAGAAACAGACATGGCTTGGTATACACTTACTGCATCTTCTGCTTCAGTGTTCTTAAAACTATTTGAAGCATGCCAGGAACCTAAATAAAACCCTGAAATAAATTAAGGCTGCATTTGGAGGATAGTTAAAATACAATGAGAAACTTCTCACTTTTTCTAATGGTGCTAGTTGCTCCTTCAATTCCTCTAGTCTCCCTATCAGCTCCTTCTCTTTGTTCAGCTGGTGCTCCTCAATGCACAAGGCGGTGTACAACTGCTGAACCAATGTCTTGACATCATTCAGCGTCGTTGCATTTTCATGGCTTAAGAGCTCTAGGAAAAAAAAGAGACTGCTTTATATGCATTTATCCATGGAACTTCTCATAAACTCTTTAGAAACTGCTATTAGTCTACACAGGAAACGCAGGAAACTATCTTTTCAACAAAGAAGCCTTTGGAAGAGCTCCAGAACTCTAAGACAATACTATTTCTTCCAAAGAAAACCAGGCTTTATTACAGGATATTCCTAAAATTTGGTAAGAACAAGGAAAAGAGATACGTACTATTAGCTCGCCAGATTATCAACAGCTACTTCCGATCCATATTTATATACATGACTTAACACAGACAAGTAAACAACTAAATTTGTATGATGCATCACACCAGCTGTCAAGAAACAGCCAGAATTCAGACCATCAGTAACCACGGTCACTCATGATGGCGGCCAAAGATCTTGGGTTAGTGACCCCAGAAGATGCAGTCCTATGGTAATTATTTTGAGTACCAATGCCAGGAATTGTTTCTCTGTGGGTAACCCCATGCTGTGGTGCCTACAGGACAATGAAATTCTCCCTCAGAGTATATTTAAATAAAGACAGTAACAGGGCCACTAACTGAAACTGCCTTTATTCCTGCATTTCAACACAAAAAGGATTCCTAAAGGAAATCAACTTGTGAATGAGTTGTGACTTGTGGTATATTACACGCTCCATACGGAAAACCCCACAAGTTTCAAATTAAAGCAAAAGAAATTGACATTAGCCAAATAATCTAAAAAAAAATAATTTTTTTTTAGCTTCCTTAGGCTTGTATCTTAGGTTGTCTTATCAAAATATGATTTATCAACATCGAAAACAGAACTGACATGGAAAAGCTGCAGCAACCCATCTAGACTTGGCCTGCAACTCTCAAATGAGCAACAAGTGAAAGAG
Source organism: Xenus cinereus (assembly GCA_025774025.1). Classification (NCBI taxonomy): domain Eukaryota; kingdom Metazoa; phylum Chordata; class Aves; order Charadriiformes; family Scolopacidae; genus Xenus; species Xenus cinereus. Next base: position 3,262,170 of record JAOXJK010000002.1, read on the forward strand.
TTCAGATTCATAAAAAGCTCTGGACAACTGAAGTTTTAATGCTAGCAGCTCAGGGTAAAGAAGTGCCTCAGTTGTCTGTGCCACAGCACACAAAGCACACCATATCCCCCCTCCCAGCTAAAGGGCTGCTTTCCTCTCTCCCCCTAAAGAAAAAGAAAACCCCATGTGTTCCTACAGAAGTGACCATCAAAAAGTACTTAGTATTTAAGATTATAGTGTTCTGGCACTTATATTTCAAAATACACAGGGCGATTTTGCGAAAATGGAAAAAGCAATAGCTGCAAAGTCTAACAGAACTCATCTCAGTGTCTATTTATGGGCACATTCATTTTAATACAAGCTAACTATAGAAATCTCCTTGGCAAATGAATCAGAGACAGCATTTCACGTAACCTAGGTGATCCCGGAGCTCATGTACCAGCGCACAAAGGGTATATCACACAAGCAAACTAACCAAAACCACACTGACTCACTGGCACAGATGTTGCTCTCCCAAAAATTAGGTAAGTGGAACGTATGGATTGCCTTACCTTGGGACACAATTTCTCCAGTGCAGAAACAGACACCATGTTTGCATTCTCATTTAGTTGTATTAAAAATTACAGACTAGACCAGTTAGCCTTGATACCATCCTACACTCTCAGGGGCTAACAGTTGGAAGAGATAGCTTGTTAAAATACTCACTCCATTTCTCTGGCTTACAATATCTTATACGTGTGTGAAGACACCCCATTCAGGACACAGAGCAAGGTGAGAGAGCAGAGAATAACTCTGTGTGTGTGAAATGTCCAGTGATTTAGATACCCAGTCTTAACGGAGAGTTTTCCGTCAAGCTGCTCTTAAGGAGATTGGAAAAACCACATTTCTAGTGGAGGTCAGTCTAATCCACGTATCGGGGAGAAACAGCATCTCACCCAATGTTGCAGTCCCAGTTCCAGAGACTCCTGCACGCTACGGACAAGTGGCTGCACAAAGTTCCCCAAGGCAGATACTTATTTTTTTTTTACTTTTTTTTTTTAATATTGTGAAAAGTAAAAGGTTAGAATACATTTTTATTATTTTCATTGCAAAAATGTCCTTGGAAGCTATCTACATCTACAGAGGAAGATGGCATGTATCAGCAGATCTTCCTAGAAGTCAGCCACCCAAGCTAGTCCGAGACCCAAAAGATATGGTCAGTCTCCTGATTTTTGATAGATCAACTTCCTTTATCATGTTGTCTTATTCAGGCTGCCCAAGACGGTAAAAGGAACATTAACATTTCCCTCACAGTTTTTACCTTACGAATGATTTTGTTCATTATCTAGTGCTTGATGAGAGGCATAAGTGAGGAAAGCCCAAACACTACGGAAAACATCCAGATAAATAGGGGAAGGCATTTCCACCATCTAACCTCAACTGGACGTGCAAGTCAAGTTATAGATCCTTACTAATTTGTTTTCCTGTCTACAGGGCTAAAAATTCCTTTTAGAAAAATACTGCTTGCAAACTTCATGTCATTGCTCTCAGCAATAACAGAACAATAAGGTAGACAAAAATCCCCCACTATCTGTGAGCCAAGCAACAAGCAGAGAAACGTTTCCAAAACTGGTCCTTTGTTTAAATTCTCAGAGGTAAGTATAGGCACGTGGGAAGCTGGTGCTTTTTATATTGTACTTCTTGAGAATGAGTTATATTAATTTTTTTTCCACAATTACTGAAAAGTAATCAGAAAAATTTATAAATTAAAAGAAATTACATTTATTTATTTCTTTTATGGTGGGTACTGGCTTTAAGCAGAATGAGTATTTGCTTTTCATCACGGACTACTCTGATTACTTGGATATCACTAAATTAGACTCCAAGGGCAGGATTAGAAACTGCAAGGTTTCCTTTAGAAATAAAACTTCATGTGCTTGTACAAGTTAATAAAGCATCCTGCAGTTAAACAGGGAACTGAATATTGAAATTTATTACTGACGTTTACCAGAACCTGGCTGGTTTACCTCTCTTTGGTGGTCTAACATGATATGTGACATCATTAATGATCAGTTTGAAGTCATCCAGCAGAAGCAGATCTATGCCCGTGGAGGAGGCGACACGCGTGCCATCTGCAAGGCAAACACAGAGGACTCATTAAACAGTACAAACTAGTACCTAAACATACAGTGGCTAAGCAAGTTGCAATGCCATCTCAAATCCAGCTGTTGGACTTCCACATTTTCCCACAGACAATATTCTTTGTCAAGACGGATCCATAGATTGGGAAACCTAAACATGGCAAATACTAGCTGAGCTATGTATGCAGCTGCTTTACTAAATATGTGATATTTTGGGTCACCTTATAAAAAGCAGTTCACATCATCCCACACAGTTTGAATATTTTACTATGTTTTGCAATACAATCCACTTACGTGACCTTCATCTCTCCCCGCTGGCATTAGAAATGACTGTTTCAACCTCTGGTATCGGACAGCTTTGCCATCACTAACCTAGCAAACACCTCCCTCTCAGGCCAAGACTTTTAAGGAAATATCTGCTTTGATGGCACTTTCCTAAGACATCCTCACGGCGTTTCAGAGCTTTGGTGGCTAGCAGACACATAGCAACTAAGCAAAACATAGCAAAATATGACATTAAGTGAAATATGACTGAGTTTTCCTAGCTAAGCAAGATACTGTTTTACTTGTACTACCTATTACACCCAATTACTTACGAATTGATTAGAATATTTACACAGGTCCAATTTACATGTGTCTTTCATGCTACATAGTGGGAAACTCACCAAAAACACAGACATTAGTCCTAATGGAGGTAAGCTGAACATTATGAATGTTTTCCGCCTCCTCCCCTCTACACTCAGATTTCCTTGGCAGACCTGACTGCCTCCCCCTGCCAGGGACAGCTCACAATAGTCTTACTCTAGGAATGGCATTTCTACCTTCTCTTTTCTCAGGAACATCCAAGAACTCGCACCATAACGAGCCTTTACTTAAAGAGCAAAACGATGGATGAAAATAGCTGGCAAGCAAGTAAATCAATTAGTTTGTAAACAATGGTACCTGCTGAGTAGATTGCGACCCGATCAATTCCTCGGTCCTCTGCTTGCAGCTGTTGTAAGAACACACCAACAGAGTCCGAGATGGGTTTAAGCGTGAACTGGCAACGTTCACGCCGGGATGGAAGATTCACAGAAATCACAGGTAACCCGTTTTGGTAAACCACCGTCACTTCTACAAAGAAGACAAAAATGCAAGTTTATCATTAAAAATTAACATATATTCTCATAGTAGTTCTGTATTTGTCCCATGGAGAAAAAAATAAACATGGTTACGAGCTGAACATGAAAGAGACTTTAAATCTTTGGTTCATCTTCTATCAAGAGATGTGCCCATCAAAGAGAAACGTAGAGACGACAGAGGTTTTCACTCCCGTTAACTTGGCAGTATCTGCTAAACTTTCTGTACTTTGTGCAAAAGTAGAAGACATTTAGTCTAAGCACAATCACATTTATACCAAAGGCAACATGATATCTAAAAGCTGCAACATGGCATCACAGTGCGTTTTGATTAGTTTTTGAGAATCAAAGTATTTTGGACTAGAGAAGACAAAACACTGTGCAATTTACCAGGATTTATAGCCCATAAGACAAAGGCAGACTGTGTATGTTAGTAAACATCCAGGAAGGACCTACTTCAAACCCTTTTATTCTTGTTTATTTCTGGTTTCCTCCTCTTTCTCCTAAGACAACAAATATTTAAGAGAGCAGTCAGGAGTATGAGGTTATAGGAACAGTGCTCTGAGTTTAAGCTTCAAGGTCATTTCATCTAAAATTCATGGGATCGACACACTTTGTACTTCAGAAGACAGACGTTACTATTTAGGTGTAGGTAAAACATTTTCCATTTCTTTAGTGCTGTCAGGAGCTTTTTCAAGACCATTCTTAAGGATTTCAGTGCACCTCTCTAAAATTTATGGTACTGACCTGTACGAACTGGAAGCTAGTTATTATTTTACTGCCAAAAAGACAGCCCACTCTGTGTGCTTCAAGATACAGAAAAAAAGAAGTTAAGAGTTCATATTCCGTAAGCCCTCTACTGAGTCACAAACAGTCGAAATTTTCCCCAAGTGCTGGAGTTGCTAAGATATAGCAGCATACCTAAAAATGATTCACTTTGGATTGCTACGTATTTTTCTTATGTAAAAATGTAAGGTCTTTCTCATTGCACAGAGCATTTGCCGTGTCTCAAGTCACACCCACCCACGCTGCATCTGGCTTGGTATTCCCACCTGTTGTATCTTTGGCCAACGCTGTGAACCCCACCATCGACTTGAAACTCCTCTAACTCACGTATTGACATGCCAAGTCAATTTAAGCAGCTAAACATCAAAACTAGCTGGGTCAAAGACGTCAAGACAAGAAGAAACACGAGAAGAAATGGAATAACGTAATTTTAACTACCAAAGGAAACTATTTCTCAGCATGCCCCTGTTCAGAAAGTTTTGCCACCAATGGCTTTTATACTTCTCCTTTCAGTGATTTGCTGCCAGATGATGAAATTGTTTATTCCAAGATCATTCGCATATTAGGACAAGTCTTGGGGCAACATGCCTTTCTGAAAAGGGAGGCTGTTGAGAAAGGATGCGCCAAGAACACACTTATAAAGCCAGAAGAGTTCTCTCGGCCTTTTCAGTTTACTGTCACGTGCCTTCATAGATTGAATCAAGCATACAAATGTTTTTTCTCCCTCTTCCACGGGATTGCTATCCAGTGCTGACAAAGAGATCCTCACGTCATGTTTACAGACTAGGTGGAAGTGACCAAGTATGGACATCTAAAACGACTACAGCATCCCAAAAGGCCCCAGTATTTGAAAGCCTAGAAACGCCTCTTCTCAAGATTCAGACTCCTGTGAGGATTTTAGTAGCTTTAGTGTTTCGAAGCTTAAAGCTCAGAGACAACAGTCAGATATTTACTGAAAAAAAAATAAAGCAAACTGCCAATTTATTTGGACAGTTAGACAGAATTTCAACCTCCTTATCAGCAGCTGTTATGACACCAGCTATCAGATTTTTGCATTCTTTCACTCAAGTATTTTAGCAAGAGACTGGTAAGAAGCAGATTAGCATTAGCTACGCTTGTGATAGCAGGCTCCGATGGAATGATCAACATGTTTTAGAAGCTTAAAATAGCCACTTAAGTATTGAATTCTGTGGTTCTGTGAGCAGCATATACAACACGGACTTGTGTACTGTCTACATAACCACAAATCATGGAAAACATTATTTAAAATAAAGATTTAAAATACCTTGATTATACAGGCAGCAAGCCAGTTTATTGTAGAGCGGATTAGATAACAACGTTTCCACCAACACTGTTCTGCGTATCCCCATTGGCACAACACAACCACCGCAGCTCTGTGGAGGAAGTGCCCACCAGCGCCAGCCCTGCCGCGGTTTAATCCTCCGCTGACCAGAGAGAGACCACAGTGACAAAACGCAGAAGGTGACGCTGCGCCGAGAGTCATCAGCACTGGTAGCACACGCAAAAGCTTGCTCAAAGATTTCCAGCTTAGGTGAAGTGCTAAAGACCAAATTATTTCTCTCGGAGGACAGGCTCAGTAAAGTCTGGAATTACGGTTGCTTTATGTTTTCCTTACAAAAAAAGCTTGTAAAAGTAATTTTCTAGCCTAATTCACTGGTGGGGAAAGTCCATAATTCCAGTTTGATCCTCTCATCACCTCCCACACAAGTAATGTCTGGTCAGATTTTTACTGCATTGGAGAGGGAAGAGCTCAGAGGCAAATAAAAAAAAAAAAAAGAAAAAATATCTGAAGGACGTGTCAGTAACACAAACCTAAGAGACAGCTCCAGTAAAAGTTATTAAAAAGACAGTGCGATTCAGCTGTCTGCCCTGCTCTCCTCTGCTCTGACAGCCCTGTGCATTGCCTGCACCAAGGCAACTGCAAGTTATTAAGCGCACAAAGCATTTTGGCATTTTACTAATTATAGAGCTAAAATTTTGACTAATCTTCCCTGATTAAGTTTTAAGCCAGTGTTTAAATACACGGGACAAGTAAAAGAAAGTTATAGTATACAACAGTATTTCACTTACATTTACAGGCACCTACAACATGGCCAGGGATGCTGCTAAGTAAGACGACAGAGGATTTTAAAAGCTTTACATGCCGTATTAAACGTCAAGTTGCTTTGAGGTATGAATTGCATCCAAGCACCACAAAGTTTTGACTCAACCCTATGTGCACCAGTAACAGGTTATTAATATTTTTTTTAAGATTTCTGTTCTTGAATAAGAACAACTTAAAGCAATACATTAGGCCAAAACAAGGTACAGTAAAATAAGGATGTGGCCAAAGAAGTCACTGTTGAATATTTACTGCTGGTAAAGGTGAAGTTATTGGAAGAAATAACAAGAGAAATATTCAGGCACAATATGAGGAGAGGTAAAAATCAGCTACACGCTTACATTATCCTCTCAACCTTACATTTGTCCTCTACACTTCTGCCTATTTAAGCCTTCACGTTTTTATTTCGAGTTCTTCACAGCAGACACGTTCTCTTTGTGTTTGCACACACTTGCTGTCCCGGCAGGGGAAGCAAATGTGCCAGAACCCTTTACTTTATCAGCTTTGAGCCTTTATTAACAAGCCTTAATGGGGAGAGGACCCACTAACTGCTCGTGTCTGTCAGCGTAAGCGCTCTAGTCTTCGTGCATGACACGCAGATGTTAAGCAGGCAACGATCTCAAAGCTGCTTGTTTCATCTTTGCATTGTAGCATAACTGAGATTTTTAAAGTTTCACTAGGGCATTCTATTGCTTTATGTTATGACAACCTTATTAAAAAAGCTTAATGTCTGAGCTGTCCCAGAGTTTAAATAAAAGAATAAAATTGCCTTGGCTTCACAACTTACTCACTGCAGCAAACAGTACTTTTCAACCGCTTGAGCAAGTGGCTGGTGTGAACCGCACTGTCGTTACATAAATTTAACAGGCACAGGGTACACCGAAAGGCAGGCATCACACAGGTCTCACAGCCATATCAGGAAAAAGTCTGACAAAAAAAAAATTGGACATTTGCACGCAATCTTTCTTTATAAAGCCTGTCTGAATTTCTAAGGACAGTTATTAGAAAAGTCGAGCATTTCCTTAATTTATCTTGACTGACTTTGTTCTCTGTCACTTCCTTAGTTCAAAACTGGATTACCTCCTAGCCAAAAAAAGCCTCAACCAGAAAAGGGGTCAGTGAACACGATTTAAGTTAGTGAAGTGAGAAGCGAGCCGAGAGTTTCTCCACGCCAGTACTCACCATCAGAGGGCACTACTGTACTGCAATAGACCACTCTCACGCTCTGCCAAGGAGAAAGCCTCTGATGCACCTAGAAAATACAAGCACAGCAAAAAGGACAAATGTTCAGTGCCGCTGAACAGTCTGGCAGAATCGCACCCCAGTGCCACCTCCTGTCCCCCCCTCTCGCCATCACCTACCCCAATGCCTGTGCCAGGCATCTCCTCCCATCCGCCGCAGGGGTAACCGCAAACCAGGAGCTCCTGTCAAGAACAGCCTCTTCTCTTACCATCTGCCACCCGGTAGGGTTTCCCCCCTCAGCCAAGTTCACCTCTACACACCTTGCTCTCAACGCACATAGTTTAAAGTGAGAATGTATACTGGAACAGCTGTGATTATTTTTTTTTTCCTTAATGTAAAAATGTATTTTTAAAGCCACATTGAGTTAATCGGTTTTAAGAAATCAGTGTCGATTACTACACAGACATGGAAAGTACAAATCACAGAAAACATCAGTCTTTAAAGGTTTTTTTTTTTAAAAAAAAGTTTTAGCATAACAGTGGGGAAGAGTTAGGGAATTGCAGATAAAGAGGTTCATTCTCGTAGGTTGTTTTCTCTGCTCACATGTACTTTTTTCCTTGCCTTACAGAGGGAAGCCAAACTCTAAGATACAAGTAGTAAACATGCCTGTTCATAGAAGAACAAATTGTTCAAGATGATAACAAGAATTGTGATATGGAGCTATGTGAAAAAAAAGAGTCTAATCGGAGAAGAAAGCTCATGAATAGTTCCTATGTTCTGCAGCCTTTGCAAGGGACTAATGTGTTCATGAGAAATGAGAATCAGACTGATTTAAAGTCCATCTTCTAGAATAAGTTATACTAGTTATATACTAATCGTCCCCCCACACTGACATTACAATACTAGCACAAAAGAACACAATTTTTAGAAAGAACCAGGTACAACACCAGGTCTTATCTGGCTACAGTGTTATATATTTCGGGGACCTGCACTCAGATTTTTCAACAGTTGCAATCCAATATGGGCCTTCCTATGGTCTGGGATTTTTTGTTTGTTTGTTTGTTTGTTGATTTCTAAAATACAGCTGCCAAACCTACACTTCAATAAAGGTATCTCACAGGTAGGGCTTGATTTTTAAGTAAATTTCTAACAGAAGTTTGCAAACAAAACACAGGCTGTTGATTATTTCTCTGCCAAATTGTCCAGGCCTCCATATTTTACAAGGTTGCTTTAAATAATCTACTTTAAATAGCTTTATCTGCTATTTCACTTTTCTCATGAAGCCTGCTATTCAAATAGAGGACAGTTTCAACTACACTAGTCTTTCTTGAGAGCAGGACCTGTGGCCCAGGAGGTCAGTGCACTGACAGCTCTGGAAATTCACTCTCATTTACGCTGTATTTACGCTCCATTTTTCTCAGTCTTGAGAAATGAGAATCAGTTAAGTCATTTTCTATTTTCCACCTTGCAATTGCATTTCCAGCTTCCCACAGCCCGGTCAAACAGGCAACTAACAGCAAAAGAGAACTGGGCATTAAACAACTGTAACTGAACTGAAATGGGAAATTGCATGTTTTGGCAAAAGTTACATTAAAAAAACCCACCACACTCCTATGTGTTGGGAACCAAAGGGCAAATTTGCCTTTTTACATTTGAAAATAGCAAGTTGTCTGGACTGACAAACACCCACATGTTACTGCTGAACAACCAGGAACCCCCCTCCCCCAAACAAAAACAGTTTTAAAATTCAAAAAACACCTAAGTGAAATGCAGATACAGCTTCACATCCTGGACAAATGAAGCTCTGCTGTCTTGAAATCACTACTGTATTATGAAAAAAATCAGAAGCTTCAATGATCAGAAGCCACACCACACATAAGCAAGTTTTCAGAACCAAATTTGACCTAAGGAGGTGAAGCCTCTATGGGAAGCTTAAGAAAAAAAAAAAAAAAAAAGAGCTTTTCCTATTTGAAAGCAACAGCATTAATTTTAATCCTTATAAAAATACAATAGGTGGGCAGAATTTATACAGTGAGACACAAAATCTCCTTGTCAGAGAATACCACACAAAGCACTGTTTAGATACTTATTTTACCTGACCCCATGGCAGAGCTGGCACTTTCAGAGATGTGCTTTTCACTGCTTTACTATTTTCTTTTACATATGATTAATCATCTATTTTTGAAATTCTGCACATCAAGAGTATGCCCTTCTATCAGATTTATACGGCAGCCCAAAAATTTAGTAGCAGTTTTCAGGAAATCCTAAAACCTACTAAACTCAGTGTTATCCCATTGCAAAATAGCTACATAACTGAAAGATATTATCAGCTAAGCATTTGCAAAGACTTTACCTTAAGGCCATGAGTATTTGACAGGTATAAGCTAGCTCCAGAAGTTTCCTGCCCTCACACAACAGAGGCAAGAACAGTGGGGAAAAGGCAAAACAGGTTGAAAAACAGGGCATGTTAGGTGACTCATCAAAAAGCTGAGGTGTCCCGGGATTTAACCTCTTTGACAATTCTTTCACCCTGATTCAAGTCTCTGAACCAACTCTGTTTCATTAACCCCACAGCAGTATGCTGCTGTTGTGTTTTTACAGAAAGAGACACCGGTTACGCTACACATATCTGTCACTCCTGCAGTCCTGAACCGTGCCTTGCGATACAGGCTGCCGTTAGAAATTCTGTATCTAAGAAAACAGTCTCTACTGGTTAAGAAAAGAAAAAAAAAAAAAGGAACAAATCAACTCCAAGGTCAGCAGAGACCTAAATGCCATCTCCCATCATCCAAGGTTAGTGAGAGCTTAAGGAATCATCAATCATTTTTATTCCTGAAGGGTGGCTGTAGTTTTAAAATTGAGATGGGTAGGAACGTCTGAACCCTTTATCACGCATCTGCAATTCAACAGTTCTAGACAGAAATGTGCCAGAAGGCTGAAGCAGTGCGGGATGGAAGAGAGGAACTTCTTTCAAGCTTTGCCGACCAGATCTCACAACTGTTTGCCTGCAGACAGCTCACCGCTTCAGCAACAAGATGCGGAATAACTACATCCAGGTTTCAGTTAAGACAGACTTGTCCCCCGCTTCAAAAATAAGCAGTATGCGGAGTATGAAAAGCACCAAATCCAGACCACCAAAATCAGAAGCTTTAAACACCAGAACACTTTCTGGGTCTCGAGAGAACAGATGCAGGAATTCACTTTTCACATCCATTCGCTCCTGTCTTATCTGCAGTAAGATGCATGTTAAGAGGCTTGGGTTACGCAGCAGCTTTGCTCCCAGAATGATTAAGGGAGCAAGAGGAAAAAAAAATAAAAAATCCCAGTCCTTTGTCTAAAACTAACACTTCCTCTAGCCTTGTCTATACTGGACAATCCAAAGGTAAAAATAACAGCATCTCTATAGGTCCTAATGTAGCTATCTTAATTCTACGTGGGTGACAAAGTTAATCAAAGCCCTATTGGAAAAAACAGCCTTTTAGCTCCCAGTGAGTGCTCTCTGATGGGATAAAAGGGAATAATCTGGCAGAGCTCCTCTTCTGCATTTTACAGAATTATTAAAGACAGAAAGGTAACAATAACTTTGGGACACCAAGTCTCCAAACCCTAATTAAAATCAGAAAAGAAGTTGTCCAGAAAAAAAAACCCGACAGCTCAAGCATGGAAAAGGTGAATATCTTAATCTAGAAGACCGGTAAAACATTCTGCTCGCTCGTTACCTGGAATATCCGGGAGATCTCAGTTTAAAAATTTCTTACCATTAGTGAAATCTTCAAAAGACACATCTGCAAGTGCCACCTGCAACACTTATTTTACAATGTATGAAGGGACTCCTTTAAATGAGGCTGCCTTAAGTCAGACGTGAAGCAGCTCACCTTTTCCAACAAGCAACAGCTATTTTCCTCTCTATTCCAACTCTCACAGCATGAAAAACTGAATGTCTTTCCTGGCTCCAGCAGCGGTTATCCTAAAACCTTCTGGCCAGCATCTCAGTGACAAAAATTGCTGCGAGCTTCCCCGTGCAATCACAGTAACCCAAACCACCCACCTCAAAAGTGCTGAAGAGCTCCATTTATCGATCTTTCCCCTCACTTCAGGGCTCCAGCTACTTCTGCTCCTGTACTCAGCCTTACATTTTGATCTCTCTGAAATGGTGCTTTCATTGTAAGTCGTTGGATCCCCTTTTGTCCTCCTGTTCCCCTCACACCAGGTGTGTTTGCCAAGCAGAGGAGACACAGAGTAAAACCCTGTTCTGACCAGAAATCTGCTGCCCAAGCTCCAGGACATATAATTTATCATAACTACTAGTATTTTTGCACCAGTAGGTAAGCGTCTACTGGGTTTAAGTACATATAACCATGGTGGATTGACTTTGGCCAGCTGCTCTGTCATCCTTCTCCTCAAGAGGAGGGAGGACGAAAAGATGAAAAAGCTCATGGGTCGGGGAAGATCACTCACCAATCACCATCACTGGCATAAAAATCTCCACTAGGGAAAAGTTGATTTACAGCCAATTAATGTAGATAATAGCAAGAAAGAGATAGAAATTGGCACACCTTTCCCCCCATCCGAGCCCTTCATTGCCAACTCCTTCCCCTGCCTTGAGGGGTTCTGGGGAATAGCGGTTCCTTCTGGAAACATCTGCACTGCAGCCCATGGAGGACCCCGCCTCCCTTCCTCTTCCTGCCTAACTGCTCACAGGGCTGTTCCTCACACTTATTTCCTCATTCCTCTTCCTTTTTTCAGCATTTTCCCCCTTTTTTTACCTCAGATTCCCCAAGGCACCGCCATCGGGGCTGAGGGGCCGGGCTGTGTGTGGCTGTGGAAGGAGGACCCCACCTCTCTTCCTCCTCCCGCCTAACTGCTCACAGGGCTGCACCTCACGCTTTTTTTCCTCATTCCTCTCCTTTTTTCAGCATTTTCCCCCCTTTTTTTACCTCAGACTCCCCAAGGCACCACCATCAGGGCTGAGGGGCGCAGCCGTGCATGGCTGTGGAACCGGCCTGAGGCAACCCCAGCCTCTCCTCACAGACACCCCTCAGCCCCTGGGCACCCAACACTGCAACGATTAAAGCAAAGGTTGCAAAGTCCTTCTCTTAAGAACCAATGTACGACTCCAAGCACAGACAAGACCCTTCCAGTCCTCAGATGAAGAGGACACCTAAAGCAGTCCCTTGTGGGGTCTGAGGACAGCATGGGGACAGGGAGAAAACACAGGCCCTGTCTGGACACCTTGGCCTGCTTCCATTATTTCCCTTTGAAAAAAAAATAAATCTCAATCTTCTCCTGAAACTGAGACCAACTTTACCAGGGATCCAACTCAAATCAGTAACCTCGTATGGTAGATCTCCTCCAACCTTTTACTATGGCCTCTGGATACATTTGCATAGTAAATATTACGTGAAGCATTTCCTTTGAGGCACACACCATGCTTCCTTTTGAGAGCCTGGTATGCAATAAAACAGCAAGAGCAGCGCTCGCACCACACTGCTTGGCTGCCCTGTGGCAAACAGGCATGCAAAAACCCCAAAGATTTGGCAAGAGAGAAGAGGGAACATGGCAAGGTGATCCCTTGTACTTGGGAGCCATAATCCCGCGGCATGGCTGCAGGCTCACACCCCAGCACCACTTTCTTCCCCATTTCCAACAAGTCCAAACTGATGCCTTTTATTTTTTTTAAAACCATACAGCTCGTCTCCCAGGACCCGAGCACTTGCCTGATTAAATCCCACCGTCTTGAACTCATTTTTCTTGTTCTTTTTGCCAGTACGCCCACTCAAGAGGTCAGATTTTGCCCCTAAAAGAACATTTCGCACCCCCTGCCTCCGTAGGGCAATGTTTCTGCGGATGAAGGTCAAGCAAACGAGAACCCATCTGAACTGCAGAGCTGTTCCTCTTTGTTTTTTGTTTTAAAAATCAGGCTCAGGAGATGGACACAAAAAAGGCAATGCCAGTAAGATGTGGGAAGTGTTAATCTTTGCATGTGGAAGCACTTTGCAGGGACCTACACATTAGCAAATGGTCTTCATTTGCCACACTTCTCGTTCCTGCCTGAATTTTCTCTTCTTCCATCTTTAGTACAGAGCCTCATCACATCTGCTAGGAAAGGAACATAAACAGGGGGTGAGCTATAAATATTCCCTTCTCATCCTGCTTCCTTTGCCCATCTGCCTAAAGAGAAACAGGTAATCCACAGTGTCCAGGAAGAGGTGGGGGGAGGAGGAAGGAGACTCATTCTTTGCAGAAAAGGGGAGGGGAAAAAAAAAAAAAAAAGGAGAGATGAAGGAACTGCCCATTGTTCTTTATTGCGCCTGGAAGAGAGACATTACTGCTGCTGTGGAGATGCTGCAACCATGAGTCTTGTAACAGGTAAATTACTGCATTTGATGGCTTTGATAGAGAGGCTTGAAGGCAAGAGAGGGAAAAGGAGGTAATGAAAGGGAAAAAGTTTAACAGGCACATTAAGTACATTAGTCAAGCAGTCTTTACTGCTTTTAACATGTGCTTCCCTTGCCACCATCCACACTTTTCCCCCAAACAACAAACCAAAACCCGCCAAAAAAACCTTCTCTCAGTCTATATTCTGAGTTTTATTGCAAATGTCAACACCTTCCAGAGAATTACACTATTTCTCCTTTACTTGAAACGTATGACAGCCATGGTACACCAGACCACTCTACTCCCTCTTTCACCTGAACTTCGCACAGTCCTTCCTACCTGTATAGCAGCCAACCCGAAACGGGGCTAGAACCCCTCCCTCGCAGTTTGTGACACCAGATGACGGTTTCGCTATTAAAATATTTTTGCTTTACTGGAGTAGGATGGTTTGAATTCCATTTCTTTAATATAGCCCTCATGGTTACTGAAAAAAAAAAAAGCTAAGAATTTTAATTCCCTTGCATTCTGAAGGCTCGAAACACAGGAACCAAACAAAATACCATGATACATTTAAGGCTATGTCAGCTTTGAAACCTGAGCACAAAGACGAGGCAGAGCTAAATTCCTTTCCCTAGTTTCCAGATTCATTACTTGAATCTTCCTGTACTGAAAAGGCCAGTACCTCCTTTCTCGTATTAAAAGGGCTCCCAACCCTGGTTTAAAAAGCAGTTTGAAAGATTTAGTGAATTTTGATCCCACTGATTTCAGGGTGCGTCGTTTTGTCTCCCTCAGCTACTCACAGCCAAAGATTGTATAACCAGAGAAAGAGAAGGTATCAGATGGATTCCCCCCAGCAGTTCCCCCAAGGCAGCTGACTGTTGCTTTGCTGTTTGGTTTTTACTGTTTGTTTTTCTGCCTCTAGCACTTATCAACCCCATTAGGCAATTCCTTTTTGTCTTTGTTATAGCCAGTTTAAAAGAAGCCCCTCTTAGCCCTCTTCTCCCACCTTGCTGTCATACTGCATAAAGAGGAAACAGCAGCCGACTGACACATCCCTGGCACGCACAACGTCAGGAATGAAACAATCAGCAGAGTTATGAAGTGAGATTTCCACAAGCCCAAGGAAATTCCTTCTGCCTTGGTGCATGCTGGGGAGCAGCCAACTTGCACTGGTTTTCCAGGGAAATAAACTCAGAAAGAAGGAAACGTTGCTTTCAGCTCTTGAAAAGAAACAGCAGGCTCTTGCAGACTTTGGAGTTGGCGCCAGCGTACGTACAGCTTCAGAGAAGCCACAGGTTTTGAAATACAGAGAGGTACAACATTCTGCAAGCCATGGCAGCCCAGTACATCCCAGTACTGGGGGGACTCCTACACCATCAATCCCCAGCTGATTTTCGTGCAGGAAAGAAAAACACACACACAAAAAAATTCAACTCTCCATCTAACCTTAACTGGGTTCAGTCCAAAAAGGGAATCAGTGGAGCATAAGTGTCAGTAACCTCTGCTGAGGTCACTTCTCTCTCCCAGCTGATGAGCTTTACAGGGTAAGTTTGGAGACCCAATTAGCTTCAGGACTGAATTCTTTATGAGGCACTTCGTTGGGGAGTTTTGCTAGAAGCGTCAGATAAATCTTACAGATACTCTCGCATTCATTTCAGGTCCGAAGACAAAAAAACCATAGGTTTGGTAAATGGCTATGAACACCTGTGGTCAATTAGCATTGGCCGGGTTTCTTCTGTAAGAAATACCAAAGCATAGGATGTTCAACTCGGCGTGCTTCATCTGCATTCAGTTTGCATCAGCTCACTACCAGGTGTGATTAGTATGGTAAAAATCAATCCTTTTGCTAGTCCTGCACACATCTTATCATGAAGCCCTGGAAAAATCTTCCATTTGATTAAGAGTGGATGCTGGACATTTTTCCCAGATGTGCTATCTGCTACGAGGATCGATACTGTGCAACTCTGACTTCTACATTACTTATGGTCCCCGGCAAGTTGTCATAGGAGAGCAATAGAAGAAAATGAAAAAAATTCCAACAAAAAAATATGAATATTATAAAGCTATCAAAGACCACGGTTTCATTGTGCTACCAGACCACAGATCAAGGAAGCTTATATGCAAACTTAATATCCCTATATGTTAATGTTTAATATCCTTTAGTTAATGATGTACCTTGTACCTGACTACAGGATGTACCTTGCTCTCCGTTACTCGCTGAAAGGAGGGTGTAGAAAGGCGGTGGTCAGTCTCTTCTCCCAAGCCACAGGCGATGGGACAAGAGGAAATGGCCTCAAGTTGCGCCAGGGGAGGTTGAGGTTGGATATTAGGAGAAATGTTGACACAGAAAGGGTTATGAAGCCTTGGAACCGGCTGCCCAGGGAAGGGGTTGAGGCACCATCCTTGGAGGTATTTAAAAAATGGGTTGACATAGTGCTTAGAGACATGGTTTAGTGATGGGGTTTTATCAGAGTTAGGTTGATAGTTGGACTAGATGATGTTAAAGGTCCCTTCCAACCTAGACAATTCTATGATTCTATGACTATTTCACAGGATGGCCTCCCACCTCCACCCTGAGAGAGGAAATGCGTAATGCTCACCTGTGGTGCTCCACAGGTACGTGCCTAGAGAAGACAACTCAGCAGAAGTTAAATACAAGCGAAAGGCAGTGCTCTGCAGAGGCAGGTCTTGATTGACATACAAATGAAGTGCAGTAAGAACAGAGACATGCTTATTTTGAACCTGATGCTTAAATAGCATGTTAAATTCAATTTTGAGGGTTTCCTAGTTAGGCTTTCCTCAGCTCATCTCACCTGGCCTCTCTGTGAGGAGATAAGAAACTGGGGTTGGCCCCTTCCGTACAGCACAAAGAACAACCATATGATACCCTGTAGCATTCTGTGCATGATTTCGGAAACACAAACTTGGCAGTATTTCCCAAGCTCCTCAAGGCTGGCGTGTTACAGTTCCATCCTGGCCAGGGAATGCACAGAAGAACCACTTTGGTCTTGCTCCTCCAGAGGAGGCAAACCATGTATCGTCTGTGGGACTGCTGCCCCAAACCCCGTTCCCAACCTTGACAGCCAGTGGGTCTGACTGGAACTCCAGTGCCTGCACTGACTACTTCATCATCACTCATCTCTGGGAAAATTCCTTATTTGAGACCCAGAAATCAAAAGGTTTTTATTTAATTGACCACTGATAAAGGAAACGACTGTAACAGCATCTCCTAGCAGCAGTCACTAGCTCCTGCACTGAATAACATAATTATACTTAAACACGTGAAAGCACGACAGAGACACTAACAGCTAAACAAAGTTTCAGGAAAAAACTCATAACAAAAGTCAATCGTTTCATTGCAGAGCCAGCGCCGTGGTCAGAGCAAGCTGGGTCATGTCCATCCCTCCTGCAGGCTCAGAGCAAGGGGCTGAACCTCTGCTTCTCCCCATTAGGTGCCACCACAGAGCCCGCGGGCAGGTCCTCATCAGCACCAATTAATTCTGTCACTTCCTGGACCTCCCTCCTCTGTCCTCAGAAACTAGTTTTATGGGCACGTGCACTATACACAAACACACCTTTAGTTTGTATAATGATTAAGTCAGTTCATCCCAATTAAGTCACTAGTTAAAGAACCTTAAGGTAAAACAAACCAACGACTTTCCTACACGTTTTCAATGGTCATCAAGGTATCCCCTGTCAGCATATGATAAACCAGGATTAGAAGGGAGCATTATGAAAGGAGTTCTCAAACATTTGGTTCTGTTTTGGGTTTCAGTTCAAAAATACTGTTTTATACTAATTCTGTATCATCCAGATCAGAAGAATTGTGTCAGTAAGAATTTAATTGAAATTTTTCAGATTGTTTCAGCTGAAGTACTTTTGTTTTAAAATTTTTCAGTATCTTCTGTGTTTACACCTCTGACCATCTAAAGATTTTTCCTCCAGAAACTATTTGCAGCTTCATCCAAATAGTAAGACACGAGGAAGAGCCAACACCAAACAAATCAGTTTTCAACAGCCAGTCCTGAAAAGCTAATTTGAACTACTTGCCCGATTATAATCTGTAAACCACACATCAGGGATATGCATGGTACGAAGGGGGCTGCAGCCCACACTTCTTTCCAATATGAACACTGAGGCTTGATTCATAGTAAGAGACTGAGAAGCCTTGGAAACAAACCACAAGAAAAATGACCATTTTCCTAGTCGTTAAGATCATTTAAGACTCAACAGCCCTGGGAAGAGAGATTATCCTAGGAGAGGGGGATTTGGAATGGAAAGTAATGGGAGATCTTTGGCTAGGTCACTTCCTTAAAGCTTTTCCAAATCAATTAAACTAGGTTTAATATATTGTGATAGGTGTTCAGTGGCCTAGAAGGCAGCAATTTACAATTTGGCTCCAAATTATACAATCTGTCAGAGACACCTTTACAGTTTATATTTTCATTGACAGTCTCAGCTAGTTAATGAAAATTGAATCATTGTTCTCAGGAAAATTAAAAACACATGTGAAACTGAGCAAAAAAAGCCTCCCAGGAAAAAAAATATGAAGGGACAGGCATCAAGGCAAGGACTTCAGAAGATTTCCTTTCAATCCAAGCAAGGAGGCTCAGCTCATGCAGAATGGGTTATTTTCCACACTTCTTTTTCCAAGAACCTTTTTAATGCTTTATCACTAGAGTAAACAGGCCTGGGAACCAGGACTTTCCCTTTCATCCAATGCTAATAATTACTTAAAGCTCTTTCAACCTTGAATCCCAGGTTTCTTCTCTACACGGATAGTCTTAAGAGGCCAGAAAACCCCGTCTGCCTTTCTACTCAGAAGACCATCACCAATTACAAGTTTGCCACAAGCCCCTGCTTACACCCAGGGGCTGCCACCATCACCTACTTCATTTAAGAAAAAAAAAAAGTATTTAAACATTTAAAGTAACAGCCACAACAAAGAGATGAAATAACAATTTTACAGGCTAGAACTTAGTGTGTTAGTGGTCACTGGTTTGGAAACATTTGTAAGTGAAATGGGTTCTATTTCTCATGGTAGGTACAATTCGTTATTAATATATACAGCATATTTAATAATACAGAAGCAAGTTTGTCATACCAAGTCTGATCAGCAATAACTGCTGTCCTCGTCTTCTTCCTTGCCTATTGTAGGCAGGGAAGACGCATTAAATTTAATGAGTTTGACACTACAACTCTTTGGATTACAGAAAGCTTGCCAAATCTCCATCCTCCAGACCACTGAAAAATTCAGAAGCATCATCTCCGAGACCACTGAACAACCAGCACCTTTTTGGTTTTGGAGGCTGGTTTTGGGAAAAATTCATTGATAAGTTTTTAAGAAAGGATGTGGCAGATGAGGGGACTTCTTCTGGGAGTTTTCCCATGCACGCTTATTATTCTTAACTCAGCTAATTTGAAACTCCTGCTTTGGAATTCTGCATCTTCCAGACAGAAAGTTCTTGCCTAAGAGATAAAGGACGATTAAATACCTGGTTTCACCAAAGGAGCAAGATCCCTAGGAAAGCATCCTGTCCAAATCGCTCCTCCTCCCAAAGTGTCAGTTACATATGTAATTTTCCTGAACTTCTACGATGTTTAAACCCCCTG
>JAOXJK010000002.1:3302537-3319816 GCA_025774025.1 Xenus cinereus
CCTGTGCAACCTGCTCTGGGTGGACCTGCTTTGTCAGGGGGTTGGACTAGATGATCTCCAGAGGTCCCTTCCAACCCAATATCATCCTGTGATTCTGTGAACAGGACCTTTCTTAGATTTCCAGCTGCAGAGAACCGAAGTTCAAACTGGCTATGAGTTTCTCCCTCCTGCCAATAACTAACAGAACCAGCATCACACCACCTTACTCTGCACGCTTGCTGTGCGACCATACCGTGGTTTTACCACCAAATCTCACAGCATTTAACCCGTAGACTATGATTGGGGTTCTCTTCCACATATGGGGCCAGCATCCTCACTAAGTTTTCCTCTCTTCCTTGGGATGGGAAACAAACTCTCCTCCTGCCCCAGGGGCATCATTCCCTTGTAGTTTGCACTTCTGGGCTCTGGGAAGATGCTCAGGAGATGATCCATGTTGCAGTCACTTTGCTTGATACTTCTCAGCCCAGAGGACTAGTTCCAACTTCACATACAGAGTAAACTGTATACAGTCTCGAGTTTGAGGAAAAGGCATAAAGGACTTTGAAAAAAGATGCAATTAAAAATATTCTAACAGGGATTTTACTGATTAACCTTCACCTCATATTCAAGAAAATTTGGCTATAGTGTGTAAAAATGCGTAGCGCATTTCATAGAAACTTATATCCTCAAGTGCACGGCAGTTAACACATCCATATTGCAAGTCCCTATACGTACACCTAAACTTCCAGCATAAGCTTTTCACACATGGTTGAGAACACAACTAGAAGCTTGCCTACTCGAGCATTTTTTTTCTTTAAAAATCAGATTTCCTAGTTTTATTTAAAGTGTCGACAGTATACATAACTTCCAACGCTCTCACACTGAACTTGCTCTAGACTAGATAAACACAGATTTTTATTTATTTTTTTTTTTGTATACCAA
Source organism: Xenus cinereus (assembly GCA_025774025.1). NCBI lineage: Eukaryota > Metazoa > Chordata > Aves > Charadriiformes > Scolopacidae > Xenus > Xenus cinereus. The sequence continues at coordinate 3,303,459 of JAOXJK010000002.1, forward strand.
TGCCTTCACCAAAGCCAGTGCCAAACCCCACAGGTATTGATGAAGATGGGAACTGTCAAGAGGTGAGTCTGAATGCAGCATGGCTTGGCAGAGTCACCAGGACCTGGGCCGATACTCACAACACCTGAGAATCCACATGCAGAGAAACTGTATTGAAATCCCAGTATATTCTACACAACGAGGCCAGTTTGCAAACACTCTCACACCAATTCTGACATTTCTAGAGTAATTTTTCAGTGCAGATGCTGTAATTTAGTGTCTGCGTAAGTGATACTGGTTCATTCCTCCAACCTCTGTTTGACACTCGGATTTGTTTTTTCAGGTAGTCTAAAATCATATACGATCTTACTTTGTCTGCAGAGAACAGAACTGAAGCCTAGCTAAGCAAAGGGCTACAGAAATACTACCTAATCTCTACTACACGGTCTCAGTAATGCACAGGACAAGAGCTGAGACTGTGACGTTAACATGCAAATGGGCAATAATCTAATTAGCACTGACTTTTTTTTTCCCCCCTCTGGCATCACCTAAGGGTCAAAATGTTTGAGTGGCTTTGAAAAGCAAGACGATGACAAAAATGGCTGTTCTGGGAAAGCCCGACATTCAATAATTGCTTTAACCAGCCAAGTCACACAGCAAGGTTCATGTCTCCAAATGACGAATACTTGAATGGTGCAATGAATACAAACAAAGGGATTTCCATTTAATGTGCACCACATGGAAAGCGAGTCTTCATGATTAAATACCTCCCTTCTCTCCCCGCTCCGCGGACTCCCGGGATAATTAATGCTCTGGGACAAGAACACTCAAATCACATCGTTTCTAAATTCACTGATCAAACCAAACACGCTGAGACCAGCCGTTTCAGTCTCCTTATCACGTAGGTGTTTCCCTTTTTTAAGAAAGGAAAGCTACTTGTTAGCAGGCGGCTTTCTAGTACCAATTTTGCTACTCTAGCAGCAACATTTTCTATAGAGTTCTCTAAAAGGAAAGCGCAATCCTCTTTTTTTATATTATTTAAAAGGGGCGGGGGGGAGGGCTTGCTTTAGAGACAAAGAGCCCCCCAAAGAAACCCGACAGGGGGAATTTAAGTTATAGCTTTCAGGCCGTAGGGGCATCAACCTTGCCGCAGGAGCGTGAAGGTTATCAGCAGAGCATCATCAGAACATCATCAGCAGGGGCTGCGTGTGGCCAGCGAGCGCGGGAGGGAGGTGGGAGAGGGGAGATACCCTTTGCCGGGTGATGCAGCTCTCCCCGCACGCAGAGCCATGTGGTACGAGGAATCTCCCAGCTCCCCTGGCAACGAGGTGCCTGGGCTGAACTGATTTCAATAAGGTGTAATGAAAGAAGGCTTTGAAATTAAGTTAAACCCAATCTCCCATCTCTTCTCTTTCCTTCCTTCCTTTTCACGCTGGTAGCAACCGCTGCTTTGGGGAATTACCTTTGCTGCAGGGAACTCCCACGCTCAGCATCAGAGGCGCAAGGCAGTTCCGCAGTCTCATTTTCCTCCGTCTGCGTGTGTTGGGGGTTCCCTCCCTGCTTTGAAATCAGAGCCTGAGCTCCGCATTGCATTTACGGCTATAAGCAACCGCGGGGAAGTCGGGATGTACGAGAACAGACCGGAATATTTTTGTTATCAACTTCCCCAGTTCTTAGCATACTACAGCGTGCGATACCAGCAGATATATTAATACATTATTTTTACGCTCCTACCTCATCAATTTTCTGTTTGGAAATGATTTGCTCGCAGGAGTAATTACACTGCTTTAAGAGCAGAAGCAAGAAAATCCACAGAATGCCAGAAAATTAGCGTATAGAAGAGACAGTGGTGAAAAAGCAGTCAAGCGATTTGAGACTGCAACAAATTACCTACCCAAAACTATGCAGAAATTCTTCACATAGAAATAATTGCATATTTATATAGCACAGATGGACTTTGCAAAAATAGCTTTAAAATATTAACCCTTTAAGATCCTTTGCATTCACCCATCCTCCTAAAGAAATAATTATTTTTCTCTGAAGACCGCATTTACCCAAGCGTAAGCATAATCCAGAGATGCATTAAATAAATCTGCTCTTATTCTACAGCTAAATGCTTCTACTGTAGCTATCACTGCAGAATAAAGTCTGTAATATGCTATAGTATCTGCTAAAACTGAGAACTAATTCTTTTTATAGGCTGGTGCACCTATCAGTGTAACATCTTCTATCCACATGTAACACTAAGCAGCAGAACTAATTATGGCGACTGCATTAAAGAATCAACACAGAGAGGGGGGTGGGATGTGTTTCTGTTCCAACAGATGTCTTTTCCTTCCAAAAATTAAAATAATCAAGATTGAGAAATGGACGGTATTTTTAACTACATCCAGAAATTGGTGGGCAGAGTGCCTTAATTCTGAGACACCATCAGGGATTTTCACTAAAAAAAAAAAAAATAATAAACTTGCACACCACAATCTTTACACTAAACAGAAAGCTCCTGGAGATTTTACTTTCTCTTGAACATTCATACTCCTCTCAGAAGCCCATTTTTCCAACAGAACAGTTCCTTCTCCTACAGCTGCCGTTTCACCAGCCCCAAGAGTGCCCCAGACCTTCACCAAAATCCCCCGGGCAGGGAAAGAGACGTGTCCCAGATCCCAGAGAGCGTGGTGGGCTCCGGGCAGAGCAGGGCAGCACAAGTCCTGGGGTTGCATCAACGGCTGCGTCCTCTGCAGTAACATATTGCGTTCTGCAATTAATTCATTCTGTATCCCTGCTTTTAATCCTGTGATTCTATTTAAATGTTTACGGTAGAAGATACTGAGCAAACGCAAACTGAGAAGTCAAGACTTCTCACCCCTGGACACCACTTCCTTTTGAAAAAAATTTTTTTTAAGCAGATGAATATTCTTAATATCAGGAGCTTGATTCCACTTCTCAAGCACAGAGGAACTTCACATTCTGCCCATCAGCAGCTCCACGACACCTGGTACCAAAGCTTGCCCACTGAGCTTTGTAAGACTGAAGCATTTGTTGCAGATGTACCCCACGACTGCGGGATGGAGCCAGGGTGTTTGCACCCACTATGCTGTGCAGGAAGGTAGTGGTGATGGGGAACCTGAGCGGTTAAAGGGAAGGGAACCAAGAATGCAACTTCTCGTCCTTATCCCAGCTGCAGCAGAGCGCTACAGGAAGGGCAGGGGTGAAATCAGACCTTACATGAAGATGCAACATCAGCCATTTGGACTATATGTTATTTCTATAAGCTTATCTGGAAAATCAGCCTCCCGTGCTTCACATCTACAAGAAAGCCAGGAGGAATGCAGCCTTGCAGCCCCTGCACCTCACCAAGCGATGCAGTCAAGAAGGTCACTGCATTTAAAAAGTGCTTTTCCTTGGCTTTTCCCCTCCAGGTCAGAATCCTAGTCTTCAAAGAGAAGAAAAACATCTTTTTCGCTTGCTGCACTGAGGACAGAAAAGGCTCAAGAAAGGACAAACTTGAAGACCCACGCAGAGTCTGTGCGTACAACAAAGAGCCCGTGGGACCACCACCCACACGCAAAAGCCAAGCGCATGAATCCATAGGGACTGTCTGGATCTAGAGCTTGTTCTCCCCTAAAGCCCTCAACTCCTTTAACTAAAGTACAACTTCTTTGACAACAAGCACTGAATTAAACAATTTATCACAGTGAACACCTCTCCCTATGCAAAACAAGAAAAATGGAGGCAATAAAACATGGTGCGTTACGATGCACAAGATTTCTACCTGCAAGCGCTAAGCAGCATCTCTTTACGTGGATGCTCAACACCTCAGAGACAAGGAGAACAGCAGAACACGAAAGGAAAAGCTGCAGACAAACCACAAAACTACATTTTACAACTTAAACTTGGTTGCTTATTAGATACAGGAACATTCTGCTTAGTGTATTTATCCAATATCCTGTTATATACCTAGTTTTCTGAACACCCAGGGAGAATGGCAGCATAACACTGACAAATGGGTAGATGTCAGCCACGTTTTGGATACCACATATTCAAAAAATGACTTGGGAAACAGGAAAAAAGTAGAGTATTTTTAATTATTCTTCACAAGAAATAACGTGTCCCTTTAGTCAGCTGTAGTACCTCTTACAAACAGTGAAAAATTCATTTTCACAGTATCAATGAGTTTAAGAAAAATGCGTACGGTGCACAACGAGATCATTTCTGTCTATGTTAAGTAATTTTATAAATCAGAGGGAAAGTAAACACAGCCTTGCCCTCACTCTTTCTTCCAAGGCTCTGCTATACCATTTCCCCAAAGACAACAGCTCGCAGGCTGTTACGTAGCTGGGGGAGCACGTTTGACACGACACATTCCGTGTCGGAGTGATATTAATACCATGCAAGTCAAGGGAAAAACTCACGTCTTTTAGTCTGAAGGTTGCACGAGAGGCAGTGACACTGTATGTTAAATCTTCCTGGCTCTGTAGCCTTGCTTACAAACTGTCTTCACCGCTCTTGCACGTTCACGAGAGCAACACCGCTGAGCCTTATAGCATGTAGAGAGCACAGATAGATCTGCTGCTAGCCTTGTGTTCACAATTTCACTCCCGTTTCGATAGCAGCAAGCCATGGTTTTGGTTGATGGAGGTGGCAGGGCTTGTAAGCACAGACAAAAATAAACTCATATTCACAAGCTCATAGCAACCAGCAACGCAAAAGTTTTATTGAAGCTGCTCTCAAAACATTCAGTCCTACGCAGCCCGTGAATGAAAACACAGCCCCTCAAGAATAGCATAGCAAGAAAATCGAGACTCCCGAGCCTCGGGACAAAACACTTCAGTTTGCAGATGTGTGAAAGTGGGAAATAGAAGCTACGGTCTCTCATGGCATCTAATAAAATAGTTTCTTCCTCATTTCTCCAAGATCATTTACGAAGGAGAAATTGATTTCAAGAATCACTTCTTCAGCTACTTATTTTGATGTGCATTTAGAAAACCTATGCCAGTGCTGAACAGCCTCAACCACCACCATCACCACCCCCCCTTTGCTTAGCAAACACAGCCGTAAAACCTGCAGCACAACGCTGGTTTATTAACTTCACAGAACCAACTCTAAAATGCTCCTCTTCCACCCCCAGAGACTTTTCCACAGTCCACCAGGCAGAAAACACCAGACTTTCCATCCAGCCTCAGGGAGAGGAAAAGCCGCATTCATTACTCCAGGTCTACATCACTCTCGCTGTAATTACCTCTGAAGTTGACAATTACATGCCACTGGTTTGAACTTCTTTTTATCCTGAAGTTACTGTTTTTCAGGAATGACATGCAGACAGAAGTATAATGGAGAAAAAGGATGAAGAGACCCCCCTGACACCTACCCTACCCTACACACCAGGTAACATACCTCAAGGCTGTTCTGCTCCTTGTCCCACAGGCAAGTTGAGATGAGATCAGTGTAACTCCACCAGCACTAGAAGAAAAGCATTTGCCCTTACCGAGTAGGGATGAACTGACAGGGCCACTGGAGAAAGACTTCAAACACACCGAAGGGCTAAAAAAAATCCCAGCCAACATATTCACTAGAGATCTTGCAGGTTTTTGCAAGTGCTTCAAGTTTGGTGTGTTGGGTTTTTTTCAACTCCAAACTCTGATGAGCAGGCAGAAAGACATCTCCTCTTTGTTCCCATCTCCTATGACTATTTTTACATCACACGACTTCCTAGCTTTGCTGTGCCAGAAAGCTTGCGCTGTTTTATTATCCCAGGCATCTCTATTTATTATCAGGGAATCTGTACTTCAGACAAGAAGCAGTCTCTGAATTTATCTCCCTCCCTGTTGCGAGGCTTAACTATCCTCAGTTCCTTCACATCAGGCACAAGAGGCATCAAAACATCACTTCTGAAATGACAGCTATTTTTTCTATAATAAAATGAGGGGGATAGACATGTTTTCCACTTGAAGTGATGCTCTCCACTGCAATAGGCACCTGCTTTGACAACGAAGGGTGCCAAGAGAAAGTCCCATCCAATTCTCACCAATTAATTTCCACGTTTGAGACCTTAGACAACAGCTGTCCCTACTGTTAAGTAAGTGAAGTCCTACTATCATGAGAGCCACCCAAGGCTGATCTCCAGTCAAAGCAGCTACGGTTCCAGGTATTAGACTTTAAAAAAGTTTCTCTAGTCATTTCACTAATCAAAGGTCGTTTTATCTTCTCCAGGAAAGCATCTAAAATGCGACATGAACCCCTCTTGTGGGAAGGAGCAGGGGGAATGCAGGTATTTATTTCCAGAATACTCAGAGCCACCTTCAGGGCTTACTTTACCCGAGGGAGTACATTTAAATGCCACCTGGTCATCCCTTAGTGTTTGTAAGACCTCTTCTGCTCTTGAGGAGATTGTGATTTCCCAACGGATATTCCCATTGCAATGAGGCAGAAGTACAGGGGGGAACGGAGATGGGGACCCCCCGCAACGACACACACAGCAGCAGTTTCCTCACCTCCCTGTGCGAGTGCAGGCGTCTCAACCACAAGCTCTTTCAGCTTCATATCAACAAAATTAAAAACTCTGTCACCAAACAAACAAAAAAAAAGTCAAGAACTTTTATTTTTCCGTCTTTAAAACAACCTCAAAAGAGCCATTTGGTCAAAGGCCAGGTAATCGGGATAATAGGAAGAAGATGATGATGGGATATGTCTTAGGACTATAAACCGCCAGCATTTTCATAACTCCTTCAACAGTCACTGTCGCCTGGAGCTGCCACTGTTCCTTCAATCAAATCCAAGGCAGCTATAAGCTCTGAAGCTTTCTCTGGTAGGCAGTTAAGAAAAAAAAACCCAAGGAACAAGCTGCTTTTTTTTCAGCATTATTTCTAGCATCTTTTTACTAGGGCTTTAAATGGAATATCAAAGATACCGAAATATTTCAATCAATAGATGTGAGAAAGAACACAGCATTCTCCAATGCGGCTAAAAGGGAAGAACAAAAGCATGAATTTCTTTGAAAATATTTACAAGAGAAGTCTGTCCAAATAGATCTCCGTGCAGGTAAGTATTCCAGGCAATTAAACCTTCTTGTTAACAAAATAATTTAACTTGGGCAACACTGTTACAAAGCTTGATTGCATGAGGGTTTTTAAGATCCATCATTAGAGAGCCTATCCGTATCTAAGTGTCTTTTGCAGGATGCTCTTCAGTTTGACTTCCCAACAGGCAGGCAAGGCAAACCTGAGGCATTTCACACAAATTCACGCAGCTGCTGTCAGCTGTCTTACACAGATGTTTTAAGTGAAACCATTTCCATTGCCTTATCACCTTATAGACATTCCTAGCTGCCTATAGGAAGGGCTAAGTTTAATGCTCGCGACTTGCATTAAGAATATAACCATCCCCATGTGAAATTTTGCTTTCATTCGAAGATGGCTTAACAGATCCGCAGCTAAGAGATGATAGAGAAAAAAATAATGACTCTTTTATAGCTTTTATAGCTGTAGTCTCTCATTTCGGCCAAAATGAAAGGAGCAGCTCCAGAGAAGAAATAAATAAATAAATAATGGTGTTCATCAGCTTTCCTCTTGCATCCATCCACAGTTGTCCATACCACACTGCCTTTATCCTTCTGGGAAGGGACACTCCATCCACTTCACGTGTTCCGAATGACTTGCACATGCCCCAGAAGTGGTTTCCATTAGAGCATCTGCTCCGTGCGAGCTGTGTCAGCCTTGCTGCAGGCTGTACCAACACCCTTCCCACGGCTGCACCGGCAACCTCTCGGGGCACCCCGAGACCTGTTACTCTTCAGATCAGCCCCATGGACTCTGAGGCAGGCACGCACAACACGCAGCGGTGCCGAAACAAGCTGTGTAGAATGGGAAACACAAGAACACACCCTTCACCATTGGGTTTGTAGGTGATTTTTAGCAGCATACTCAACTGACGTTGTACATTCACGTTAAAACCATCTCGACTTCCCCCACCTTGCGACACCCGAGAGATGACTTTCAGAAAAGAAAATTCTCTCTTCATGCATTTGTGTAGGGCAACTTCACAACATATGATATGATCCCATTCTGCTGGCTACAGTGTAGCCATCATCTCCAGTTTTTCTACAAAGAAACATATTCTAAGGCAATTTTTTTCCAGCTCGTACAGAGACATCAACTTTCACGTCACATGCTTTACTATTAAACCGACAGTTTTCGGTTCTTGTACTAGCACAAATAAAATACCCAAGTAAACGAACTTGTGCCACCTATTTGTTCCTCGTTACCGCAATACCCACAAATTGGGCAGTTATACCTTAGGCCATCAGCAGCTCAGCAGAGTCCCAGTGCCCCGTGGCTACCACCTCTCTCCTCCCTTGCAAGAGAAAGCTACTGCTTTTTATGAGGCTGTCAGACCAAGAGAAAAACCGTCCAGTGTCAAGTAACCTCTGCAAAGCTTGAGAAGATGGTACTGACTTTGGTGGAGATGCACTTCAACTGTGGGAAACCCTGAGTCTTCTCAGCACTTATTAAAATAGACAGAAAATAAGCACACTCACGCATTGCGTGACTGTGCCCTAAAGCCGAGAGATTTTAGATTGCTCCTCTTACTCGGATATTATTTTTAGGGGGAGGTAGCATCTATTTGTGCAGTTAAACCCGCCAGCAAGAATCTAGCCTCTATCTTATTTCCGCTAGTACAAAAAAAAAATCTCTGAAAGGACAGTGGAAACTCATTTACGGCAGTAAACTGTCATCATAAACACTCGTGAAACAACATCTTAGTACAGGACTGTTTTGTTAAGCAAACAGAGATGAAATCACGCTCTCCCTGCAAGAGTTTTGTTCCCAGTCTGCGTGGTTATCCAGGGTGACTAACATCACTCTTTCCCATTTCAGGAGCTGAAGGACTGTCTCAATGTTGGAAAAAACAACACAGTGATGCAGTTTTTTTGAGTTGATGTATTCAAGGAGTGCTTGACCGCTATCAACAGCTCCAAGTATTTTGTGTCTTCAGCCTCAATTTAAGATGACACAGGCAGGTTAAAAATAATCTTTTGTGAAGTTGTTTCCCTGCTTTTATAATACCTACAATAGCCAGGAGAGCAGCAGCAGGCTATTCATGCAGGTCCTGCTATGCTGCATTAGGCCAAGCAAAGGTTATTTCCTTCTTTTGCCCTTCTCTCACCTTCACAGCAGCCCTAGAACATAAGGATCCATACCTTCAGGTACACAGCAATGCTTATACATATATATTACAGACAGTAAATAGCAAAACACATTATATACCACCACTTGCTCCTAGGCAAGATCTGTCATTACATGAGCAATAGCTCTTTCTCCAGCTTGCTTTCTTAGACTGTTTGATCACTCTAATGGTCTCTCATTACGAGGCAGTGTCAGCAAAACTGCAATTTTGGTGTTCTTTTCATTAAAGCTTAGAAAGCCATCCAAGTCCTTTCCACGTGATATTCTTCAGCTCCCTGGTGGCGCAGCTGAATGCTGAAAGCCAAGCTGAAAACCATCTAGCACCATTAAAAAAAGTTCCCATCAGAAGGCATTCCCAATTTCCAGAATGACTCACCCACCGCTCTTCAAGCGCACTGCTAGCACGGAAAAGCCAGCCACGGTCCAAGACAAACTCCTATAAGGTCAAAGATACTAGAAGCCAAATTTCTATGCTGTGCAGCTGCCTGTCCGGTCAAATAATGATTTTTCTTTTAACATATTTCATTATATCTCCTATTACAGTCACCTTCCCACTCCGCAAGGGTTCATATGAAGCTATTTGTCTCAGCTAGCCACCTCCTTCCAAGTACGAAGATACTTCTCCAGGGACAGTATGTTAAAGAGAATTATTTTTTTAATTCTATACAATAAGTGCAAATAGCAAACACCACTCCAGAGTAGCAGCATATGGCAAAACACAAAGGCGGCAATTATAGCCCAGCAGCTTTGTCTCCTATCTAAGCAGCTTATAAAGAAGCAAGTCTTTACACCTCCTCTCATAGCAACCAGGACAGGTTACCAGATCCATTGTATCCTGGGCTGTACAGGATGAAAAGCCCTGTGTCCTGAAGAGCCTGCAGTTTAAAGCTATAGACAATTCCAATATAGCTTCCAAACTACGTACCGTAGTTATTTATTCTAAATAAACTGGATGGACTCACTTCAGGTAAGCTGTTCCCGTCAATCCTGTGAATTAAGGAATCTACAAATCAAATGACAAGCAGCATTAGTGCTGTCCTCACTCAGTACGTCTTTAAGGTGAGTTGCATCATGCTTTAATCATTTTTACTGCAGCCACTGAAGTAGGAAACTGATGTTTCAAGAGACAGCAATATTTCCATATGTGGGATTTGTGAACCCTGAGGTTTAGAGAAAAACTGTGTGTAACAAAACTTAGAATAAACAGTTTTGGAAACAGTATGAGCATTTCATTCTGCATTTGGAGCTCTGAAAGGTTACCCTTACCGTGGTGGTGTTGTTGCTTTAAGACAGAAATAGAAAACCAGCCCTGATTACGCATTTTCTTCAATAAATAATGCAAAATGCCCACGCAGTTCCGTGAAGGGAGATTCAAACACTTAGGTAAGCATCCCACCTACTACAGATACACTACCCAAACAGCTCTTCCAACAAACAGCTACACCTGCTTTGCACAACCCAGACCCAGTAAATCTTAATTTTACTTTATTAGCATTGCTGTCAGCATTTATAATTAATGAGATGCAAAGAGAACTTACTATGCAAGTCATTATGGAAAAAATGACAGCGTGTGTTTTGGAAAGCAGAGCACATCAATTCCACTGTCCGCTGAACTGATTGCAGCTCGGTTTCTACTACGTCCACTAAAAACTGCAGAGAATTATTAATGTGGGAAGAGAAAGTGAAAGATTTTTTTTTTTTTTCAGGGGAAGGGGAACAACGTGCCTCTGAAGAATTCACAAGACAGTTACACATGAAGCTACAGCTGCTGCCCTTCTGTCCTTGCTGCTCCACATCCTCGAGGGAGACGGAGGATTACTGCAGAATGTTTTCATGAGCTAAATATTAGTCAGCAGAAGTATTTAACAGCTCTAAACATATGGAATCAATAGCTCAGTCTCTGTTCTAAGCCACACTAGCCTTGCAGGCCGTCGGGTGTGCAAGCTGGAACCCCGGCATTTCCACTGAGCCCCTTCCACCAGTCCAACAGCGTTGATGGAGGAGACGAGCGAACTGGTACAACAGTACAGCGAGGCACCCATTGTTATTGTCAACCTCACCTTTATTAACTACATATTAAACACCGAGCATTTTCCTGCTCTGCCACCTAGGAGAGCCGGGAGGTTTCCAGCAGCACAATTTCAATGACCAAGGACTTCTGGCTAGGTGCCCTCCAGCCGCACGGAGCCAAGAATATAACACACAAAGCCCATCTTAGCAGCGTTTATAACACACAGCTAAAACACTCCCCTCCATGACACTGTGTGCAATAGCTTTACGAGGAGGGAAACAAGACTGCAGGTTTTTTTTTTTTTTTCCTCTGGTTACTGACACCACAGGAAGGACATAGCAAGAAAGCAATTTTCTGTTTGGTTAGCCACCATCTAATACAGTTAAAATTCAAAAATCCAGTGATACCTTTTTTAACAGGACACAAAGTTGTTTGTTTGTTTGTTGGGTTTTTTTAGTAACACTCAGGTTTCTTGTTTTCTCCTAATTTCATGGTAGAATCCTCAAGTCCTCACATTTTCTTCTAAATGCTTCTTTATAGCCTCAGCTGTTCTGGGTGGCATAGTTAAACATTAAAGAAAAATATAATCACAACAAAAAAATCAAATTTGCTAAACCCCATGATTTTTAGGACAACACCATGAAAAACAAGTTATCTCCCTTTTACTTCTCAGAGTCCAGCAGTTTTAGATCTCCATTTCAGGCAGTCTTGGTACCTCGACTGACCTGCCTTTTCAAATGCAACAAAATTTATTTCAAAACTATTCAGGTAACCAAGATCACAGCTAATTAGATTATTTTTTTTTCTTCCCCTACACAGCAAAAGACTTTCTTCTTGTCTCTCAGGAATAGCAGAGCACGTCTAGATTCGCCCCCAGGAGTATTCTTCCAGCATATGCTTGTTTCAAAGCAGTAGAGATGACGACACAGAAAGATGCATTATAGAAAACTCAAGCGATATTGCAAGCGGACAGCTTACCAAGGATTGGACTCTCCTGCATTTCTCACCTGGCACATGGAAGTTCAGGAGCCAAAAGCAACCAGAACTGTCGCCTGAAGGCAATGCCAACTGCTGCTAACCTGGATTTGATCCTCTGTCCGAAGCTGGAATGCATTTATACCTTTTTCACCCCAGTATGCCAAATTGTTCCTTAACAACAAGTTCACAGGAACAGGAGGCAAAATAAGGGATACACTGAAGGCACTTCTACAGTTTGCCTATTTTCTCATAGTGTGCAGAGCCCTGTAAAGGAACTAAATACATTAAGGTCTCAAAATACATAAAGCTCTTAACAGAGCTTTAACGGAATATTAACTCACAGTACACTATTTTTTGTTCCTCAGCATTCTACATCACAATTCACGGCTTTTAGAGTACAATTTATTATTCCAGTTATTCAGTGTAATCAAAGCCTCATGGTATGTTGCAAACCTGCACCCACCATTTTATTTTTATACAAAGAGGAAGTGAGTTTGGGGAAAATCTGTTGGCCTGCGTGAAACATTTTCTTTCCTACAGTATTTTGCCTGATTTTTAATAGAAACTTTTTGTTGTTGTTTTAAACCAGCTGCAGGCAATTTTCACTAGATTAGAGCGTTACATGCTTTGTTTTAGAAAGCATGAGACTACAATAGCCACTGCACATTCAGCAATGCCACAATATCTTCATTTTTGTCCGCATCTGCTGACACAGCAACAGGTGTGGGGCAGTGCCCAGGTAATACCATCTATTACTACTTGCTCAATCCACGTCGCTCCCAAAGCCATGATAAGCCTCTAAAACTCCTGCCAGCACAGCGCGTCATTTATCAGAAGACAGATCTTTTTATAGACGCGTTATCTGAATAACCAAAATTCCTTGCACTCAACTTTTGTCCCTGGATCTTTCGCTAGATGGTTTTAAGCCATGATTTACAAAATCGTGACACTTGACTAAAAATACTTACGATGTACAGTATTGTATAAGAACTTAAAAGCCAGAAGAAAATGCAGAATTCGCAAAAAAGAATTAAAAAAATCAGTAGAGCATCAAGAAAGCAGTTTTTGATGAAACAGAAACGTCCTCTAGAAGTGCACTGAAGGATGCATAAGTGAAGAAACAGTTCCCCAGTGCTACTTAACAAGTTCTGCACGTTCATTTATTTAAATGTGTGGAGGCTCACCGATTCAGTTCTTCTGCTGAACCTCTAAATTTCCACCGATAACCTAATAATAAACAAGACCTTGGGATTATTGCTTCTCATCCCCACCCTTTCCCTGCAGAAGGAAGACAAGCTTCCAAAGGACAGCAGGGTCTACATTGTCAGCCAGAAGCAGAGTCTAGAGATGAAAGAATCAGCTATCAGCCCTGAAGTATGGTTCATCATAAGTCATCTGAGAAAAAAAAAAAAAATTCACAGCAAAAGGATTGAGTGAAGCTCAAGGAATGCAAGAAGCCTTTCCCACCCTTGTAATCTGTGCATGGAAGGCCAAAACAACTTCAGAATCCTGTTAGATTCCAAAAAGGAAAAAGAAACATTTCTCCAAGTATGCATTATATATACACAATTTAGAAAAAGGTATGTTACGAGTTGAACAAAATTCCTTTCTCTCTCCAGGAGCGGAGAATAAAGTCTCTATTCACAGAACAGGAATAAGAGTGCTCTCCACTTTTTCAGAAATCCTCAGAGTCCTCATCACTTACCTCAATGTTCCAAGCTTTGAAATTCTTTAAATCTGAACTGGGGAATACTACCATATGGGGGGGGAGGAATAAACAGCAAAAGCAACAGAGAGCAGCACTTCAAAAAGCTGCCGTTTCTCACAAACGGAACACACACCAATAATTACATGGAGAGGAAGGAAACAGTAGCGTTATCTATTTATCTATTGCGAAGACAAACACTTTTGAGCAACCTGGTGTAGTGGGAGGTGTCCCTGCCCATGGCAAGGGGTTGGAACTCAATGATCTTTAAGGTCCCTTCCAACTCTAACCATTCTATGACTTTCTCAAAAAAAGCAACACAGCTTTGATCTCTAATCAAGAGACTAATCATATAAGGAAAGAGAAGGATGGAAAGAGGGGTTACAGTCTGAGGAAGACTTTACAGTCTAGCACAATAGGTATAATACCCAAAGGCTAAGTAAAAGTATTAAGGCACTCGCCAAGCAGCAGCATAAATAAAAATCTTAAAGAGACTATAGGGTTACATCTGAGATAAAGGGTCAGGGCTACTCCCAAATCTCACAAGTTTCTGCAGTGCTGATGGGCCAAACCTACACTCATGCCACGATGCTGAGCTCAAGCAGTGCTTCTTGGACAGAACAAGTACGGCACGGGGAGGCTGTCCTGCAGACCTCCTGGGCAGGAACCCATGTGAAGCTGCCACTGATGACGTGACTCTGACCTGATGGGTCTTAATGTGCCCTTCAAGGTTCAGATCTGCCAAGGAAATAATAAAGAGATGTAATCAGACAGCTATTTCTACATGTTCCTGGAAATACTCTGAGCTAGTGTAATACACCGAGACTTTCAAGGCAGCTAGTGGAAGATGCAGTTCCAGGGGAGTTCAAATTCTCAATTCATGAGTCCTCCTTTAAAGATCAAAGATATTTACTGTTGATACCAGAGCATCATTAAGGCGTCAAGCTTCATTTCAGGCAACACTCAAGGATCCTTCATCACTTCAAATTAGAGTAGTACTGTATGATTGACTCCAACTTTTAAGATGCCGAAATTCATGCCAACTCTTATAGAACTCTACTGTAATTACTGACCTTGTTTCTCTCCTAAAAACCTTTCCTCAGCAGAACTATTTCTTTAAATTCAGAACTAGCATGAAACTAGAAACTTCTCCAGTCATCAGTGTTGACAGGAGCTGTGTTTGTGTAAACAAGCCTACCATACACAAGGGCTTATTACCTGACTTAACAGCACATTATCAAATGACCTGGCAGTCATCACCTCCTATGGATATTTCCATCCTGTTGAGAAGAATGGAGGCACAGCAACATTAAGATTTTTTCAGTAATATTAGACTAGGTTACAGTGTCAACAGAAAGTTAGAAGGCATCATACCAGAGAAGTAGTGATGACCCAAAAGGAGAGAGGGAGAAAGGCATCACTGTGATCACATCCAACACATTGGCCATAGAAACACGGGTCAGGGAAAATGAGTGGGAAAATCATCACTGAGGGACAAGGACATCAATGATTGGGACTGGGAAAAGAGCACGTGTCACCCTCTTCCCATAACTGCAACCATTCTCCAGAAAAGCTACACTTCCTCAGAGGAACTCACCATAGCATCTGGCTAGCACGTTTCTTAACTTCATCTTATTTGTTCACCTGCTGCAAAAACCCTTCCGTAGCAAGTTTTGCTTATGAAAAAAACCATACAAGAGCTAAACAAGCCAATCTCAATTCTTGAAGATGACTAATCCTCATTTTCTGTATGGCAAAGACAACTCTTGGCGCAGCATAGACTGAAGAGACCAAGATTTACTTCAATGCAGTAGTTATTATTTGGCACAGCCAGAGAGACACAATAAAGTTTGCTATTAAAACTAAGGCACACTAGCACAGCTCAAACAATTGAGAGGCTTCTGCTCCTACTAGATGGTGAAGTAAACAGATTGAAAGGTTTGAGTTAGTTAACCTCGATATGCACATTTCAATAACTGTACATTTTGCTGTGTGTAATTACTAACATGAGTGTTATCCACTTGCCAAAGTATTCCCATGTAAACAGCCCTACAGGATTTTCCAAATACCTATTACTATGAGCTGAAGCTGGCTTTGGTTCCCGTCCTCCTACCTGAGCACACGCATATATCACTAACTTATCTAGCAACTGACACGGAACAAACCTCTTCAAAGGACTTAGACACCAGCCCAGGAGAATTTCCTTGTGAAGAAATGAAGCGGAAGTCATTATTAACACGTCTTTAACCCAGTAAACAGAGAAAGTGAGAACCAAAAGGTAAGAAAGCAGCAGGGTGATATAGTTATCTCTTATTTGTTTATTGCCCCGGTGCAGTGCTTCTCAACTGCCACCTGGCTGCTCCTGCTGCTCCGTTTGGCCACGGTCACAAGCATCCATCCTAGCCAGGAAGGGCCAGGCACAGCAACAGTTTACTGCTTCACTGAGGGCCTAACAACAACATAAATGAGTGGATCAAGTTAGACATTTCCCCTCTTCAGATCG
>JAOXJK010000002.1:3320322-3342763 GCA_025774025.1 Xenus cinereus
TCCCCCCCCCCCCCAAAGTCTCTTAAGAGATTGAAGACTAGACATTCAACCTCCATGAGGACAAAGCCTCATTAGCCTCATTTCCCTCCCTCACCTGCTAGTGCAAAGTGATAAAGGTTTAAAAAAAAAAAAAAAGAAAACAGGGTGGAAATTGCATAAAAAACAGAGGGGGGTGGCTTGCTAAGGTGTACGTAGACAAGCAGCTGCCATAAGACATGAGAAACTCCTTGATGTACGCAATAGGAACGGGATGCTGCAAAACTGAACCGAATCTCATCTTCAGGAGGTTTTCCCTGCAGGAAACAGGAGCTCAAGTTGCAAGATTAGTCAAGCCTAAACAGAAGCACAGGGACAGTTACATACACACTACAGGAAGGGAAAGCCCAAGCTACACCGTGACAGCGCTGCAGGCACTCCTAGGGAGAAAAAAAGCCTTCCGCTCAGCAAAGAGAGGAAAACAGGATTTTTAAAGCCCTTTGGATGTATCTGAACCGTTCATAATGTTATTTCCTCTTCGTGGATACCATTTAATTGCCAGGTTTTTCCTTGCTGCCTCTTTTTTTTTTTTTTTTTCTGGTTTTACAAGGAGTGCCCCAAATCCCAGGCAAGTTACCATTCAGAATTCCATCTCTGTGTGTATAGACACACACACATATATATATAAGCTTGCAATTTTGAAATTAAGGCTGTAAACTTGCAAACACCTTTATCACTGCGGTTATCAGCTCGGAAAAAAAAGAACCACCTTTACTGAGAGTTTATGTTAAGGTGAATTTGTCCCAAGGGAAAGCAAGGGTGGGTTTTGGTAGATCTTCTAATATTTGTTTTCTTAATCAGGCTTTACGGAAGAAGCACTGTGTTTGTTCCCAAGTGTTGCAGCCTTCCAGCTACAACGGGAAGAAAGAGCACACAACAACTCAAAAATTACTTCAAGCTCGAATGCCTAAGGACGACACTGAATACACCCACACTGCTATTTTATCAAGCCGCAGGTCTCCCGCCGCTTGTCTTCTCCTCTGCTTCACTCCCTCACCTCAAAGGAAAGGGAAACCAGTCACTTTAAAGTGAGGAAGATTGGGTACGGCAGAGCTCCTAATGATAATCACATACCTTCCACACCAGCATCCTCACAGACAAGTGAGGGAGGGAAGGTGTTATACCCAACTAAGACCAGATTAAAGTATTTCATTTTCTTCTCTAAGTAGGTGTAGTTCACTTCCCAATTACCTCCTGCATTACACCCAAAGGCGCCCAAAGCACTAGCCCTCACTATCTCTCCAGATCTCTTCCTGCAGCGTATTTATCTTGGCAGCTCCATCCATTCACACCAGTGATCTTACATTTACAGTTTTGGGACACGGACTGCGTTTTTCTGAGTGCAGGGGATTACAAGAGACTTATTGATGCCCTCACATTCCTGTTTTAAGGCTAATTCTGTTGGGGTGGGGTCAGGGCTGACCGTTGGCAACGCTGTGAAGATCTTTGACTACAGGAGGCAAAGTTTACATTGGTTTAAAAGCAGTGGGTCACCGCAATCAGTAATTGCCTGCGACACCACCCTCGCTTCGTCAAGGCTGCCTTTGCCAGGAATACAAACGCAGCCCTTAATCGAACAAGGACTTCGATCCCCGGTTTGGATGTGGCCGTCACGTGTGCGCTGGAGCAGAGATACCATTAGCAACAACCCCGACTAATAACATTTCTATCCCACAGCCCGAGCTGGTCCTTTCTGCAAGGCTGAACTTGGCAAAACACTTGCCAGGCACTGGGGAGAGAGAGAGGGAAAAAAAATAATTAAAAAAAAGCATAAGTGTGTATATTTTTGTTACTTTTAAACTCAACTTCCTTGCACGTGGGACACCGTTAGGTATTAGATTTTGTCACATGGATGGAGAGGGGACACTGGTCTCACACCAAAGGATGGGGCCAAGAGCTGAAGGGCCAGCTCAGGTCTAGCAGGGGAACAGGAGACGCGTGGCAGAAATCCATGGCACAAGAGACCCACACACGTCCCTTCTTCCCTGAGCTCCAGAATTGCAAAGTGCCACCGCAACTCCGCCAGAAAGCTCTCAAATCAAGTTGCTCACAGAGGAGCTCATCACTGGCCTTGACTTCAACCTTTTGACAGCTCACGAAACTCCCAAACAGGATAGTCAAGTAGGGCTGAACAAACAATCACAGGAAATTAATTTTATATTCTGCTAGAGGGAATGAAGCAGCTTCTTTCCAGCTGAGAGCATATAATTATTTGGCACCAACTGGCTACAACTCAGAAGCTACGACAGCAGCCGAACAGTCCCTTTCAGTAGGGTAAGCTTATTTTTCCTTGGTCTCAACTCTATTGGTTTTCCAGTCCTCCCAACTGCCTGGAGGATTTGGGGCCATGATAACCAACGCAACATTCCCTTCCATACAAACCATTTTGCAAGGCACCCACTACAGTCAGGCCAGACAAGCCACCGAGGACACAGCAGGGCGAGAACCACAGCACAGCCCAGGCTGGAAGGGACCTCTGAGCCCCCTGAAGCTATTTTCCTGTTTTATTCCAGCATTAACATTGAGCACAATAGCTTCAAAACACATCTATCAGACTCAGAAAGGAAGAATATTTGTCCTTATCTGAGGATACGAAAAGCGGATGGTGACCACAGCTTTTATCTCTCAGAAGCAGTCCGGCTGAGTTAAAAACCCAAAGAATCCCGTTCTTAACCGTGCAGCGAAGCTCAATCCAATCTACACTTAAGTGCTTTTATAAAAATATTGTTATGCTGCAGCAGGAAGGATTTATGCGTTTTTTAATGAACGCATTGAGGTGTTTAGAAGAGATTTTTTAACAAGGACTATCCAAACTACTACAGTTGACTCAACTGCTAGACCCAACATGGCCAATGACAGCAACGTCTTGTTAGTCCACATATTGAGATTGTTTCTGGGGCAAATTTCAAGCAAAATCCTGACACTAAATATTTTTCTTTTCAAGATGAAGACTCAGATAAGGCTTCCTGTCCAACATATTGTTTTTCCAAGCTGTCTCTAAGGGGCAATTTTAGGGGGAGGTTGTTTTTGTTTTATTTTTAGAATTAGAACCAGTTATAGCCTCCCTATAGAGGGGAAAGAGGAATTCAGAGCAAATAACTCTGGTGCCAATATTTCAAAAATAACCAACTTGCATAATCTCAAAAGAATCCTTATGGAAGCTCTCCTTCAGAAAAAGGCCTTTGATGATCTCTACAGTTTTGACAGCAAGATCCTTCTATGTAATCAAACCACACAAAACATTTTATACAGAGTGGTAATCGTAAGGCTGATCACTAAGAACGTGCAGAACGAATGGATGACAAGAACCGAAAGATTCGGGGAGGCCTTGGGATTGCTAACTTTCAAGCTCCATACCAGAGATGCCAGGAGATTTTGGCAGAGCTTTTGTTTTTATTTAGACACATGTAGTTTTTGTAAGAACAAGCTCTGTGCCAAAGGAGATCTCAGCCAGGGATACACCCAGTGCCCAGGAGGTCAGCAAGGAGTGACCAAGATGAGAGGTCTCTACTGTTCTTTCGGATCAAAGAATAGTTTGGGTTGGACGGGACCTTAAAGGCCATCTAGTTCCAACCCCCCTGCCCTGGGCAGGGACACCTCCCACCAGACCAGGTTGCCCAAAGCCCCGTCCAGCCTGGCCTTGAACCCCTCCAGGGATGGGGCATACACAGCTTCTCTGGGCAACCTGTTCACCACCTTCCTGAGATCTAATCTAAATTTACCTTCATTCAGTTTCAAGTCAGTAGCCCTTGTCCTGTCACTACATGCCTTTGTAAAAAGAAGCAGGGCACCAACCTCCAGATACAGTGACTGCCGTACACACGCTTCCCAAGTATTTATAACAAAAGCAAGATAAAGAAGTGTCATTTCTAAGAAGTGACATTAGTGTGAACAGAGCACTACAGCAACAGAAACGCTTATCACAAAGTTAACCAGACTGCACGGTTCCTTGACAGTTTGACAGGGCCCCTGAACTCCTCACCCATTAAAGCCACCCAGCACTTACACGTGCACCTCATCTTTCCTTTCTCCTCAAGCCTCATACCCGTGACATGGATGGGTCCTTCCCATACCATTGCGTGGCCAAGGAGCAGCACACATCCACTATGCAGAGCGTTGAGGGGAATGATGCTTCTGGCAACAAGCTCTAAACAGCATCCCTACTGTTTCGATTTCTCTGGAAAACACAAACTGGAGACTCGGTGTGTTTATTGCATACCAATTCTGCTTCCCAATTCTCCAAGGAGAGAGCTGACTGGAGAACAGAAGAGTGCAGACACTATGAAAACACCCGAGGTGCCTTCACAGCTACGTACTGTAGTCGCTTGTGCACCCCAGCCAGTCCTCGTGATGGGAAATAAAACAGCGTTCCCCTTGTCCCAAAGGGCTCAGAGCTCCCATGGCCAACATTGTGTAACCCAACCATCCAGCAAAGGCTTCCTGTAAGGAACACTGAGGAAAAATGCAGTCTCAGTAGGATGTTTTGACAGGCTCTTAACACAAGGAACGTACTAGAGCAATGGTACTCGTTCTACAGTCAGTGGAGCGCTTCTGATCCAGGGGGAAAAGTGGTCCACTGCAGTATTACAGACTGCCACTCCCACAACGTCCCCATGAAATAGCAGCATCCCAGCAGGTATAGCTGGAGCCCATCAAAAGCATCTAGTTTTATTAAAGTGACATTTTATCAAGCAAAGCAGTCGAGATGGGTTTATAAGGCCAATTTTGAGGCATTGGTAAGAAAAAAAAAAAAAGATTATCCGCACATTTCACCTCCTTCTTTCCTCAAAAAGAGACTAGCTAGTCCTTCAGTTCCAAACGGAAGGCTAAGAGGACACAACACCCAAGCAGCAATGACAACAAACCAAGCCATCACAACAGTAAGTAGGATGGCATGAGGGCACACAGTCACCCCAGCTCGCTCCAAGAAGACAAACCAGCGTCCAAACGTCACAGCGGTCTCCTACCAAACACGCGGCTAAAGAACAGCGAGGGGGAGTAGAAGCAGTAGCTAAATATTTGGACAGACTTCTGAAAAGCCAACGAAGGACCACACACTGGCTTCAGAAAAAAAGCCGCAGCTTTCATACTAAGCCAAGAATATCCTTTCATTATGTTTGTAAACACTTAATAGGAAAAGGACACAACTCATTAAATGATCAAATCCAGATAACAAAAACCTGTATTCAGACTGACAATCTTTCTAGATTTCCATTGCATTTTTTGTGCAACACTACATTAAGCTCTACCGAATAGCAAAGCAAGGCACGTAATAATTCATTTGGCTTGTCGACAGTTACATTTGGAAATATCCTATCTTGCTAAAAATGAGAAATGTAGTAATTTGCATTTCCTTTGTCACCTGTTATTTCAGAGACGAAACATTAAGCAGGATTAAATTATGTCATTTTTGCCAAAAGTAACATCATTATTATAGCCACAGGGATTCATGGAGGAAATCCATTCTCCACAGGACTTCTCCGTGAAAATGATGTTAAGCATTTAAAAATTATCTGGAATATGTAGGTGTTTCGCATAAACTTCCACGTTTGGGTACCAAATTTGAATTTGAGAGCTCCGACAGTGCTCAGGAGTAAAACCTGAAAAAGCTTGTGCTTTAGGAAAATGTTTTTTGTTTTAAAATGTATGCCAACCTAATGCTGCAAAAGACTTCACTCTGCCCTTTGCTCTCCCCAAACCTGAACATCACATCAGTTTAGGAGCTTTTAGGAGCAGTGGAAGAGGAGGAGGAGGAGGGAGAGAGAGGAGCTGGTCCACAAGGTTAATGTCAACTGGATCCTTGAGGCCGCAAGCATCTGCAACGTTCTTGGGTGCGTCAGGCCTTTTTTTTATGGCCGCTCCAGGAAATCTGGACAGGGACAACAATGACATTTCTACCCCAGAAACTAAAACAGCAGCTGATCTACAGCAAAAGGCAAAAAAAAAAAACTTGTCAAGAGCCTGTTCCATCAATAGGAACAAAACTGAGAGGATGTAAGCAGCTGGGGTTCAGGTGTTATTGTAGTACTACCATGTCAGTACAACTTTTTTTGTCTCTTAGATGACTTCATTACTTAGAAGAGAAGTCTGGATCCATCTGTTCCTACTAGAGTGTAAAATGGCTTAGCGTGACCCCCCTACAGCCCTTCATTGCAATGCACAGCTGTTCTTCCTCTATTCAGCCTTCCCATTGCCCCAGCACAGTAACACACACACCCACACAATGCTAGCAATAAAATATATATCAAAAGAAGAAAAACACTTTCCAGCTGGCAACTACAGCCTCACCATTTAGTCCACATGAAGTTCTAGGAAAGCACAGAAAACACAAGCATTTGAAATAGCTTTTATATTTCAAAGGTGTTGCAAAAAAAAAAAACAAAAAACAAAAAACAACCCTGTCCCACGCAAGTCTTCTGGCTACTGCAGAATCCTGATAAACTTGAATTAGACTGCAATTTTCAGACAGCCATAGAGTGCTGACAAGTCCTGCACTGCTCCCAGGCCACCACAACAGCTCTCCGAGTGCTCTCCAGCTCTTTGCTTCTTGAAGACACCTCTCAGAGCATCCACCAGATTGACAGCTTGCCTCTTCTCTGCCCAACAACTTGGTTGCTTCCAGTATTTCTCTCCCATCACAACGTTCTCAGACATACCACCTTGCTATCAATCAGTTCTGAAAACCAGGAGACATCTGAAGAGGGAGGAAAACTAAAAAAGTCTGGGAAAGGAGAAGTCTCATTGGTACAGGGGACAAATAAGCAGGCAAACAAGCCAACCAGAAACAGCTTACATGGTCAAAATCTGTTACAGCTGGCACATCCATAGCTCTGCTCACTCTCCAATTCTCCCTGATTTTTTAAGCTCTAAATAATCCTTGGTCCCTAGATAAATCATGAAGCTGGGGAAATCATATTCCATGTACAACCCTGTGTCCAACATAATCTGGCTTTGCATTCATGAGAGACGGAGCTGTTTGAACAGAGCCAGAGTCACGTCCTTCCCTTGTCACAGTCTGCAAACTAAGAGTTTGAGATGGCTCTGGTCAAGTTGTGACCCTCACCCGAGTAGGGCACCTCTACAAGTAGAATTTATCAAAAAGATTGTATTAATGGTAGGGGAGAATAACGAATAGCAGCACTGAAAAACAGAAATTGTGGTCAAGTATTACTAAAATTACACAAAAACTCTTACCCAGCCCATGAGGAAGGTGCATTTTTAATCCTTTTATTTCAGGAGCTCCTCTACTGTAGCTTTTATAGACTGTGCTAGAACTGTCAACAAAAGCCAGAGACAAGAGCCTGGGGAAAAGCTTCTCTCAACTCACATCATCAATACCTACAATCCTGCCATCTGCCCAAAGTACATAAGGGAAAGCACCATGAGCTAACACCAAACTCGAAAAAAAAGAAAAAAAAAAGGAAAAAAACACCACACTGGTCTAAACAGCCTCACAGTATTTACATACAAACAAATCTCTCTAGCTATTGATAAAGGTCTCTTCTTGCTTTTGATAAATTTGCAAAAGAATAGAGCTCTGGTGGGGCGAGGCAGTGGAGATAGACCCTGCCTGCTTATCCCATCCCAGCCAGCAGCCCTGAGGAGATGCTCAGGCACATCTCTGATCGCTGCTCCTATTACATATGTCTAATCTTGATCTTCATTAAAAAACTACTAAGAAATCAATTTCTGTTCCATTTATTTTTATGCATGCTTTCAGGGGCAGAAAAAAAATACTATATAAAAAGACCAGACAATGCCTTCCAGGAACTAACATCCTGACCAAGATTAGCAAGATCTACAGATACTACCAGTTCTCTTATCCCAAAGAATAATTTACTCTGGTGTAGCCATAATAAGCACACAACCACAAGTGTGTACTCACATATTCCTCCATATGTTTATCTGAAGACAAGTTTGGCACTGAAATAAAAGTACGGAGTGAGTGAGGTTAGTTTAATCAGCTATAAAACAGGTATTTAGAATCTGCGCTCCAGAGCCCACCTGCCACGTTGATGTATGTATTTAGCATTAAAAACTCACAGCAAGGCCAAATCGGTCCTTTGCAAATGAAGTTACAGATCAAGTTAAAGCAAGTTTAGCCTGGAAGGAAATTAAGTTGGGGGAGCCTAGAGGAACCTCACGAACTTATTCAAAAAAAACACTCCATCTGCTTCCTGTCAAAAAAAAAATCCCTCTTAAGCCATTGGTATGTGAACTGTGTTTATCACCTGAAAAGTGAAAACAAGCTTTGCTTCAACTTTGAACAGGCAAGGAAAAAAAAATAAAAATAAAGAATCAAAACACTCAACACAGACTATCTGTCAACCTGAGCAGAGTCCTCATTTTGACCTGAATAACGCAAAAAAATCCTGTGTCCGCCCCCCCCCCCCCATCAACTGTATTGTGGATTCTCACCTGGAACACCTCAGTAAGGAAAGATAACAGGAAAGTTGTATATTTGCCTTGAAAGACAGAAAACCTCGTATGTTTTTACACTATGCATGATTCATTTGCAATGCAAATGTTGCGTCACTTGTGCTAGAACCAGACTCACTGAAAACGATCCTACATCCATAACATCAAATCCCAGTCTAACGTTAGGCCAGCACCTTGCAGTCTGGTATCAAGAGCATTGATTTTAATCAAACTCATGCTTTCATATTTCCATCTACTGCCAAAATTTAATTGCAAAAGCAAGGCAGTCAACAGACAACTCTCTAAAGCTTTTTTATTTTGTGGTTGTTTTTTAAAAACAAATCATTCAAAACAAGTTCACTGAATAGAAGTTGTCCCAAGTACTTGACCTGCTCTAGAATATCAGCCAAGTCACTTGTTAATCATAGCAATCCACTAACCCTCAAGAAATAAATCTACCTTATACAAAACAAAAGCATTAAATCCACCAGATATTTGAGACTATTTCTTGAAATCTAAGATAGAAACAAACACAAGCCACAGACGGTCACCTGAAAGGCTCCTTCATGAATTCCATCACTAACATTTGACCTGGTTAGAGAGAAAAGATAGGTCTCAGTTTCGTACTAAATATTTTGCATGTTTCCACAGACTCATATGAATGGGTTTGCATGTTTCTGCTCATAGCAGGAGAATCATAATTATCCAAAATAGACAAGTGGTATATAAATACAGGTCCAACCTACAGTTTGAGGCTACCAACAAAATGTCAGTACGCTCCTTGTGCTTTAACAAGGATAAGCAAGTAAGATGTGTCACAACAGTGAAGGCTGCTCTAAGGCAGTACTGGAGGATGTATGTAAGGCATACTGAGTTAATCTTCATAGTATTCAAAGGTTCTACAAGTTTGCCAGATAAATACACGTCAAATAATGCCAAGAATGTAAATTCATCCTCCAGCACCGGTCCTCCTGCTCTTGCTGTTTATAGACTCCAGCAGAAGTGATGAAGCTATAGAAGAACTCCCTCATTACCACCTGCTCAGCCTTCAGTATACTGCATATTTTCAAAAGAGGGGGAAAAAAAAAAAACCACTCCAAGAATGTACATATTGCCAAAGTGGCTCTCGCTGACGTGTGCGACATTCTTCTGACAAAACAGCCTTACCACAGAGTGCAACTGTGCCCAGGCTAAAACCGTAGGAAGGAAAGCAAGAGTCAGGCACAGTTATAGCTAAACTAGAAAAGCCAGTTTTATCTCCCATTTCATTATTTTTCATTGAAAAACCGGGGCATTCAATTTCCTTTAAATCATCTATCAGGTCAAACATTAGGAAGATGAATAACTTGATTGTCAAGACCCACTATGCTGCAACCCAAGATGTCTTTCTGCCCAGCAAACACTCCTAGATCAGAAAAACCCCAAAGACTTCCATTTGGATGGCTGTATTGGAAAAAATGTGAAGTTTTGACAGTCCTCCAGAGGAACAGACCAGCACCTCCTTTCAGCATTCAGAAGCTCAACAGCCACCTAATGCAGTATTACAACCCGGAGAAAGACAATTACGACAACAGTTCTCCTAAATCTAAGTAACTGCAAAAATACGACTAAGAATGAAGACTTTAAATAAAAGCTCGCACTTTGGTCAAACACCCAGCCAGTTCCCCAGCAAGACAGGAAACCAAAGGCTCACGATGCAGCAAGTAGCTTCTAAATGAATGCAGTTATTCAGCCGTAAGCTCGTTTCTGCAATGATGGTAAGGCAATACAGCAACCACTAAGTATTACAGCTCTGACCACCGCACCCACCGGTTCCTGAGTCACAACCATTCACCATCTCATCCTCAGCTTTAAGCTGCCAGGAGCTTCTACACATGGCTACATTCACAGGGAAACGGGATTAAAAGATTCAGTTACTGAATTAATAACAGTGTTGACTTAGTAGTTGTGTTAATCACCTTGTTGATTGTTGACTTCAGTGGGTCTCAAAATACTGCACCATGTTGAATAGAGACTTTCTCGTCCTACACCTTTCATCGACTTAAGTGCCCAAGAACAGCATGCTTTATTAGACTCAGAAGTTTTCATATACAGTTAAACTCTCACCAGAAAAATCAGAAACACATGATGAAACGAGGAGACTTGTCTCCAGATCAGCCTCATTCGGAAACGTTACGGCAATTTCCCTCATCAGCAGGTAATGAAAACCTATGAAATTGCATCTTAGCCATAATCATCTATATCCCATGCTATATTACTACTCAAAAAAATCATCAGTCATTGCTAACCTTAAACAAATACAGATTAATGTCACTCTTTGAACAAATTCCATCTAGATGCTCCCAAATTATTTTGCAGCCAGTCATCCCAATAACCAGGATATATCCAACGTAGTCAAAACACTACCGGGCTTCCAAACATGTGGTGCAATTTTTCAATTCATTTTAAAAATGCATTAACAGTTTGCACCTTTGATGAAACTTTAACACTAGCACACAGAGAACAAAGATTTTCTTTTTGCCTTTTGCATCTTATATAAAAAGCCTCAGAAGTTCACTGCCATGAACAGACACTGAAACGTGAATCAGTGATGATAGTCAACACCTCTTAACATCACTCTAAGAATGGAAACCTTTACTATCCAAGACTTTCAGTTTTTACTTTCATGCCGGTAGACAAAAGCGTGAAGATCAAAATAGTAAAATACTGAAGAGATGAACAAAAAGATACCAACAGAGATCAAGTAATGCGGCGGGGGTGGAAGGGAAGTGGTGGAGAACCTCATTAGTCAGGCAAGAGTTTAATTAAAGTGTGGAAAGAACAGTACTGCCAAATTCCAAAATTAAATTATTTTTGAACTAGAAGCATACAGCCCCAGAACACTGGCAGTGCAAGACAAAATTTAAGAGGAAAAAGTTAAAATTGAAGAGATTTAAGAGAAAATTTAAAATTGGAGATTTAGTGCAGCGGCATTAAAAGAAGAGACAGGAAAGCAAGAGCGGAGCTGTACATTGAGATTTTTTTTAAGTCGTAAGTCTACTTGTAAGCCGGGTAATATTGGGGCAACACTACTACTGTCCTCGTTGACCTGAGAAAGTGCAGAGAATTCACTCTCAGCACGTTTAAAGAGCACATGAGGCAGGGGGAATGGCTGGTGCTCTAAGGGCAAGGCATCTCAGAAGGTCGGACGAACACACAAGCAAGCAACTCAGGAGGTTCAGATCGAAATGTGGTTATAACCACACGTTGTGTTGCTTTAACGAAAGCACAACTGCTTCCCTCTGCCTGTAGGTTATTTGCCTCATGAGACCACAGCTGGAACAGCACAGCCCAGTTGTGCATACCCACCGTACAACAGAAAAGCCTGAAACCAGAGAGAGCCAAGGAAAAGGTCCACCAGATGGTCAGAGGTCTATAGCATTGGATATGTAAGAGGCTATAGCAGAGGGACTTGTAAAGAGAGTCTGCTCAGCTTGGAGAAGAGACTGCTACACAGTCCAACAAGTCTCCTACTATCTAAAGATGAACCACAGGCAAGATGGAGCCTTGGAGATCGCACAGCAAAATCTCAAAACACAACAGAGTTCTCAAAAAAAAAAAAAGTTGGACAATTACCACAAGAGCTGTGCAGCACCAAAAAAAGGCAGCTCTGAAAAATCTACATAGATTCTTTTCAACCAGACAAGGCTTTAAGCAACCTGATGTAGCCATGCTCCCGGTAGGTTAAAGTTGCCAGCCTGCAGAGTTGGCAACTGCCTAATCATTTTAGGTTTACTGCTGATTAACATTCATTGGGAAAACTTGCAAAATTTGACCCTTCTTCCACCTTGAACACTGACAAAGCCGTGATAAGTATCATTTAAAATATCTTAACTTCCTCCAAGATGATCAAATTCTCCATTCTAAAAGTTCCTAACGTAAAAAAAACCAACCCAGTAAGTTTGTACCGAGACACCTACATGTTGCAAGCAAAATCACCACCCACCCATGAACAATACTTTTTACCTAGCAGGTATGATTACTTAATCATTTCTTTGCTTATCAGAAAATTGGCCCCACCTGAAGGTCCTAACTGGATGCAGATTCAGCTAAGAAGTTGCCTATGGCAACTTTTAAAAATCCCAATACCACCTCCACGAATGCTTGGATTTATTCCAGTGCCTTTTAAACTTTTAATAATCTGCATGTACATTTTATTTCAGTTTTCTTTCCCTCTAACATTCAAATGGCCACACTGATACCAAAATCTCCTAACCCCATTCAAATGCTGTGTCCCATGCTCAACAGCCAGCCAGCTCAGCAGAAAAAAAAAGGACACCCAATTTCAGGAGCCTATTTTGAAGAGGGAATATCTACGTTCCTAAGTTAAAGCACCTGAGAAGTAAGAGCATGACCACCTTCAGTGGTCAACACTACCACTAACTCAATCCCAATGGGTCACTCACACAGTTCTTAAACCTGGACTTTTTGTTGGCGTTACTTAGTCAGAAACTTGCAAGAAACAACATACAGAGATGTCTTTTCAAGAATTTAATTTTTACCAATCAGTGCTGAAAAAAGCAACACTGCTACTAGTTATAACAATAGGGAGGATTCCTCACCAGTTCTTCTTCAGACGATTAAATCTGTATGTAAATTCATTTACTCTTTCTATACAAAATTAATGTTCAGTATAAGGCAAGCTTGTGGAGGACCTGGATTTTTAGATTTCTACTAATACTTATTCCTGCAGAAGCAGCATTCTTTTGTACTCCTGGTTATGCTTGGATGTTATATATTTTCTTAAGGCCCCACACAAACTGGCATGATCTTGTTGCTTTCAGAAAAAAACAAGGGACATAAAACTTCAGGTTTAGTTGACTTGAATTTTGTCATGAGAAAAACAACTTTAAGTTTTTGATAAAGACTTACCCAAACCCCTTGCTGGCAACGTTTGTTTAAATTTCTGTCTCTAGGAAAAGCCAGATAATCATGCCTACACAATTTTGTTGAAGAGGTGACTGTAGAATTTTTAATATTGACCTGTTAGCTTGAAAACCAGAAATAAAACTGATTCTGTAAACAAGAGGGAGGAATTTATATTTTTAGATCAGATATTGAGTGTTTTGGAACAAGAATACTAAACAACGTTTGTTTACCTGTTTATCAAGAGAGGACTTTCTACTTCTGGAAGAGCTATAGATGATCCTGCCTACTACACATGCAAGAAACATCCCTCAAATGCAAGGAAGAAAGAAGGGAAAGAGGCAAAATTCTTCCTCCCGCAATCTTTCCACATGCACAGGCTCATTTGGACAGATTCTTTAGCCAAAGTTACTAGATATATGCTAGAAAAAGCTATTATAGATGAGCAACAGAATCAGAGCGTTCACCCAGTTGGTAAATAAGAATTAAGATGTAACCACCGTGGTCGTTAAGACACAGACCAACTGCCTCTGTGGGAAGAGACACAGCTTCAGCCAAGACAAGCCACGGTAGAAGCAAACCCAAACTTTGTTGGCTACGTAGTATAGTATACATATATTCATTTCAACTCCTTATCTTTTCACTAGAAAGTACAACTCCCAAGACAAATTACAAGAGAAGGCGTTGGCTTCTACTCAAAACTTCACCCAGAGCCAATTCCTCCACGGGCAGAAGCATTAGGAAGCAGCCCTACAGCCCACCCCATGCAGAGGGCACAGCTAGGGATTTATAGCATGTACACGGCGGTCTGTCTGCCTTCTCACACTCAACATACTCTTAACAGTCAGCTTTCCTTTATTAAAAGCCAGATATAATTCTGGTTTACCCTAGCAGATAGGACACACGTCCATGTTTTGGCATTTTAATTAATTTTTTTTAACATCATACTCAGCACACTATTATAGAATATAATTAGCAGATAGAAATCTGTGTAGCATTACCTTTATTTATTTTATCCAACCACTTGCATACTTGAAAAAGCTATTATTTGTACCCTGCCACTATAAAAGGCTTATTCTGATATAATTACACACATAACCACCAAGACACCAAGTGTTGGTTGTGAAGATTCCAAATGTTTTCTCCTGAATTAGAGATTTTTCATGAAGTTTTTACGAAAGCATAATCAAGGATAAGAGACGCTGAAAATCACTATGCCATAGTTTCCAAGTCTGTTATGTAGACCCTTTGGGGTCTAGGGAAAGGCTGGAAAAGAAAATAAGGCTTACAAGGCAGAAACATTATTTCCCCCAGGCAAGTGTCCTGGTGGTAAGTGGTACATTCTTTCTCTACAAAGAATTTCTTACTTTCCCCCAGCTGCTGAGCGTTCATAACACCTCGAGCACTGGCCTAACACCTAAAGATTAGAGGACTCACAGTGGCAGATAATTACAACACAACACATTAAGTAACTTAGAAGGCTAATTCAAACAGAAGCCCAAAGCCCTCGAGGCAGAAGTAATGCACATTGCTCACCCCGTATTGAGTAATATCGAAGCTCCATATTGAGGAAGGGGAAAGCCGACACAGCTCCAAGCAAGAAGATGGTGCTCCTGCAGCCTTTTTGCTCAACCCGTGGCCAACGTCATCCCCCAGACTCCTCATGGGAACCAGTGCCCCTTCCACAGCTGCTCCTCATTGCCCCCACAGCAGTTCCTCGTGCACCTAACGGGCACGCTAAGCCCCTCCGACCCC
The DNA here is from genome assembly GCA_025774025.1 of Xenus cinereus. Classification (NCBI taxonomy): domain Eukaryota; kingdom Metazoa; phylum Chordata; class Aves; order Charadriiformes; family Scolopacidae; genus Xenus; species Xenus cinereus. Next base: position 3,335,437 of record JAOXJK010000002.1, read on the forward strand.
CAAAGGGGGAGAGAAGCCCTTTGGCCCAGGTGGGGCTCGTCCCTCCAAACGCACAGAGGTCAAGATGCCATTCCCTACCCAGCTGGTTTTGCTCTGAGCACAGAACAAAGGTGCTAGAGGGACAGAAACCCCCCCCTTCCGAGAGAAAGGAAAGGCACAACAGAAGGAAGGGATTGAACTGCATTTTCCCCCTGGTTATTTGTATTTATTTTTTAAAACAAACTCCCTTAATATATTAACAAAATCCTTAATTGGTGTGATCTCCAACCTAACAGCATGTGGATTTTTGCCACAAAACACTGAAACTCAGTAAGAAAAGGAGAAAATACCCGGTTAAATGCTGCGATGGTAGAAGAGGAATACAAGTTTGGAATCAATATAAACTCCCTTCCTTGTAGGTGCTGGAAAAGAGGGATAGCTTCCCCAGCTGGTAAGCAGTTATGCCCTTCAAGCCTCCTGCTCTTTTTTGCGGCGTACCCAAATTGCACACTTTCTGCAGCAGCAACCACCCTGGCGTAACCACGTTGCACACAAATCAAGCTCTAACCCTCGTGCTGCCGCAGCCACACGTACAGACAAGGGTACTTCACAAAGTACCGCCACAAAGGTACTTCCTAAAGCACAACGACGCCAATACGATGTTTGAATAGGTGATTATTTTTATTACCACGCTACAGAAGTAGACGTGTCATCAGTTCAAGGAAAATCAACTGCTGATACAGTCTCTGAAAAAAAAAAAAAGTCATATATTATGTACTATACATCTATATCTAGTAAACATCATGCTAATTACATCTGTTTCATTTAGTGGTATTAAATAACAATCTATTTCTGCTTAACCCTAACAAGCCAGGAGAACTCCAGGAAGAAACCCCATACCGGTTGGTCTCTTTGCACGCTCCCACAGCCACGGATGCTCACCAACACCAGCCTGATTTACGCTAAACTTCCTTCTTCCCAGCTCACACTTGCAACAGGAACAACTCTGCAATCTCAAAGGCCGTTTTAAAATCGGAACAAATAGCCAGTTTAACATCATAGGTCAAATATCCCTCAAGAGGTCCAAGAAGCACGCCATTGACTTCAGTAATGACTCAAAGGTCACCATTCAAAGGGCAGAGATTCTTAGAAACTAAATATTTACTTACAGAAAACCTAAGAGAATCCCCACAGCTGCCTCAGCCTTCTCTGAAAAGCTCTGTTGTGTCCAGACAAGGGAGGATCCATAAAGGTAAATCGTGTGCCTGCACAGGAACTGCAGAAATTGCTTCCTTGGAGGCCTCTCTGCCAGTGGCAACTACGGAGCCAGCATGAAATAAGTTCCACCAACCTCTCCCAGGCAGGTGACCCTCTTAACCCACGCTTGCTCGTCCTTAAAACCTGGAGAACAGCCAGTTGGTCATCCATCCTGCACGCTTTTACTGACAAGAGGAATATGCAAACACCACCTTTGGCTAATGGCAAGCAGAAATTAATGCTTTTGCAACTCTAAATGGAGATCCGAGCTGTCCTCCAACCCAAACGTTAACTTTTCCCAGCAGCAAACACACAAATCAGAGTGTACTGCAACTGTAACCACAAAATTGGGGAGGTTGTGTACAATCCAACTGGTCCAGCTTCACGAGTTCTTCGCCAAAAAATGCTTTCAAAGAAACCAAAAGGCGGCAAAAAAAAAAAAAAAAAATCACAATGGCCCTAAAACTCCAAAAAGTACAAGGCATTTTCCATTTGTTTTACTGTGGAATCAGCAAAAGGTACAGAAACTTGCACCTAAACTTCCCACTGTACACGTAGGCATGGGGCATTCCATCTCCTCTGAATTTAATAAACAACAAGAAAGGCAGAAATATTTGATGCTGAACCTCTGCTCAGCTCACTGCAAGCCCTTTGTTAGCAACGCTGACGGGGTGTTCATTTAAATCCGTATCACAGCACTCTGCCAGATTACTGTTTCACTGACAGTAATTCCGTGTTATTTTTCTAAACTAGGATAATCTTGACATAAACACAGCAAGACGTTTCAAAGTTTGTATCTTCAACTTTGCATTCTAAAAATCCATTTCAAGAAATTCTGAATAAAAACTGCCCCCCAGAAGTTTTAGGCTCCCCCAAAACCTCCCAGTTAGCACTCTAACAATCAGAGTGGACCAATTCTTTCCTAAAATTATCATCTGAACAAGATGAGTGAACAAAGAACACGCTAGAACACAGTTGTTTGGGGTTTGGGATTCTTTTGCTATTTCACATGCATTCTTTTACAGCTTTTTGCTAATTTTTAATCAAAAATTAATCTGTAGAAATGTAATACTGGTAGTAACCAGCACGCAAAGACAGATTATGGCTTGTGCTGGATTAAGCAGACGTTTTACACCACTGTATTCTCTGCTTGGATTTGTCTGCTTTTTAGACACTATACTTGGTAAAAGGCAGAAGAAAAGGGAGAGGACAGGGAGAAGTGCAAAAGTAAGACATTTTTATCATTGGAGGCTCTGGAGCTTCAAGTCAGCACATTATATAAAATTAATCTTGCCAGCTCCTGGTACTTAGCTTTTTCAGCAGGGAAGGCATTAGTCACAGTCAGTAGCTCTGGAGAGAGGCACAGCACCTCAGAACCACCAGAACAGGCACTAGGAAGAAAGAAGGACCCATGTCCAAGGTGAGATTGTACCTCGTTAGATGTGTACCCCTTTGAAGATATAATGGAGGGCAGACCCGAAATGGTAGCAGCAAGGGTACCTCCAGCATCACGGGGGCTGGAAGCAGCTCTCAGCCATCACAAGAAATGGTGCTCAGTCAACTAAATAGGTTACAGGGAGAATTGAGGGGCCTGTTGCAGAGATTCAAAGGTGATTTTCACTTAAGTAGCATCTTAAAAGGAAAAAAAAAAAACAAACCCGCCCACGTGCAACAGTTCATTTTGTTCCACAGGATCCAGGGAGACTCCTTGTCTCATGACAGATGAAGCAAGGACTGCTGCTCCAAATGGATCAGGTCCGAAGAAAGCACTGCACGCTAGATTATAACTACAAAACCTAATGCTAACACTCATACAGTCCACACTGCAACATAACGGTGATAAAACCTCCTGCCCTACTATCAGTATTTATAGCTGAGGAACTTGGGATGTTTTCTGTGCAACCGATAACAAACTAATAACAAAGAAACAAGCAGCTTTTAGTAGGAAAGTAAAGCTTCACATCGCTTTGTCATGTTTTATTCAACTTTACTATTCTAAATTCTACCAGAGTATTACCTAAAAGCTGTTCTATAAAGCAAATATTTTTATGAAAATCAGCTAAAGCTGGCAAAAATAGGAGATCATTTGCTCTGTCACTCCAGTCACTGGAAGGCACCACGAAGCTGTACCTTCCTGTCACCTCTCTTCAGCACATAAGGGTTAATATACTATGTTCAACCTTTGAGCTTCATAGCTCAACCCTAATTACTACATAGCAGGAAAGATAATTAATGGCTGATCAGAGCTGTGGGTAGAAATGAACCAAGTGTCTGGTCAGAGACTGGTTATTTTTTTCCTATCAGATCATTTACCTTCAAAATCCGCATCACAATTAAACCTGCAAACAGCAATTACAACTGTTAAAAGTTAGGACATGTTACATTGAGTCACATGTAGGGCTGTGCTCCTTCAGGACTTTTTTTAAAACAGTGCAACTAATAGCCCCCTAATAACTTGGTAGTCTTATTCTCACAGCAAGGATGAGGAAAAAAAACCTATTGCTAGATAAAAGCCTTAACTCAGGAAAAAAGAAAGACCAAGTGGTGGGCAAGAACAGCATCTTTGCATCAAAGTTATCAGAATATAAATCAGGAATAGAAAAAAAGTCACTGAAGTGCTTTGATGTGCCATCAAATTTCTGTACTTATAATAATAATAATGATAGATGGCAAAGTGGAATATGAAGAGATGACAATAGTTCAACTGCATCCTATTCTTCATCTACCTTTTCTTCCCCCCCCATCATTTTTGATTTTCTGCCTGGAACTCTCCTTCTCCTCTAGCCCAGAAAACAACTAGCTTCCTAGTGAGATTTATTTATACAGAGCAGCAAGTTATCAAGTTGACTTTCAATATTGCTCAACTTGAACTTCATTAACTGATTTCAAAAAGATGAAGTTATTATGCTTACAACGTCCTTTCAACCTGTGATATTTTTCAGTCCTGCAATGAATTACTTAGGTATTTTTCATTGCGAGAGCTGGAAGGATTTCACATTCAATATACAATAAATCAAAATTTCTCTACCAAGAAGTTGCACAGATTTCCAGGGCTTATCTCATGTTTATGTACCAGCTCTTCATGCATTTCAAACAGCCTACAAGTAGAAGTTGAGGGACTCCAAAATATCGTTGCAGCAGGAGAGAAGATACAGTAACAACAACAAAACCGAAAAAAATACTTCTTTTCTTCTTTTTTGACTTGTTATATTTCTTCAGACAACAGACAAGCTAGAGACAATCTGTTCATTCCTACAACCTTCAGGCCGGAAAGCTTGCAGAGACTGCTAATGAGGGTGGGAAAAGCCTCGTAACTCAGCGATTACCATGACTGACAATTAATATTAAGGTGCAAAATTCATCCCAGTGCAGAGATAAAGCCAGAGCCCGAGAGCTGAAGTTGTAAATACAACTCATAAAATGCAAATTCTAATCACTTTAGTTTAAATAAGTTTCATGCATGTTATTTCCAGTGCTGGCAAACCAAGTCACTAACAGGTAAGCAGAACTGTCCCCAGATGAAGCGTATCGGAGAGTGCTTTTTCCAAGGCAAACTGCGGCCAAAATAACTCATGTAGATGTGGTTTTAATTACTTCTTGCTTACAAATGGAGAGAAAGGGAAATACTTTTGAGAATTAAATTAGCCTAACCTAAAAACAAGATTCATGAGATACCAGTTAGTACTACGAAAACTGAAAGTGTCTTGAACTTGGAAAGTATGACAATAAAAGATTGAAAGCTGTATTTATTTATTTTGGAAAGCTGTATTTATTTATTTTACTTTGTTTTCTTTAGAACAGCTTGAAGGAGACAGAGCTGAAGCACATTTAAAAAATTACTAGACAACAAGCGGAGGGTTTTTTTATGTGTGTGTGTGTTCAGTGGAAAGGAGGTGAGGGCTTTACTGTTTAGCCAAGGCCATTCAGTAATGATAGACTTAAATAACAAAATGCATCCCTAGTGAGGCATGTGCTTCCCATCAGCTTAGGCAGACACCCCTATAGTAGGGTCTCCACGTACTCTAGGGTAGCACTCTCAGAGCGCTCTGATGGCAATTCAGCTCGCTTCACGTGTCTGCAAGCCATGTATTTCCACGTTCCCAAGTGTTTGTGAGTCACAATCCTACTCAAAGCATCACCAGCTCTAACTTGTGGCTGGGAAAATCACATCCTGAAGGAGGCAAACGGAGCTCTGTGCTGCCATCAAACTCATATACTACTCCTATATTGGGGTACACAGTGAAAATGAAGATATACCTGTTATTCGCTCATCACATGGCGAAGCAGATTCCATCTAGTGTAGAAATCCACACAAATTATGTAAATACTGGCTTGAAAAGTACCGTGGTGCTTCGACATTGTAATTCCAAGAACGAACAGCCCTCTGTGGTGCACTCTATTATATAAAATGTCAGCCTAATCATAGCAATTTGGCTTTACGAGTGTTGCCAAATCTCTTAAATGAAAGTAAAAACGTGGATAAAACTATTTAGGATGAATCAATTATATCCACCTGCCTCTCTTCAAAGGACAAACTGAGAAATTCATCAGGTCTAACTGACCACAAAGACAAACAATTCCTTAGGAGAAACCAGTATTTGTTTTAAATCCTGAAAGCAACACTGTTCCACGCTTAGGTGTTCTTATCTAATCCTCTCCTCTCCACTGATGCTGGAGTAATTCAGGAGACACCCAGCTCCTAACCTTGAGGAGTAAGACTATAAAACTGCAGTCTGATTATTTTTCAGCCCAGGACAAAAATGAAAAAAAGGCCTGAATGTCTCATCTGAGCCAGGGTTTTTACTTCCACGCTAGTCCAAAGTAGGTCATGGAAACAGCATCTCCACCAAACTCGTTGCCCTAGATCCAAAGCCCTCAGCGCCCTGGACACACTGGAGCTGTGTGTTACTGGTGTGCTCAGGACAGGAGAGAGAAGGATGTCCTGGAACAGATATAACACGTGTATCATTGACTGCAAAAGGAAGAAAGCATGATGCTATGATTACAAAAAGAAAAGGATCTGCTACGGAGAGAAAAACTGAATGGCGTACAGGAACAGTCAACAGAAACAACCCACCTTCGAAGAAAGATAAAAAACAACATCTGTTCATAATGCTATTTACAAAACAATTTCACAAGTGCCTGTGTGGTATTAATGCTTTTTTCAAACTCCTTTCTTCCAGCATCCTTGCCAGCTCAGACAACCGTATCTGTATTGTCTCATATCCTGGCCTACTCAATCTAGCTAAATAATACAGAGGAGTACTTTGTGAAACTGTTTGTTTAAAATTACTCTCTCGAGCATTAAATGCCAAAAGGAAATATGGAAATGGTGACTCCTACACACAGGAGCGACTAGCTGATTCAAAATTGTGTTTTATTTTTAATGAGCGTGTGTGCAAATCTGAGTCATGTTCTTTATCTTTTCATAAAATTATTCTTAAGATGAAATTAATCTTGGACACCATCACTCTATCCAACTTTGTGGTCAGAGAAATCCGTGGCTTTTTGGCTTCAAACCAAAGCTCTGTTTTGGACCATCAGCTTCTTGTTACTTAGCAGTGACTTGTATCACCCCACCAAGAAACGAGGAAGAGACATTTCAACACACGTTACTGTTTCTCCCTTCAACACCCCTTTACCAGGTATCAAAAAAACCCTAAAACACTCCACAAAAAACAGGTCCGCAGTGAGACTGACTGGAAATGTTTCAAAATCTCTCTCCTTTCAGACCCTCGCCTCATCCATCTGGCCAGTAAATCCTGTGAATAATATGGCATTGTAACATGCTTCAGAAGAGCGCAATAAGTTCTAGTAACAACCCTTTTAGATCATGAAAAAAAGCTCTATTAATGAAAAAGCTTTTCAGAAAACAGTTGCTGGCTCAAAGCAGCAACGTTAGCTCTGATTAACCAACCTGATAGCTCGCAGCAGGCTGCAAGTAAGCCTTGGAGTGCTCATCACAAGGACATGGACCTCTTGGAGAAGGTCCAGAGGAGGCCACAAAGATGCTCAGAGGGCTGGAGCCCCTCTGCTGTGAGGACAGGCTGAGAGAGCTGGGGTTGTTCAGCCTGGAGAAGAGAAGGCTCCA
>JAOXJK010000002.1:3342863-3353233 GCA_025774025.1 Xenus cinereus
TTCAGCCTGGAGAAGAGAAGGCTCCAGGGAGACCTTAGAGCCCCTTCCAGTCCCTAAAGGGGCTCCAGGAAAGATGGAAGGGGGACTTTTTACAAGGACATGTAGTGATAGGACAAGGGGTAATGGCTTCAAACTGGAAGAGGGGAGATTTAGACTAGATACCAGGAATAAAATTCTTTCCTGTGAGGGTGGTGAGGCACTGGCCCAGGTTGCCCAGAGAAGCTGTGGCTGCCCCATCCCTGGAGGTGTTCAAAGTTGGATGGGGCTTTGAGCAACCTGGTTTAATGGGAGGTGTCCCTGCCCATGGCAGGGGGGTTGGAACTCATTGATCTTTAAGGTCCCTTCCAACCCAACCCATTCTATGATTTTTTGATTCAATCTCACGCAATGCTGCAGCTAAAATGAAGTCTGGGTATTCACATAACGCTTACCCCTACTGCCTTCACTTGCCTGGAAATGATCTCAAGCACCATGCCCTCTGCTTCCTCAGTCCTTCTGCGTGATGCACGGCACTGACCAGAGCTTGAAGGAAAGCCAGATAGTACTCCATCGTATGTTTTGTACTTTATGAACTGCCTGGAAGAGTGGCTTATCTGGAACTTCCAAGAGGAAAGGAAAATTCTTTAATATATTCCTTTAATTCAGGGGGGAGTATTTGGAACTTGTTTCATTGCTAGCAATATACACTGCTCATAACACAACTCTTCTTAAGATAGAGGCTAGATTTGATTCTCTTGAATCCCTTACAACCAAGTCCAAGTGAAGAATCCTACGCTCTTTTTAAATACAAGATCCCCAAACACAGAGGAAATCGTACAGCGCTGTATACTAAATATTTAGACAATGGAATTCCTGTTATCACTGCCTTAGAAACAAGTCCCTTGATAACGGGAATAGCCTTGCAGCAAGCACCAGTCTCCCTTGGGAGCTCTTTATGCAGCAGATCGCAAACACGCCAGGCTCCATCCTCCGATGAAATGTTCAACTCCCCCTTTCCCCTCTGCAGGAAGCCAAGAGGATTTCCCAAGTCACATGATAAATTAGAGCATTTTCATTCCAAAAAAGGAACTGCATTTTTTTCCCCCTGGGAAATCTCTGCACTTTTTCAGTTGACTGTTATTTCAGGGAGAAATTACTTTCTCTGCCAGCCTTCCCTCCCATCTATCCCACACGTGAGAGCCTCTGCCACATTTCAGACAGGTTCCCAATTAATTTACATTACTTTAAAAAGGTTACTGCTGCATTGCATATTGACTATGTCCGAGTTTTGTCTGGAAACAGAAAACACGAATGGGGCATGGTATATCAAATTGGTCTCAGGGGTGATCATTACGTATATAATGACAATACAATAACCATACAGGAAAAGTTCTATATGAAAATCATCACCCAGATGCCAGCTATCGTTTTCTAGCATGCAATTTGAAAACCTCCTGCATCACCCTTGTGCCATCTCGGACAGCCCATTTTCTCTTAATATCTTCATTTGTCAGAATAGTATTTAAAATTGTTACTTTTGGAGCGACTTTGCCAGGCGGAAAACTCACTACCACTTAAATCCAAACATCTAAGAAAAATGACATGGGTAAATTATGAAGATGTATTTTTAAAAAATGGCTTAAGTGGAGAGCGTAACTCAATTTCCTTTTACAATAATCTGTCACGACTAGTTTCTTTAGTTTTGAGACATGCCTTAGAGTCCACTATTCTGATTACATTTCATAACCTGCATTCTGGCTGATGAATTTGCAGTTCATTCTACAGATTTCAGCTGCAAGTCAAAAAGAACGCAGCACCATTAGAAGTCATTTTTGGCAAAACAAAATGAGGGCTTAAGACAATTATCACTGTGCCTTAAGGAGGAGGTCTAAGGTACGTAAGTCGAATGAGAGGCAGGCACACAGATTAAAGAAGCCACGCAGAAGAGAAGAGCAGATGAAATGGAATAAACAGTCATGGTTCAGTAGATCCCGCCAATTCACTTCTCAGCTGACAGTGAGCAAGCCCATACGTCAAGGGAGTACCTCCTGCTCATCGGAAGCTATACCTTTCACAAATCATTGACAAAGCCATGAATTTACAAGGACCGTATGTCGGGTTCTAACAGAATGGTTCCTAAAGTTGCTCTTCCAGCCATTCCCAAAACACAAGTCTCAAATGTAGAAACGAGATGTCTCCATTGCTACATTTAGGGAACACATTTTTTCCTTAGCAGCTCCGAGGTAATAACTGACATGAGCTCATCCAAACAAACTCACTACTAAAACAAGGCAAGCTTTGCCTAGCTCAGTGCTTTTCAAGCTAATATGATGATGCAGAACAGAGAAAACATGAAGCAACTTTAGGCTTTTTTCCAGCAACTGACCTAGAAAATTGGGGGATGAACTGGAAACTCCTGTCACAATCTGGACGGAAAGGATGCTGTTTGCCAGCTGCTGATCCTACTGTCTCTTCATTCATGAACCACTTGATGAGCTTTCCTACCTGAAACTGCATGCACATTGATCCAAAAAATCCAGTTATTTTGCAGGCTTTGGTATTTTCCAACCCGTGCACATCAACTAATTAAAGTTAAATCCACTAGCAAAGGTGTCCTCACCTAACTCCACATGCGGGTGCTCTCCCTCACCCCATTTCTACAATCTCACACCACTTTGAGTCTAAGTTTCAGATAACAGAAAGAACAGCAAGCTACTTACGTATCTTGGGACCTGTGTGACAAAGGCAATAGAAATTGTTACCATAGCATTATTCCAAAATCCTCTCAAAACAGCAATACATTCCACAAAGCTTTTCTTAAACCCTATAAAACTTCTTAGGCTATGAGTGCATTATTTTATTCCCACCAGGCTGCCGGACAGAACGCACGACGGACAATCATCCAGAGGGTATTTTATGGTGGTCACCTCCTGGTAGATCCTTCCTAAGTTATCTATCCAAGTGAAATCTGAGTTTTTAATTATTCCAATAAGAAGTTTCAGAGATTTGACAGTTTCTTCATTGCACGGCAATCCTTTCCTCCTGGGGAAGTCAACAAAAGTAAACCGCTGAAACAAGCTTGTTGGCCGCGTTTTTTTTCCTCTCCGGCTTATGCAAGTTGTTCTACATTTCCTAATTCCTTAGGAGGTGCCAAGAATGCAGAAAAAGACAACGGACATGCTTCGTATTTTACATGAGACATAAATGATACCCCACAGGCTTGCCCTACTGGAAAATAATTCCACATCACATTCAAGTGCTGCATATTTTCATCTTCATTAAAATGACATCTCATTTTGATGACCAATTGAGACTTTAATAACAGGAAGAAAACCCTTTGCCAAAACTTTAATAGTAAAGGGACAAGTCATTTTCTTTTCTTCATTAAATACTCAAGGACAAAACAGTCCTTAAAGCCAGATCACTCCAGTTCGCCCTCAAAAAGCAAGCACTGAAATATGATCAACAGCACATCAGCAATATCACAGGTGGTCTCTCAGCCAGAGAGCACTTCAGAGATTAGAAGTGTTCCTCCATGGCGAGCAGAGAGCACACAGTTTCATCTAGCAAAAAACGGTCAAGGACAGTTCCTCGTCCCACGCAGGGCTAACCAGAGACCACAGGAGCAGAAAGCAGCAGTTGGAATCCCAGGAAGAGTGATCATCCACTGACACTACAATTAATAAGGAAATTAAAAAAAATAAAACACAAACAACCAAACACAAAAATAAAAGGACACAAAAATCTGAAACCATTTCTATATTCCCATGGACCTACAAATGGGAGAATAACTTAAATTACAGATTTGTCATCTGTATGCCGTTTTATAGAACAGCAAGCAAGTGACTCATAGCACAAATCTGAAATGAAATCATAAAAGTTACGTTTCACCCTCAAAACTGGGTGGGACCTACTCGCATGAAGTTTCATCTTTAAAATTAGTCTAAAAACAGCTTTAGAAAATGAAAGAAAACCTCCCTTTCTTCCCCCCCCCCCTCCTTTTTTCTTTTTCAGGCTTGACCCTGGTAAGGAGAACCAGACCCATCCTGCCTGAGGGCAGATGAAAAATACTCCCCATAGGGAAAGAGATCTGTCCTGAAATTTTTGTATTAACGACTGGATCCATTTTACCATGACTGTAAATTCCTTTCTCATCACAGACTCTACATACAAAGTCTTGATTATTCCCACAGGCTGAGTTATAAATAAAAGAAAATGGAGCATCATCCAAAAATTGCCAAAAAAAAAATAAAAATCCAACATCTACTCCTTTCTGTACAGCGCTCCTCTTTCACATAAAGAGAGCCCTGGAAGGGTGTTCTCCAGACGCTTCCAAATAAAGCTTTTTTCCTATTCACTGAATGAATAGGCACATCAAAAGCTACAAAATGCCTTTTTTTCTTTTTTCCCCTTAGTTCAGCCTCACTTCAAAACCTATATCACTCTAAGAATGAATATGACCAAGAGAATGTTTCAGCCACTTTCATACATCAAAAATTACTTGCTGGTCAACCCCCTCTACATTTTCGTGTGTGCAAAAAAAAAAAATAACCCACAACACAATCTAACAACAACAAAAACAGCTAAAAAGCACCGAATTTTCAACTTAGTGCTGGTATTCCATTGCTCTGTAATTAGCTAAGGACAGATTCCCTCCTCTCATTTGAAGTCAAAACACTGAAAAACTTTTCTTTCCTTCTGCACCTTTCAAAATAGCATCGAGCCGTAGCCTTCCCTCCGGCAGCAAATCCGGGATGCGGTGGCAGACCTTGCTTTGCCTTGCATTTTAATCAATTTAGGCAGCACTGAAGTGGGCAAGCGGCGACAACAGCTACAGAAATGGTGATGTTTTTGCCAGCCTCTGCCAGGGTGAGGCAAGTGAGGAGTCGGTGGGACAGCAAGTGCATGGGAAGGAGGAGAAGGGAAAAAGCAGAAGAAAAGGGAGGTTTGGTGGACAGACCCACCTTTACGGTCAAATCAATACTTCCTAGGGCTTCCTGGACATTATAAATATCCTGCTGGGTTTGTATTTATTTATATTGAAGTTCAAGCCACATCCCATCTTCTAAAGGGACACCAGATGCATCTCCTCCTGGTTTGCAGCATGAATGTCACTGCTTCTATGGATGAGGGATGTCCCAGCACGGAAAAGATTTGAGGCTGGGGTAGGCAACAAGTGCAGCCAAAGATCTGGCGAGAATAATGGTTTTATGCCCCTTCAAACCACTGGAAAGCCACAAATTCTTTGGCTTTTTAATCATTCATGTGGAAATTACAGTCAGCAGTATGCAAGGTCAGGAAAACAGAAGTTCCGTTAATTAAAGCAGCCCACCAGTTTTCATCCTCAGCAAAAATACAGACACCACACCAAAATATTCTTCCAAGTCTCACCACCCTGGCAGCCAGTCGTCTCCCCCACGTGAGTTTTGCAAGCCTCAAGCTTCACCTGTTAAATAAATTTCTTTTGAGAGATGGGCAACAGTAGGGCAATAAACTGCTGCTTGTGACAAGGAGGAACGATGGTTCCATGGGCCACCAGGGAAATTATAACCACGCTCCGGAGCAACAGCTTCTCTGGAAGTTGACGCTGCAACAGTTTTAGACATAGTATGGGGGGGGGGAAATAAAACATCACTGAATACACATTGTATCTATGCCAAGTAAAGGACAACTTTAGCGTGATGTCTGCTCCATCTCCCTCCCAAGGCTTCTCGTATCCCAGGACAGCTTTCCTTGGCACAGAGTCCTCCCGTCTTTGTGGGATACGCTCTCCACCGCATCCTTAACACAGGGCTACCCACAGCAGAATCCTACCCCCACCTGGAGGGCTGATCCACACAAGCAATCCTGGTCCTTATCTGGAGCAGAGATAAAAAACATAGGTTGCCCTTGAAACTTTAAATTTGACTGCAGTCCAATTAGGTTGAGTTTCTCCTTTTGAGGCTTAGAAGTTGTCACTAGGAGTCATCATTCCTGATCTACCCCGAATTGCTAGGATTAACTTCCATAGGAACACCACATACAGCCGAGCCTGTGATTTTCTACAGGTATTTTTCCCAGATTGGAACCAGATGATTACCTCCCAATCCGACATAACCACTGGCGCTAAGAAACACAACAAGAAGAGACTCCAATCTTTGTAGGAAGAAAACCACAAGGATTAGGCATTCAACACCCAAAAGCAAAGCATTTTATTTAAGTCCTTTGTCTACCACCATATATTTAAAAAACATTTCTAGATTACTCCTTTGGGAAGCATTTCCACAAAGGGCTCCCCAGTCCCACCGCATCTCAGCGGTGCGGAGCTCTCGCCCTTGGCAGGTTACCCTCAACCCCCCCAGCATCCAGAACAAAGAAGAGGCTCCCCTTTCTTCATAAGGAAGTTTCCTCTGAGGAACATCCACTTTAATTCTCTCTCCACACTAAAGGAAAGCTAACAGGAAAATAGCAGCAATTTTTGTATTAAGTGCTAGAAATTACTGCAAGACAAAGGCCTTGATGAATAGGTAGTACCATGATTTATGGCTGCCAGGCTTCCCACCAGTTGATGACCTACCAAACACTGCTAGACTGAGAACTACCACCTCATCACCCCCCAGGGGCTCCATTTCCATCCCACTCCCATTGCTTAACAAGTCAGAGCACAGGGTTGTGCATCCGTACCCCTATGGCACACCACGTAACAACCCAAACTTTTGCTGACCGCCACCAGCCAGGCTTCCTCTCACCACTCTTGCTGCTTCTCCATCCTTTGCAAATCCTTGCATGAAAGCAGTAGGTGGAAAAAGAAACCACAGACGCGATACTTTAATTCCACCTCACCTTGCTCACCGCTACCGACTTTTGCCATTCCTGGGTGTCTCATCAGCAGAAGTTATCTTGGCCTGATTAAACAAACTGCTTCTCTCACCTCCCATCTTCACATGTGACCTCCCAGCAACACATCAGACCTCTGTTGCTCCCACTCAACAAGGGAGCTCACACCCCACCCATTTAAACCAAACACCACTACTATTGATGTTTCCCACTTACCTCCAAAGCCATCGTCCCACTCCCCTTGACCTTACAGCCCCTCCAGCCCGCTCCTGCAGTTCCTCCGACTCTTTCCTCTTCTTCCATAAATATATGTGATAGTGGAAGAAGCCTTAAGTGAGACTGGGAGAGTGGAAAGAGATGCAACCTCGGCTACTTCTGCTGTTAAGTCCATTTATTCAACGCTGTCATATTCTCCCAACACAACAGACCCCCCCAGACCCACTTTCTACACCGTTACGCCAACTGGCTCTCTCCTTGCCCTTCACACTCCTCCTGTGAGGCCCCACCATCGCCACTTTCAGAGAGGAAAATCACAAGTATCGGTAAACCCTTCCTCCTACCTGCTTCTTCCTATCCCAAGAGCAGTAAGTGAAATTCTCATTCAAATTTTCTGCATCCTCCTCCCAAGATCTCTCACAGCTGTGATACTGTTCAGCTAGGACAGAACGTGAAGACTCGCTGGGTCCTCCATAACTGCACTTCCATCTGCTGATCCCACTGAGCCTTCCCTTCTCTCGGCATTCAAAAGTCTTAAGAAAGCTGTGAATGCTTCATTCAAGCCCTACAACACTCAATCTTACCACATTCCCATCTGAACCTACACAAACCAAGTTACTTATTCAAGAGTCCAGACCTCCTTGCCCACTCTACTGTTTGATGTTATCAAAACCTCATTCTCTACCCATCTGGGGGGGTTGGTTTGTTTTAAAGTACCGCTCTCACAGTAGCCTGTTGGTCCACGCTCTTCCAGCATATTTTATATCCCTTTTGAAAGAACTCATCCATAAGACCATTTAGCATTTCTGCCCTCTTTCAAGAAAGCCCATTTAATTTATCACCTCTGCTGGAAATCAGCCATCCTGAGAAGTAACAGAGTAGAATTTATTGTAGTAAAAACAATACTGTACAGACATACCCAATATAACCACTCTATTAATTACACCTATATTACACAGACTCTTTCTATTTTCTCATATCATCTATCGACTCATGGAGCTTATACAGTCCAGACCTATCGCCGAGCAGGATCAATTCTCCATCAGCCATAACTGATTGATGTGAGTCTAACTTGTCCTAAACACCTCCAATAATGAAGATCAAACAGTTTTCCTGGGAAATATTTCAGCATTTCACTACTCTTACTGTCAGTAAAAGATTCCTAGAACCTAACCAAATCCTTCTTTCTCACACCAAAAGCCCAGTAGTTCTTCCCCTACACAACACAGATTTTCTGTTTCTCTGCTTCCTCTTTGCAGCAACCTCCTTTCGATTTTCTCTTTATTATGAAGAGCTCCGGTTCCTGTAATTTCTCCTCGGAGATCATTTATTCTAGGATTCGGCAGCTCTCGGGTCTCTACTCTCTCCCACCGGTCCAAATAGTTTCTCAAGTGCAGCGTGATGGAAAGGATAACTCATCTTTTTTTTTTTTTCTGTGAGAAGATAAATAGGCACATTACAAATCCTGTCAAAAGGAACAGTTAGGATACTGGGTACCAACCTGCTCACAGCAATCAACACCTACTGAACTGACTTGTGTACAATCTCCCTATCAAAAAAAAAAAAAAAAAAAAAAGAAGAAAAGCCCCCAAAAATTAATCACTGCAATGCCACAAATGGCTAACAGCCAAGCTGCCAAAAATCAAACAGCAGAGCCCAACCAGTGCTAAAGGCAGAAGAACTTTCTAATCGTCAGCCCAAGGGATACAAGCAAAATCCCTCTGCTTCCCCGAGCACCTGAAGGGGGTGACTTTGACAGTATGATTTTAGTGTGCCCCCACGGCAGCAGCAAAGCATCCCAAAGAGAAGAGATTTGGGATATTTCTGAACGGTTGCTTTTAATCTTCTTGCACGGCTACACTCAGCCTGACTAGTGGAATGAAGCGAGAATCTGGGTCTCTTAAATTAATCACAGAGTCACAGAGTGATATGGGGTTGGAAGGGACCTCTGGAGATCATCTAGTCCAACCCCCTGAGAAAGCAGGTCCCACAGGAACGTGTCCAGGTGGGTTTGGAATGTCTCAAGAGAAGGAGACTCCACCACCTCTCTGGGCAGCCTCTTCCAGGGCTCTGCCACCCTCAAAGCAAAGAAGTTCCTCCTCGTGTTGAGGTGGAACTTCTTATGTTCAAGTTTGTGCCCATCTGAAAAAAAAGACTGGCACCAGGTCAACACAAATTTAGATAAATAACTTATTATTTTCCGGGCCAGGCTACTGAAATAGATAACTCAAACGATAGTTGGGAAAGCTGAAAAGGCTGTTCCACACCTGACCAGAACCCAGGGTACCAGTAGCCTGGCTTGTCCACACCAAGTCTGCAGTGGAGGCTGCAGAAGTCACGCTTCGCCTGTGTGTGTGTGTGTGCGCGAGAACGACCCACCGCTCCGCAAATACGACGGGACCGATGCGACCCAGACGCTCGATACCCACGGAGCCCCTGAAACCATCCGTCCCCTCGCCGCGAAAACACACCGAGGCTGCCGGAGGAACCACCGGCACCCCCGGGGATAAACCCAGCACGAAGGCTCAGCCCCTCTTCAAAACACTCAAACCCGTGGCACCCAGCCTTACGCCTGCCCTTCCCGAGGAGCCCCCCGAGCCCGGCTCCATCACCTCATTTTAAGAGGGAATTTCAGCAGCCACCGGCCGTTTCGCAATTAGCGGCTTCAGCCAAACGAGCAGCGAGCGACAGGTGCACACCTCCGGCGGCAGCTTGGTTGGTTGGTTTTTTTTTTTTTTTTATAGGCAGCAATAAAACAAGACTGTGGCAAAAAGCTAGAAGAATATCCCACGGTTACATACTGTTCCCTCAGTTTAGAAAGGGATAAAAAAAAATAAAAAATAAAACTCCCGGTATTTTTAGCAAAAATCTCTCCAGCTCCAAGACGCAACCTGCCGCCTTTACAGGTTTTTTTTTGGGTTTTGTTTTTTTTTTTCCTCCCTAAAGACACATAGTAAGCAACGGGGTGCGCTGCCAGGCTGCTTTTTTTCTGGCAAAGCGTGCTGCTTATGCGGGGGCAAGTGAACAAAAATTGTTGGGTTTTTTTTTTTTATTGCCTGCACCCCCCCCCCCTTCCCAAAAAAGCCGCACCAACCTGGATGACACCGCTCAGGAGCGGATTTTGGGGGGACACCCCCACTCCTCCACACACCCCACACCCCCCCACAGTGGCTCTGCCCTGGCTGACCTTGAGGGAGGGGGGAGCGGCAAAAAAAAAAAAGAGGAAAATGATAAAATAAGTTTTAAAAAATTAATAAAGAGGCGAAGATGCGCTGAGCACTCCCGCTCGGTCCCTCCCTCTCCCTGCCCGGTGGCCGGTGCTCTCCCCCCGCCGCCCTCCCGCCCCGGCTCGGTGTCCC
>JAOXJK010000002.1:3367898-3387990 GCA_025774025.1 Xenus cinereus
CCTGTGGACCTGCTTTGGCAGGGGGTTGGACTAGATGATCTCCAGAGGTCCCTTCCAACCCCATATGATTCTGTGATCACTACTTAGTGCTAAAGGTCAGTAAAATTGTTTTTAACAGTGTCCGTTTTACTCTGGACTCTGTGTGGCAGTGTTTGGGGTTTGCGCCTCTTCTCTGGTCAATGTTGCTTGAGTGGTGAAGTTCGTGTGGCAGCAGATTTGGTAAAAACCCTCATGGACGGCTTGTACAGCCCAAGGGGAGATGGTTATTTCTTCTGTATAGCGCTTGCTATCTCAGGGCGATCCGCAGTTCCTAGCAGTTCCTAGCAGACTATTTGTTTTCAAGCAGTGAGAGCCCAAGTGTGGGTACATGGAGCTTGAAAGTGGGGTGAGGAGGGATTAGGCCAACTGATAGAGAAACCTACATTTCCTTTAATTTAAATACAGCTAATAATAAGGATACTTGTATTAAACTGAGGGGAAAATCACCTATGTGTAAAAGTGATAGTTTAACAAGTTGGATTTCAACTAGCTGTGGTCTTGGTGTTTTACTTTCACTTTGTGTCTTAACGATGCTAAATGGATCAATTTGGCAGGATAAAGCCACTCATGAGATGAGGGTGGCATAAATAATGGAGTCTTAATGGATCTCATCCTGGTAAATTGTTAGACTAAATAAGCCATGTTAATGGCAAGGTGATTGCAGAGCACCAAAATGGGTTGGTAGCACAATATTAGACTGGATTTTTTAAAACACGTTATGAAATGCAATGGCATGGCTTTAATAGCAGCTGCATGCAGAGCAGGGTGAAGGTTAATACTAAATCCTGGCTATTTGAGGGAGGGCACTGGTGGTGCCCCCCAGGGGGAGGATGAGCGATGACTGACTGGAGTTACAGAGCTGCAGAGTTGGGAAGTGGGCATTTTCAGGGCTGAGGATTTTAGGAAGAGGTGAATCCTTACCACAGTGACTGTTAAAAAGAAACTGCGGGCTATATATTAAGTTTCTACTGAAGACCTGGCAGTGTGTTATGGATTGATGCGTTGTAGACTCTCAATCAATTTGAATTGTGCTCTGAAACAAATGTGGTTTCCCCTTTCCAGCGAAATTAATGTGATTAAATATTGCCCCAATCTCATACCTGAGAAGAAATTACTTTTGCTGCTAGATTTCATTTTCACTCCCAAAACTGATTTATGCGTCTTAGTAAGCTAATAACTTCAGTAATGTGAGTAATCCTTTATCTGAAAATTGCACCGGGTAAGGTGAAAATTTGGAGCTACAGGAGGGGACAAGAGCAGGAGCTGTTTGGTATCTCTTGGGAATCGGGGAAGGAGTGGATCTAGATGCCTCGGTAGCTGGAATCTACCTCCGGGCACCTTTTGTGTGAACTACCTTTGTAGGAATCTCTCTCCCGTGTCCCAGTTTGTAAATGGTGAATATGGAGAACTAGGGGGAGGAGAAGTCAAAATTACTAACTTAATCTTGGAGGAGGCAGGTTTGATGCTAAGACTTTGGTTTTTTTCCCCTTGGGTTTGTGTATCTCCCATTATTATCTCTATATTAGTGTTGATGGTGAAAGGTCTCTCCTGATTATCTTTTCCCCTGTGTCTTGACTTTTCCTTCCTGTTGGATTTATTTGTTGTACTTTTTTCCTCATTGTAATTTTTCCTTCCTCTTTTTCCCAATAACAGTCTTGATAAGACGGAGACAGGAGAGCTGGGAGCTGAGACCCTGACTCTTCTGCTGATGGGCTTTTTGCTTCAGGGCACCCCACCAGGGCCTTCTGGAGCTGGTGTCGCTGTCATCAGTGAGCAGGGGTGAGGTATAATTGATGGTCAGGGGCTGAGATGGAAGTAAGTGAGGAATTTTCCTTCAGTGGCTGCTGGGTCGGGATGTCTTGGTGCGCTCTGTCAAAGTCAGACTTTGCTTTTTAATAAAGATATAGCTCCCTAAAGCTCATCTGGTTCTTAGTGCCTCCATCTCAGCCAGTCCCTGCAGAAGCCTTTATGCCTGAGAAATGCCTCATAAAGGCAAATCCTTTTTGAGAAGATCTTGCTACATAACGATATTTTTCATTTAAATTTACAATTGACATTTTGCACTAATGCGCCAGCTTACCATGCCCTAGTAAATCTGTTCAAATAAAAGGTGCCTGTGAACCCTTCTCTGATTAAAAATTAAACACCCATCGGCTTATTCAGTCACTGTTCTCCCTCTCACATGCTTGTGCCACTGAGGCCAGCTTTGACATCAAAAAGCTGCTTTAAGTGTGCTTCATCTTAAAAACCGAGGCTGTTCTGGATTGCCAAAAAGGACAACAAAAAGTTCAGTGCTGTGGGGTACCCAAGTGCAAAGAAGTCCCTTTTCCCAGACTGGGCTCCTTAGCGCTTTCAGTCTTGAGAACATCAGCTAATTAGGGTGCTGGAAAAATGGGAGCAAGTCTTTTTGTTCTTTTATTTTGGTGTCTGAAAAAGGATGCAAGAATGTTGGGATCTGCAGTGGAAAAATCCACGGCTGGACTGCTGATGTTCTGGATGTGGCAAGGGGAAGAAGCGGAGAGCCTGTGTGAATTTCCTTGCAAAATACGTTAGAGGGTAGAGGATCATTGTTTGGAGAAATAAAATATCCACATCAAGCCAGAATGTATATAGCTGTTGAAATAATTTTGCATTTCTTCTTTTAAAGCGATCTGAATGTCCTCAGTTTGAAGGATGCCTGTCGTGTCTGGGATCGGAAGCGGTACTTTCCTAATGGCTTTGTGGGTTTCCTGGATGTCAAAGACGCTAACACGTTTCATGCTAAATTACAAATACATGAGGCTTTATGCTGTTCCATCTTGCCAGCTGCATGTCCTCACGGAGCAGGGCCCTGAGCCCTTACCTGATGGCCATGAGAGCTGCTGGGGCAGAAACACGGCTTAAACCATGGAGCTGGGGCACAAAAACGTGGTGGACAGAGTGAGCCAGGTAGTGGGATGGGCTGTCAGATCTCTTTTGGTGGGGGTTTGGGGCCGGGTTGACTTTTTTTTTTTGGTTGGGTTTATTTTATTCAGTTTTTTGAGGATAGCGGTTTGGTGGAGTCAAGAAAACTTTTTTATTAAATCTTCAAGTCTGTCGGTTGACTCTTTTGCTTAAAAAAACCCCAACCAACCCATGTCATGTAGCATAAATAAAAGCAGACATGTAATTCTTTTTTGGAAAAAAGCCCCAACTATTTCTTTTGCCCAAGGGTATTCAACCTCTGAAAGTAACTGTAGAGCTGTTCAGACCAGAACTTAAGACTGGCTTATCTCTTAGAAACAAAAATATGATTTACAGATTCCTTGTAGCAGTAATGCTAGGATGTCATTACAACTTTTATGTCCTTATTTTCATTATTTTGGAGTTAATGGCAGTTAAGTTTGGTGGTGGTTTTTTTCTCTGAGCTACTTTTGTGTATCCTGTAAAAAAACCCCAAATCATTTATTGCATTAAATCATGCAAGAATTTGAGGTTATTTCTTATTGCAAGCTGTAATCACATCAGTTTGTGGCAGTTTATACTTTATCTCAGTTTTATTCCTTACCCTACTGCAGATCGTGGTGTTAAGCTTTTTATTGCTGCAGTTACGGCAAGATGCTTATTTTTAATCTTCTGAAAAGAGAGCACCAGCTTTCTTGAGTGATCTTGACTTAAATGTCTGGAGCTTTTAACAAAACATAACAAATATAACACTTTTGATTAAAAAAAAATAAATTATGAGAGATTGTAATATTGCAGATGGAAAGCAGGGAAAGTTCAGCTTCCAAAATGCTGGTTTTTTGTTGTTGTTCTGAGACAAGGATTCTCTTTATTTTAGG
Organism: Xenus cinereus; assembly: GCA_025774025.1. Taxonomy (NCBI): domain Eukaryota; kingdom Metazoa; phylum Chordata; class Aves; order Charadriiformes; family Scolopacidae; genus Xenus; species Xenus cinereus. Next base: position 3,371,738 of record JAOXJK010000002.1, read on the forward strand.
GTTGTTATAATGGGAACTGCCTGCTTTGAGCTCTCTTGGGCAGTTGCTACCAAGTGACCGCTGCCCAGGTGAACATCCCAGCACCGTGAAGTATGGAGATGACTTGGACAAAGCAGATAATTTAGTGTTTCTTTGGGCTCAGACAGAGCAAACATTTTTGCAGCTCCAAAGCCAGCAATCTGAAATGTTGTTAAAATCTCTTCAAGCTCAAAAGTAAGCACTATGGGGCTTGATTTTCATTTTGACTGATTAAATGATACTGGCAACACTTCCCTTATCCATTACATCTTATGCATATAAAGCTGTAATTAGGATGGGGAACCCAAGTAAGGGCAATATTAGCTTCTTGGTGAAAATAACACTTTCAGATTCTTCTCTGCGTACGTAACAGAAATTCATCCCTGGAGATGAAATGGGAACATCAGGTTTGTGTAGGATGGAATTAATTTTAAATTTGAAATCAGAGCTGTTTCTCATTACAAAATCTTCTATTGTTCAGAGCTGGAGAAAATTGGAGAATAGATGCTGTTGGCTGGCTGGATTCCATTAGAACTTTAATTTTAAGCCTGTTTATTTTTAAAGGAATAAACAAAATGGTAATGCTGACTGCAAACTTGATTTTTAATGTGTGTGCAGACGAATATCAAGTGGGTACTGTTCAGATGCGCTAGTTGTGAGCAGCAGACTTCATGGTATTTGCCCATAAACCAGGGTGGTGAGAGATAGACACCCTGTGGCTTTGCCAGTTCTGTCCCAGCCTGCCGTGGCCTGCTGGTGCTCCATCCCATCTCCCTTGTCCCAGGACTGTGCAAAAGCCTTAGATGTCTTAAAAATCACCAATAAGGGGGTTTACTAATGATTTTTCATTATCTGTGCTTTCCTTCCCTTCGCCACCTGTTTGTTGATTGTGTTGAGAAATCTTCAGATGCATCTCCACCACGTCTTGCCTTAAAAGATACTGAGCTCTGGCACTCAAATTTATCTGCTGAAAAATTTATGTGAGTCTTCCCTCCCTGTTCCTCTCTCCCCTTCCCTAAATTCACATCACTAGTTCACATTATGAAATCCTGAGCTGCGTGTTGCTTTAACCGGCAGAAAATGGGATTTTATAGCTGAAATGGGGTAACACACTGCAGGTGTAAGATGTGTTTGAGCAAAACGATCCCGAGATTCTCGTTGTTGGGAGTTAATGGTTTAGCAGAATGGTACGGTGGCATCTTGTGTTGCAAAAGCAAGTAGAAACCAATAGATGTGACTTTATTCTTGCGTTCTGTGGTTATTCACTGGCTAGGAATATTTGAATGGAACAGCAAGAGTTGGGAACAAAAGGAAAAAATTGGGCCACTGCTCCGCTGCTCTCCACTTCCAATTTTTTTGCTTGCCTTTGGAATTCCTTTACCATTCTGTTCCCAATTTCCTTTTTTCAAGACTGACTGACACGATTGGAAAATTGAATTTGCGTCAGTTAGAAATAAAACCTTTATTTCACTAAAAGGTGCAGCACCTTTTCTTTTCAAAGGCAACATTTACCCTTCACCTTCAATCTGGTGAGCTAGCAAAAATTGCTTTCTCTCCTGTCGCTGCTGTGTGTGATGAGGGGACAGTTCAGATTTCTCTGCGGTAACAACATTTAGATTTGTCGCTCTGGTTTCCCATTTGTCCCTGTACCCTTGTGTGTGTAACCGGGCATGGGTTGTATTTTATAAGTTTTGACACTGTGAAACTTCCCTTGAACTTGAATATAACTTGGTTTTGCTCCAGGCTAGCTAAAAAAGTGATTTAAGAACAGTGGGATTTTCTTGAGGAAATTTAAAATGACTAGGCTGGGGTTTTGTTTGGTTGGTTTCCTTGTTATTTGGTTTATTTTTGCCTTTTAAAATCCAGCTGTGTCTTTCCCTCTGGCCAAATGGCTCTTATTTGCTGTTGCTTTTAAGATCTACCTGTGTCTTCCGTGCCTTGGCACTTGAGAGGGAGTGTGCAAATATTTCCCCGTTACGAAGTGTGCTGGGTAAAGGCTGAAGAGGAATCTGAAAAATGTTGCAAGAGCAGCTGAATAAGTAGTTGGGATGTGATGGCGAGGTGTGTCAGCCAGGTGTATGCCAATCCGTAATACTCGTAATTTGCTATTTATTAGGCAGGTGACGCACCTATTTCAGAACAGCTAATAAACATCTGTGACAGTTATTTTCTGTAACTTTCCTATTTTAGAAAAAAAAATGTGAGCAAGCTTCTGGTTGAGGGTTAGCACGAGAGTCCGCAGCTGGAAACTGCTTGTTGCTTTACTGATGTGTCCTTCTTATTTGACAGGATGTTTCGCCTTCGATTCCTTCCCATCGCAGCGGGGCTGTCTGCTGTTGCGCGGCGTTACCATGGGACAGCTCATCACCCCAGGACCAGGCGTAGGCTCATGGTGGCAGCTTTCATAGGGACGACTGCAGTGACAGGAAGCGCCAGATTCCTTTGGCAGAGGTAATAGATATTATATTATATTATTTATTTAGTTATTTTGCCTGTAACCTCATGCTGGTTTAGTCCTGTGGTAAGTACCTGCAGATGGGTTTAAGATCTGCGAAGCGTTATTGCTTGTCCTGAATGAAAGGAATGGTTGTTGCTGACTCCCTGTGGAGCTCCTTTGCTGCTGAGAGCCAGAGATGCAAAAAAGCTGGGGGTTAAGAGTTTTCCTCTGTAGCCATCCTCACCGTGGGCTGTTTGCCCTTGATGGGGTTTGCTGCTTGGCTTCCCCCTGTGTGATGATGCTGCACGGGACTGGTAGCATGCAAAAAGAAATCTGTTGACTCTACCAGCCTGAGTGAAAACATGTTTTCAGCTTCTGGGAGGGCTGCTAGGGACAGTATTCTTGGCCGGGGGATGCGACTTTGCTTATCTTTGTGTTCTCCTGAATGCTTCACATACACAACATAGCAGAGGAGCAGATGGGACAGTCACATCTTTTGGTGGTAAGGTAGCTGCGTGCAGGACTCAGGAGGTTTTTAAGGGCCAGAGTCTGAGCACACCTACTCTGAGCAATGAAGCTCAAAGCTTGTTTCCATAACTGTAAGGATAAAAGTGGGTATTTGTATTTGCCTGAGGTGGTCCTTACTGAGCCATGCTACGTTTGAAATAAATCAAGGACTCTCTTATCTTCTCTCAAAATAGGGAAGCGGTGTGGCACCAGCAGTGTCACTCAAGCTCGTGGCTGCAATTAGGCTCTGAAAATAAAGTCTTTGCTAAAAACCCATCTTATTTCCATTCCAATATTTAGATGGTTTATTGCTGGTGCTCTGCTCACCTGGTTTGTGGCTAGAAGGCTGTAGTTTTAATGTAACACAAGGAAGAGGATGGTAATTGTTCTGGCTGTTCCTAAACCTCTACGTCTGCTAAAAGGAGTTGCTCAGGCAGAGGAAGAACACAGTGATCGAGGACGGTGTTGTCTTAAGCTACATTTTGCTGATAATCTGCACTTATGTAGTGCCTTTTTATCTGCCAGACCCAAACATCTCTGTGGGGATGGCCAGGATAGCACCCCTTTTCAGGCAGGGAAGCGAGCAGGGTTTTTTTCCGTTTAAAACATCCTCAGCGTGATTGTAAAGTAGGTAGGACATCATGTCCTACGTAATGCTCTTCCAAAGACACCGAGGTAACATCTCCATCCTGCAGCAGATTCACCCCTGCTTTTAACAACAGCCAAACTGTCAGTTGTTAGCTTTGCTTTTTATCAGGAGGAAGGTGATTCCTGCAGCAACGAACCGCTAAGGGTAAGCAGAGTGTGAGGTCAGGAGTGATTTCAGGGAGCGATTTTTGGCTCCTGGAACACTTGGCTGTTCCTTAGCACTGTGGCCAGGCTTGACCTTGCTCAACTGAGGGCACAGATAGAAATCAGATAAAGGAGACGGCAGCTTCTTTGGTCTAGCCTGGTCTGTGGACTCCCCAGTCTTCATCAATCTGGAGAGATTGGCTTGCTGTGATTTTATTTAATTTTTTTCTTTCCTTGCTCTGTGTGCTTTGTCTTTTATAAATTTATAAAACACTAAATAGAATTGTACAGATTTAGGTACATCCAGGCTTATGGTGTTACTTTAATTACTTGGCATACAGCTGTTGAATAAGAGGAGGAATAAAACTGGTGTTTTTGGTGTAGAAAGCACTTCATACTGACACCTGTAGGAGTTTTAAACAGACTCTCAAATAGGCATTTTAACTTTGTGTTTAAATAAATGAGGGATGAGAAACTGTAAATTTCCTTATGTCTTTCACAATATATAAATGGAGCGATTAGTTGACTTGAGAGTAAGCGTAGGTGAATGAAAAGTGTTTGTAATGACATCCTCGCTTATCCAGATAGTGACATCCTGGGTTATTATAGTAAGTACTACTAAGTATAATGAATTATTAATAAAAGGTAAATAGTAATACACGTAGCCAGGGCATGGGGATCAAATAAGCCCAGTGTCACTGCGAATGTGATTTATATACTTGCACCTGAGTATTTACACTTAGTAGTAAGCGATTCTGATTTATCGAATGTTGCGGTGGTATTGAAGTGGGAAGCAGGTTGGGGAGGTCCTTTGCGTGACCAGTCCTGTTGGTGCAGTTAGTCTGTCCTGGGGATGACCGATGGGGCTTCAGTGAAGCAACCGTACTTCTGCTGTGCTGGGAAACTCTCCTGTGCTCCACAGTCTCCGAGGGGTCCGGCAGCTCCTAAGGGTGGCTGTCTTAGCATCGCAAAGAATTGCTGTCCCTTTGATGGCAGGTGACTCTAATGAGGAAAATACACCAACCTTTTTATTTCAAAAAAGATTTCTTGTACTTCTGATGATGAGGAACCTTACAAAAAGGGATTAATATGGTGGTGCCCGTATGTGAATTTACTCTTTCTGTTACTTAGTATGAAAACAGACAGGACTTCTCAGGTGATTTCTGACTGTAATGTGCAGCCTGAAAACAGTGTATTTCAGACTGATTCTGTAGGATACGCTTTGAGCACCATCAGAAGGGTAAGGAAGCCCACACAAAGGTAGAGGAGAAGTCAAGGGTTGAAAAGATGTAGATAAAAGCCCCAATGGTTGGTGGTTGTATGATGCGAGATGGGAAAGGCTTATTTCGTGTCTTCCTTATATAGGAGACAGGTTAATGGGGTCTTTATGTTTGATCTGCATCTGTGTGTAGCCTTCTGCATAGCTGTTTCTTGCAGGTGAGTGTTGATCTTGTTGCCTTTGCTGTTCTTCAGGAGCTCCTGCTGCCTGCTTTTGGTGGAATGTATCTCATCTAAATACTCATACAGCAGGAGTAAGTAACGCTGCTCTGTTCTGCCGTGGTGAAGAATACTTCAGCAATGCAAATAACTGAACTTATAAGACTAATGAGGTTTACCCTTGTTAAGCAATAACTTAAACTCTGAGGATTTCCAACTGGCAACAGGAGCAATTAAGTATCTGGGCATTGGTATAATGAACTGAATGAATGAATTGAAATAAATCTTGGTGCAGTCATTGCCTAATCTAAACAAGACATTAATATGTAAGAAATACTGAACCTCACAGTTTGTGGTAAGCTTAATGTTTATAAAAAATACTCTGTTACTGCTACTCAGGTAAAAATTGTATTCTGTATTTGTAGCTCTAAATATCCATTTGGAGTATTATGAAATGGCCATAGCTACATTCTTTACATCACAAACCTTCCGGGCTGAATCAGTGGGCATCTGAAAGCACTTAAATTGGCATTTCAGTGCTGAAGCTTGTCACTCAATCAGCCTAGTATTGAACGAAATAAGCGAGTGAATGTACCTTTGGGGAGCACAGAAGGATTTCTGTAAGCAGAGTCTTACCAGTGGTTTTCCTGACTGACTGGAAGTATTTAGTTATGCTTAATTTCTTATCCTTCCGCAAATATATTAGCGGTAAGAATAAAGGCAAGACGTCTGTGTTGCTCTGGAAGTTGCTTAACTGCAAGATCCTTTGCTGCTGGTGTGTTTGTGTCTAACGTGGTACCCAGCTGTATTTAGCTGCATCCCCTTGGCCTTGTTCTGTGCTCTTCTGCCTTTTGCCCCATCCTGTGCATAAGTCAAAGCAATTAAGCCCCAGCCATATATTCTCATTCTGTTACAAGCTCCTCTTCTTCAGGCTCCCCTTCTCACTAGCAAGCTGAGCTGGTTACGTGCTGGCTGCCACTTCTGCAGATACCATTCCATCTTTACCGTTTCTTCTTCTCTCCCTCCACCCTTTCCTCCTTCGGCCATTCTGTATCAAATGCTGAATTACTTTACTGGAAGATCCTCTGTAGGAAAGACCCTTCGTCTTCTTTGCTGTGCTGACCTTCACTGCTTTGGCTTTTCTCCATTAGCGCCTCTGGAATTAATTTTGAAGTCTAGATCAGCCCTTGGCTATCTCTGTTTAAGAATGCATTGCTTTTTTGCATCAGTGTCTTAGGGGCTTTAGAACAATTTGGTTAGAATACAATTTTAGTGGCAGAATTGCTGGAAACATCTTCTGCCAGCTGAAACCGAGAGTTTAAAACTCTTTGTTCTAATAAAACAAAGGAAACCACATAAATCATAGTCAAGAGGGGAGAAACCTGTTTTATAGCTATAGATGTGTCAGGTACTACTTAACCTGATGTAGGAGAAAAAAAGACAGGAAAAAAAGTAGGTATTATCCATGCTAGGTTATTTTTATTTTGAGAGCTCTGCTCCATTTTTTTTTAATTCTTTCCTAGAGGTGACAGACCTAAGAGACTATCCTTAGCATTGCTGTGCTGAGGGTTTTCTCCTAGGGCTTGGAGACACGTTGATCTATGAGCGGTGTCTAGAAAGAGCACTGTGTCCTTCCAGGTGGCTTTTGGCTTCATATTATTTTTACCCATGAGCATCAGGGCAAGGAAAGAATCTGATGCCGGGGAATGAGCCGAAGTCAAAACTGGAGTCAATTAGGAAAGCATCTGAACTGCCCCGGGAGGGGGGCAGGAGGCGGGTGCTACCTCAGCTGAACTGCAGAGCTTAAAGAACAGGTATTGCTCTAAGCCTGCAGAGCCCTGGAGTTTGATCAGTGCACGCTCGTAATATCTTACTTAAATGTTGCGTAGCAAATCAGAGCTGGGATTTGTGCAGAGAAGCCAGGTGGCAACGCAAGAAACCGCTTCCTGAATTGTCATGGTTTGCTGCGACTTTATGTCTCTGTCTCTTAACAGGATAAACGTCTTTTGAACCCTGAGTCTTTAATGTCACTGGAAATGGCACCTTTTTAGTCTTTTTTTTTTTTTTTAAACTATGGGTGCCCTCTAGTGGCCAAGTTCACAGAATCACAGAATCATTTAGGTTGGAAGAGACCCTTGGGATCATCGAGTTCACACCGGCTGCCTCCCTGTTGCACCAAATAACTAAAAATACCTGCTCACCTTGCCCGCATCCCCAAGAGCGCGTTGGCCGCCCTCCAGTAGCTATCTGGAAAGCAGCATCTCTCCAAGAAGTCACATCACCTGGGAGTGGAGTAGGGGGAATAATTTCCTGGCTCAATAGAGGAAGTACAGAACTTGTAAATATCACCTAGTTTTGATTAGTTCCTGCTTTGGAAGTGCCAATGCAGTCGTTGAGTGTCACCCCTTTAGTGTCTCGTCTTGTCATGGCTGTCACTTTCTTGTGATGTTCAGTGTCCCACTACTGCCTGATGGCCCAGCTGTCTTCTGGGCTGTGCTAAAGGTTGGATCTGTGGGGAGGAAGCAAGGAAAAAAAACTAGGGATAGGCATAATGTTCATTAATTAAGGCTTTAAAACATAATTTAGCCTAAATTTTGGGGGAGGTGGTGTGGTTTTTTATTTTGGCAAACTTCTATAGCTTCAGCTGTCTCCCACAGTTGGGTGTTGGTGAGATTTACTGGTGGAAGCTATACATTCCTTTTTTTTGGTGTCTAGACCACATATGGGATGATGTGTTACTGCTGCTCATGGGGCCAGCTGAAGAGAACAAAAGGCTTGTGAGGTTGAGGAGGCTTCGCAGCCCATCTGTTTTCGGTCTGCCAAAATGACTATAAAATACCCTAGAGTTTATGTTAGAGCAAAGCAGTTTTTTAATTGGCGTTAATATAGACACGGTGAGGAGTTGCTCCCGCCTCGACTTGCAGCTGAATTCGTTGGGACTTTTGTCCCAAGAGCGTAAGGACCGATTCTCAGAAGCATACAGCCGTGTGAATGCGTGGGGAGCAAAAAAAGGGGTGACAGGAATGGCTTTCTCTGGTCTTCCAGCTGTGAGTAGCAACATGGCCTGAAAGCCAGGATGTGTTTGCCCTGTCTCTGACTGACCTCCCATGATCTTTCCCTGATGTCTGCTTTTAGCTAAAGACCAGGTTTCATGGGAGTTAAGAAATCTGAAGGGACTTCGTTTCCCCTACAAGGGACAGGGGATGTAGCCCACATACCTTTTCCCATAGGTCAATTAAAGGTTTTGTGCTCCTTTGGGTACCCAAAGCAGTAAGATGTCCTCTGCGTTTAAACAACTCCATCTTGCACGTTCCAGCTGTGAGAGTTGGTGGTCAGGCACTTGGAGCACTCTCGCTTTCTTCTTCTCCGCTGACCTGCTTGAGCTCCTCTCTATTTCTAGAGAATTATTGTATGTAACTTTAGTCCTCTGGAATGCCACTTATCATAACTCTTCATTTGCTCTCTTTCATTCCCGTGTCCTTAATGGTAATGAAGATGGATCAAGGAACGTGGTCAGGTAGACAAACACTACTTGTTGGGAGCCTATAAAAGGCTCTGGTGTGGAAACACCTGCTTTGCTCTATGCATGTGAATAGGCTCAGCCTTTTCTTCTTGCCTTGCAGGACTGAGCCTGTAGTTTGCTCAACAAAACCAGATGCTGCAGTGATTAATGTTGTAGCACATCTTCACTTAATGGCGTGTTGCATTATTGTGGATGGTCTGGGAAAGGGAACAGGCGCTGGTGTGATGAGAATTCATGTCCCTTCCCTGCCAGGTGACTGGGTGCTGGGGCTGCTCTGTCTTAAAAGTTCTTCATGATGCTTAATTGTAGATACAGGCTAGTTAAACTAGGTGGAAAATAGTGTGTTTTGGATTAATGAACTTGTGTTCACATTTTATGTTATTGTAGAGACCTGATTTATCTCTCCTTAGAGAGAAACTAAATGTTTTCAAGGAACTTGGGAGAAAATAAATATTGAAAGTCACAATTCACATCAGTTTTTCTTCAGCTTATAGTTGATGGGTATAAAATCACATATACACACTTGATGTTTATAACATGCCTGGTAAGTGAATAATGCTTCAGTGCAAATTAACTCCTCGATTGCTGAATGGGCAAGTAGATGTAATGCAGACAAATTCTCAGAATTACTGCTTGCCTTCCCCACAAATTCAGTGGGAAAAGCCCGCTCAATCTTGATTTTTTAGAAATCATTAGAAGAAGAGAATCTGTACATCAGGGAAATTGTTAATTATCTGCACTGTGGTGTTATTCTTGGCCTCAGTGTTCGCTAGTGCCTACTTTCAGCCATTTCTTGGTTTTGTTATTAGGTTACAGAGCTTTCCAGCTTGCTCCTCTACCAAGAACGCAGGCTATGATCAATTTGCTCCTTTATCTCAGCCTGGGAAGAGTAAGCTCTCTGATTCTGAAAAACTTACCCTACTAAATATTTAATTTTGTAGCTTTTGATCGGGTAGGATTTAAACAAAAAAGAGGCTAAAATGCTGAAGAGCCTGGAACGGTAGCCTAGGAGAACTGCATTGGTGCCAAACGGGAGCATTATTTGATATTTAGACGTGATTTCAGATTTCTGTACTTGTACATAAAAGGTTTGCATTTGTCCTTAAGACTTCGATGACTCACCAGGAGTTACGATCAACTGACAATCCGCTGAAGCACAAGGTGGCTTTCACAGGCATTAACGTCTAGTGTGGATGACACTAGTCACGTACAGACATCTGTGGTGTGCCTAGATGTTCCCCTCGCTCTTCTGCTCTCTTGATGGGTATTGTGTGCTTGCTTGTGCTCAGCTTACTGAGCAAGCGAGGCTGTAATTTCTAGTGCTCTCTGAGTCTTTACTGATAGATGGCAGAGGACCCAGGGACTTTATCCGCTAGCTCATTAAAAGAAGAGGTGGCATAGGGCCAGGAACTTACCCTTGGAAGGGTTGGGAGAAGCTCAGCCACTCATCAATGATCAAATGCTTGTATTTTGGAGCATGTTGTTAACCAGTTTTTAATCCATTGAAAATTTCGTGTTTGATTTTTGTGTTGCTCTGGCTTACTAATCACAGTACCATTTAGTGGCAAGTGGAGTAATACAATGTGAGAGCTTGTATTTATTAAGTGAATGCTATTGCAATTATCAACAACACTAGTAATCTCATCAATAAATAACTTATTTAGCAGAAGACTTATTTTCCATAGCCCCTTGTTGACTGTCATGAAATTCTTCTTTACCCTTCTTTAATTAGAAAACCTCATTCATCTTCTCTCCTCCATCCAACATCAGTCTTTGTCTAAATAACAGGTCTGTGATAACATCTATTGCCCTGTTTTACTCTTTTTAAATATTAATAGCTATGAGTTAAGACTTAACTGAATATCAACAGCACTTGGGCAGAGACTTTAAGCCAACTCTTATTAAAACTATACCTCAGACTTCTACAGAAAGCTCTATAAAGAGCTGAGTAGAAAATGCCTGTCTGTAGTGTTACTGTGTTGTGTAGACCTTTGCTACCATTCGAGTGGAGAGAGTCTGTGTATGCTCTCTCTTGAGAAGACCAGAATATATTGAAGATAAAACATTATAAAATGTTCGCTTGGAAATACATAGTTCTGTCACTTCCAATAACACAGTAAACAGTAATCTCAATTTATTACATGCTCCTTGTTGTTTTTGATAACTCAGACAATAAAAACATCGGGTTCTCTTGGTCATTTACTCCTCCTTGGGTGCTTCTGTGTCCCTTATCAATTTTCTACAATATCTAGCTTTCAATTTACATGGAGTACATTTAACTTTCTCTTCCCATCTTTTCTGTTTCCTTATTTCTAAAGGGTTTGCTTTCTTCTGAAGTAAAGTTGTGAGTTTTTTCACATGTAGTTCTGAGCGGTTAGAGCATCATTGTCATCCTTGGGTATAAGCTTTGAATACCCAATAAAGCAATCTTCAGCAGCTGGTAATCAACATTCTAAGTCAAGACTTACTTGTATCCATTGATCTGGCTCATAATGTCAGACTGATAAAGGTTCATACAAACCCACAAGTATTTTAAAATAATAGTAATAAAAAAGGGGGGTAAAAGAGACTTTGTTTATTGAGGGTACATTAAAAAGTTTGTAGCATCAGAGGCATTGCTTTGCCTCCCTTACTCTCCCAACCTAAGAGATTTTTTTCTTGATAACAAATGTGGGTGAGTGACAGTGGTGAAGGGTGATGAGCTTGCTGTCTTTTGAGGGGCACAAGGGATAGAGAACTGGTGGTCTTACTGGATCCATCTTATCGTCCTACCTTGTACTTCTTGCTATCTCTGCCAGCCTCACTGTTTTATTCATTTAACCTCCTTGCATGCCCACGAGCAAATACAAGGGAAGCTGCAGCTCTGACTGAAAGGAACTGCTGTTTTCTTGGGGGGTGAAAAGAAGCTATTGAGCCTGTCAGCCTTTGAAGTACAGTTTGGATTGAGAGAAGTTCAGGTGAGCAGCACGTTTGGGAGGTGAGGAGCACAGGGTTGGGGCACTGTGCATGGCAGATGTTACCCGAATCACAGCTGCGTGCATCTGTCAGGGCTGCAGCTCGGGGTATGGTCCCATACCCCACTTGGGGTGAGGTCTGTTTGGAAATATAAGCAGCGTGTCCTGGATGAAGAAATTAACAGATTTATAGTTTACCAGGATATTGGGGTAACGTCAGTAGGATGCCTCCAGCGTGTGTCATTGGGGTTGACGGTGTTTGTGAAGCACGTGTTTTTCTCTGCAGGCTATCCAGGAGTCATCCCTAAGGAGCGGCATGTTATCCCACATGATCCAAGTTAGCTGGCGAGCCTGACCTAAAACAATTCAGGTTCATCTTCTTCAGAGCAGTCCCTTTCAAGGGGCTTGAAGTAGGGGTCCTCACGCTCAGGCCTGTCCGTCTGCGCCCACGTGCCGGTGCCTAAACTGGGCTGCGGCAGAGGAGAGTGGGAGGGAGCGTGAGAAATCAGCTAGTCTGCTGCCAAGGCAGGGCTGGGTGCCTCCAAGCTAGTCCTGACAGGCAGCTGTCTTGCCTATTTTTAGCAATTTTCTGATGATGGAGAGAGCAAGTGATGGAATAAATCCTCCCCAGCAGCTGATTCCAGTGTTCCCCTGTCCTTAACATTAAACGCTTTCTGTGTACGTATACATATGTATGTACAGGCTTCTCCTTCTTTTCCTGGTGTCTTCCCTTATGATGTCCTTAGGTACATGTCCTGCCTCTTGTCCTGTCCTCGCTGGACCAAGAGAATAGTCCTGCAGGAGCTGTTTAACATGTATTACAGTTATCTCATCTTCCTCTTTTCCATCTTTCTTATAGCGATCTGACTTACTTAGATCAATTTTTCTCACCCTTAACCATTCCTGCTGTTCCCTGTCATATCTTCTCCAGTTGGTCCAGCTCTTCCTTGGAGTGCACCTTCAGTAGCTGAAGGTGCTGTCTATGGGGATGTTCCTGCTCCTGGCTGGTGTGGATGGAAGGACATGCACATCCCACAGACTATGCTCCTGTCTTCCCATGTTCTTTGACCTGTTTTATGCCATGGCTGGTATCCAGAGCTGTCTCATTGTTCATGTTCCATCTCTGGAATCTGTCCCAATTTTGGTGTGTTTTGCCACAAATTCGTTGTGCTAATTTACGTCACTGTCAAGTACTGCAAAAGATGAGGAAGGAAGCAAAGTTGTGAAAAGTCCTGCGAGTGGCTGACATCCTGAAAAATTGGGCTGTGGATCTTCTTTCTGGTTAATATCTTATTAATGTTTCAGCTAACTAATTTAGTTGCTGAACATGGTTGAGCTGAGGATGAGAGAGAGCTCCTCACATGAAGTACTCCCTGTCCCTGGAGGTTGCCTATTTTTATGAATGTTGTGTCCAGGCTTGCTTTTGCATTTCGATATAAGAGCCTCTTTCTGCTTCTGTCTCTTAAAGAGGAAGAAAAATTCTTTCAAGTGAGGCATTGTGATTTCTTTAATTAGAAAACCTGCAGCTGTGGACTCTTCCTGCCAATGCCTGGTGTGAGTCCCGGGATCCTTTGTGAATATATGTCCTATGGTTGCATGCATTTGGCTTTCTCAAAGAATCATTTGTGAATTGGGAATTTAGCATGGAGTAGTCCTCTGTGGTAGCTAGCTCGTTTTTTTGGGGGATGACAAACCTAATCTTAGGCTTGACTTTCTCTGAGGATTAAAAGAAGAGATTACAAATTAGGTGCGAAGTATGGATTTTGCCTCAAATTCAGTTTGCTGGGGGGATGAGGGGGGGGAAACAAACCCTGAAGAAACTGGGAGGATTGAAACATGGCAGCAAGCACGCTCCGTGGAGAGAGAGGCTGGGAGCTTGTCTAGGCACACAGTGAAGGGAGTCTTTGTATTTTCATTTCCCTTTTATGCAGAAGGTGTAGTAAGAGGCATGCTGTTGGAAAGTCAGTCTCATAAAAAAAAAAAAAAAGGTGGAGAATCTTCACTTGCTGATGGCAGTCCAGCAGGGTGGATATTTCTGGAGCTATGGGGTTTTTCCAGCCGCACTCTGACATCTGCATTGAAAGACTCCTTTATGTGGGCGCAGTATGGAAGTTGCAGCTGTTGGAAGCCAAGGATTTGAACAGAGGATGGTTGTGTAGGATGTAAAATACACAGAGTAGTAGGTGTACGTGGAGAGCAGATCCTTCAATGGTTAATTCAGTGAGCAGTTTGGACTGTGGCCTGGAGGTGAGGAATAGCAGGTACTGTTCAATACCTTGTTTGAGGAGACTACAAACTCGGCTTTTATTCTCATAGCTCATTTTGCTTGTATGCTGGGAAGGTGATCTAAATGTGGAGCAGAGTTAATTACCTGAATAAACTAGAGAGGGAAAAAAAAAGCCGACTGTATTCAAACAGCCTACGTCTGTATCGCTCTAGCCAACTGGCTTGACAGTGTGATGGATTGAAGGAACGCGTGGGATTTGCTGAAAATGTTTGATTTTGAATTTCATCTGTCCCTTCCCTGGTTTGCTAGCTGTCAGTCAGGCATTACAGGAACAAATCTTTACTGATACAGCTATTCTCTGACATGTTTCATACAGACTAGCTTAGTTGTGTAGATAAGCAATCAATTTTCTACTGCTTTCCTGTCCCTAGGACCTTTTCCCAAGAGATTCTCTCAGAGCTGCTAAAGACTGGTGTCCTGCCTACACAAGGGCTTTCCTTGTCAGCGCTGCTGGTGTAGCCTCAGCTGGCAACAGCTTATTCTAACAAACTGCGTATCAGCCAAAACCACAACTCCACAAGGATGTGCCAGTGCTGATTAAACTTCCAGGAAAGTCTTCAGGAGACGTGCCAGGGTGGACTTCATGCTCCAGGAGACAGATCATCTTCCTGGCTCTCCTGGGGAAATAATTTCCTTAAGATGCTTATGGAGGGCTTGGGTTTGGATCCTGTCGCTGGAAGCTTGGTTCAGTGGAGGTCTTAAAGACGGTGCTTTGCTATAAGACTTACGAAAATGCATTGCCAAATAAAGCTCAGGACCTTTTCAGAAAGGAAAGGCTGGTATCTTAGTCTATTTGGCATGAAAAGGCATGGTTAGTACTTCTCTTCACCAAGTGCTTGTGTATTTTATTAAATCAAACCCTTGCAATGGAGTTGTATTCTGTCCCAGAATGGACTGGAAACCTCTGAACTGCTTTAACCCAGCCGTCGTGCCATGGGTTATTGCATTTCAAAGCAATGTTGGAATCTTGGTGGTTGTTCAAGTGCTTCCAGTCCTTGGGTGAAGTAGTTGTCACAATATGACACAATTTGCTTTTGTCATGATTCACTCTACTCTTAAGTATGCTTTTGGGGAGTTTATTCTAGAAAAATAAAGTTTTTGCTTCCCACCAGTAGAAGGATTTCCCACCAGTGGAAGGATTTGAGTTCTTTAACCCTTCCCCATCTGTCCTGTACTATGACTGACAGTGAATTATTGGGTTTTGGTAAGAAGTGAGTTGTCTTTTATTTTGTTAGCATTTCAGTTAATTGAAGGAGCACCTACCCTAATTTCTTCTTCTAGGAAGATGATGTACTGAGATTGCTGCAAGGATTGCTGGGGAGACAAGCACAGACTCCTTTCTGTTAATTTTACATACCACATCTGTGTTTTTCAGGAAACTGGTAGGAGGAAATATGCGTAGCCTTTTGCTTGGAGCTTGGGAGACTTCAAAAAAACTTCGGTTTGTTTTTGTTTTTTTCCCAAGGCAACCTTTTTTGAATAAACTCACGCAGCTGTAAATGACCACATTCATAGTTTCAGGGAGTACCAAAGTACCAGCCTTCACCTGACATCTGCTGGCTAATGAGCAGCCCCTAACCGTGTGTGAGCCCTCTACCCTCTCATTAGTCCCAAAGAAATCACCAGGAATGCAAAGGAAAGGTGGCATCACTTAAGTTACAGGCGGGCTAGGATGTTTGCCTGAGCTGTTTGACTCCTTTAGAAAGAGGAAATAATTCTGTCAAACCGTTGGCTTTGTTGCTTGTGACATGTAAATTGTATCCTTAGAGATTATAATTTCACTGATGTTAATGTGGTCTGAGCTCTGTCTGGTTATAAACCGCTTTACAAGTAAAGCGTAGGAAAGCCGTGGTATTGTTTGGCTCGTGGATTTATCCTGCTTTTTATTTAACCGCCCTCTTGCCAGTTGCAGTTGTGCGAGTTGCTCACTGCTCAGACAGACAAGAGCAGGTTTGGGTATTGAGTCTTGGTCTACAAAGAGGATCGCTAAAGACCTTTGTATTTGAACAGCAAGGGCAAAGGGGTCCTTTGCTCTACCAGAGTTGTATTTCCAGTTTGAGGATAAACAACTCCAGTTCTTGTTGTCACAAATCCTGTAGTGCTGGATTTTAGAAGAGTCATTGGTGGAAGAGGGAAATAAAAGACTGTCACCTGCTGGAGACAGAAAATAAATCAGTTGTGCTGAAATTAAGAGGCTATATAGAATCATAGAACGGTTCAAGTTGGAAGGGACCTTAAAGATCATTGAGTTCCAACCCCCCTGCCATGGACAGGGACACCTCCCACTAGAGCAGGTTG
>JAOXJK010000002.1:3388090-3405838 GCA_025774025.1 Xenus cinereus
TATTTGCTATTAATAAAATTATTTTTTAAAAATTATTCAGTAACTAACCTCTACAGAATTTTGTCTCTTACACTACTTTACCTCTGAGTAAACATTTTTAACTGCAATGAAAAGCAGCACTGTTCCTCCGTGATCATGGGAGGATTTTCACCACCACCACTCTCCCCGATCCCTTTCTTTGCCACGCCAGACTTATGTCACCAGTCCCTTTCATTTACTGTTGCTGGATTCTTCCTCATTCCACTTTTGGGTTCTAATCTCCAGCTAGAGCTATTATTTCTTCATTTTACTTTCAGGTCATTACTGTCGCTAATCCCCATTTACTTCCTTCCACCAATAACTGTCCTTTCTGACATCCAACAACTATACAGATTGTTGTTGTCCCAGTTTGAAGTAAAACAGAACCAACTTTCTGTTCTGTAGTTCAACATCTCAGCCAGGCCTCTTCTAACTCTCTGAAATTAACAGCATATTGTGGAGAAAACTGCTTGTTCTCAGAGTGGTAAGACCTGTGTTAATAGTCAATGCCAAGGAGTGGTGAGCAGAGAGGCCCTTGCTTATACTTATTGCTATAACAACCAAGGTCAGCCAATTTTGTTATTTGCCCTGTTGGAGGGTCAGAAGCGGAAAAAGCATAGAGGGGTCCCACCTGTGGGAAGGAGTGGACATGACAGACGAACCAAACCTGACCAACAGGGGTATTCCATGCCATCTGCCCCGTGCTCAGTATAAAACTGAGGGATCAAAGGCTCAACTCTTTTTTTCTTCAATGGCTGATGTCCAAAAAGGACCCTGTCTGTTCATCTGCCTTTGATGAAAAGAGCTGGAACCCAGTTCCCATCCAGTGCTGAGTCCAGCCTGGGACTTCCCCAGTGCCTGCCGGTGACATTCTCCTAGGAGCTTGAAACGGTTTTGTATATATTTTATCTATTTTCATTCTTTTCTTCGTTTTGATTTTAATATTAATTCCTCATTTAAGTGTTTTAGTTCATTCTAAACTCATAAATCTCCTTATCTCTTCCTCTCCTCTCTTTTGGGATGGGGCGGGGGGGCATCTATCATCCTGGTTTTGGTAAATTTGGACGAAACCATGAGAGTTGTATAAATATTTGTCTCAGGCAGAGAATACTGGTCAAGAAGCCCTAGTCACTGCTGGGTGTTACTTGGACGACATGAGACAATTTCATTACAATTACAGGTTATCTTGAATATTCTGGGGTTTTCTACTCATGTCCACTCAAGTACCAAATTGAGAGGATATGTGTAAACTTAGGCCTGAGAATCTGAAAAATAAAGTTAATAATAGGTTTATTAGTATCACAATAGAGTTGTAAATCTGAAGTTTTTATGCTGTTGGGTAGACTGAAAAAGAAAGACAACCCACAGTAAAAATTTAGTCCATGTCTAATTTATGATCGCATAGGAAAAATTACTTTTAAAGACAATAGGTTTGCAAAGTCAGTAAGGAAATGATAGAATCAGTGTCACCTGTATTCAGTGTTCAACATGATACCTTTGTTACCATATACATAACATTTCTTCAAAGGGCCCTGGTGGTCAGTGTTTACTGAATGAATATTGAAAGAAAATGATATAATAAGTAGTTGTTCAGTGTAAAGGAGGCCTAAGGCTACCCTTGATGCTGTTGAAAAATTGTTCCAAATACAAAATGAAGAATTTAAATGGAAGTTTTGTGGTGTTTATTACTGCAGTTGCAGTGCTTCACATCATTGACAAATTTGTATTCAAAACCACCATTCTAAATGGATGCTGTATATTTAGAGTACAAGTTACATGATGTATATTGGTTTGTTAAGTTTCCTGATTAAATTAATGGTGTTCAGTTTAGCCTGGAAATCCCCTAATTTTTTAAGACTTGGACACTCACAGAAGCAGCCGGTACTTGACCTTGACTCTCTCAGTGTAAACCACAAGGTGGTTGGCACATTATCTATGAGGGTCCTCAATTTGGAAATTAACTTCCTTATCAATTAATTGGTTTAGTACTCAGTTTTTTAGAAATTTAGACATGTTATAAAGCCTATCTGGTTTTGCCATCCAATTTTCTATTAAGGAAATTAAGGAAATGATCAGATGAATGCAATATATTTATTTTAGGAAGTTATACTCTAGGCACTCAGAACTGTGAACAGGTGACAATAGTTTTCTTCCGAAAACTGAAAAGAAAACCACAAATGAATTTCAATAAACTGATGCTAACAGCATTATGTAAATATTTATTTCAAAATTAATGGTCCTTGTTTTTGCTATATATGTTTTTCTTTGCATTATCTTGTAGTAAATCTCAGTAAATAGGAATATTTACTAAAAAAAGGCTTTTGCAATCAATTATTATAGAACAACTGCTTTATAACCAATGCTTTTTACCAGAAAATAGGTTATGAAATGTCTGTATCTCCACCTGGACAGCAGAACCATACGATACAACATACAGACTTCATCAAAGTTTTAATCAGTGCATGGTTAAATACTTATTTATAGCAATAAAGTGTACAGATTGTTAGATAATTTTAATAAATACCTTAATTCACTTAAATTTTTATGTCTTTATCTTCTCTAAGCTTCCTGCCTCAGTTAATTAAGAATCTCTTAATTAATTAAATGTTTTATTTCATTGTTGCTTGCTGCAGTTTATAAATGTATTTATATTTATTTAAATACATAAAATATAAACCTAAAATCATATGTGGTACTCAGCACTTCTCATGAGTTAGTTTTGGCAAGAATAATACAGTAGGCCTAACTTTTGTTTACAACCTCCAATAACCTTGTCACTGACCTCAAGGCAGAGATGAGCTTAAGCATTACAGCAGTGCTTCTGCCAGCAATTATTGCTGGAACAAGTAGCTTTGAGTACTTCGAGTGACACACAGCAAAAATAAACCATTTCAGGTGAAGGAATGGAATGAATATTGTCCCACCTCTTCACCTGCAATGACCAGGGGGATGATGTTGACTCTATATTGGCTCTCCAGCTCACCTTGACTTGTAAGGGGCAGCCCTCACTAGCTTTGGAAGGATTTGAGCATAAATATTTCTTTATAGAGATGATCAAGTGTTCTGAACTTATGACTCCAGAATAATTTTATTGCCTTATAGACCTCCTGGACAATGAGTTTGCTTATTTTAAGGGAAAAAAGATTATTAAGATTTGCAGTGATATTTGACTGTGGAACTTTTCTCATTGTGATGAGTTGTTCAGGAATCTTTGATTAAGCTCCCGTGACTTAAGCTGGAGTCTGCCTGCTGAGTTCAGTGCACTGGACATTTTGCACTACCATGTTGGCATGCTATGTTCCACCCTTCTAAACTGTACACGCACCATTCAACATCAAAAAAGCTCCAGGTACATGACAGGAACCTACAAGAGATCTGGGAAGAGACTTTTAGAATCATAGAATCATAGAATGGTTAGAGTTGGAAGGGACCTTAAAGATCATCGAGTTCCAACCCCCCCGCCCCAACACCTTCCACTAGAGCAGGTTGCTCAAAGCCCCATCCAGCCTGGTCTTGAACTCTTCCAGGGATGGGGCATCCACAGCCTCTCAGGGCAACCTGTTCCAGTGCATCACCACCCTCATAGTAAAAAATTTCTTCCTCATATCTAATCTAAATCTCTTCTCTTCCAATTTAAAACCATTGTCCCTTGTTCTGTCACTATACTTCCTGACAAAGAGTCCCTCTCCTGCTCTTCTGTAGGCTCCCTTCAGGTATTGAAGGGAGCCTATATCTTTCTGGATCCTGCAGTGCTGATGGTAAACATGTTTCTCTCACTTTATAGAAATCTTTTTGGGAGGAGCAGGGGTGGAATTTTGAGCTAGAGGACGTATGGCATGCCTTTCCCAATCTTTCTTACACGTGTATTTTTTGGAGAGGGTGTGATAATTCGCATTTGCTCTGGTGATCTTGGACTGGGAAAACTTACTCTGATTATTAGTTTGGGGCTTGGTGGGAGGGTGGAAAGTTGATCCCAGCAGGGAAAACCACACAATATTCCAAGGAGACTGATCACTTCCTTGCTTTTGCTTTGCAGTCCTCCACACTGAACTGTGACAAGCGTTTTGTGCAGGGACAGCTTTGCAGGGCCATCTTTATAGCCTTAGCAACCCTCTCAATTATTTCCTAACCTGGTGTTTTCTTTTCCCTTGTGCAGGGCCTACGCAGAAGACTCGTCCTCTGTAAAACACGATTCAAGGACAGAGCCAAGCGAGAAGGTGAAGCACGAGGAGGAGGAGGAGAGCAGTGGCGGTGAGGGTAGAAAGGCCGTTGCATCAGGCGACGAGGAGGCTCAGCCGGAAGGGAAGAAGAAGAAGCGTTCCGGGTTCAGGGACCGTAAGGTACCGACCTTGGGCATGTTCCACCTGCAGCTGTTGCACTGCAGTGGATAAAGGGAGAAAACTTGCAGAACATCTTATTCAGCTTGTGGTACAGCGCATGTATTGAGTCTGGTGTTTGCTCTCTACTTCTCTTTATTTTCTAAGGGACCTTGCTGTTTTGGGAGCCTACTTTCTTGGCATGTTACCTTGGGTTTCTTTAGGTTGAGACTTGTTTATTTGGAAAGCATAGTATACTGATTCTCTGAAATGGAGACCTCTTTTTCCCATCTCCAGTTGGATGTCTGAGAAATGTCTTGCTGAGAAATCAAGGTTCCTGCCTCGATGGCTGTTATGATGGTGCATGCAAAGTAGGGAATCGGTGCAAGAGCTTTAAAACCATCTTGGGCAACCAGCAAGTGCTTCTGTGTGAGCCCATCCATTTGTATGTGTTCACAGGCAAATGGGCAGCGTATTGTAGGAAGAAGTAGAGGATGAGTGTGGAAAGGAGGGTTATGGGAAAGGTGTACTTTAATTTTTCCTTTCATTATTCCATGTAAACACAGTTGTTGAAATACAGCCTCACTCCCTATTCACGGTTAGTCGTGTCTCTCTTGATGCTTATGGCTGTTTAATTTTCATATCAGGCACATCTTCCAGAGGAGGAAAGCTTGAGTAATGAATTGCATTGTCAACTCGTGACCCGCCTTCACTGTTGGGCAATCCTGAGAGCTTTGGGCTCCTCAGAACTGACAACTAGTTTGGTACTATCTGTAACCTCTGTTGTTACAAGATGTACAGTTTGGTCTGATGGAGAGTTCTGTAACTGAGAATTGGCAGACAGCAGTATTTTATTTTTTTAAAACCTGTTTGGATGTCGTTTTTATTGCGCTGTGTTTGATTTAGTATCTTTGCAGTGCCAGAGAGGAGAATGGGAGTATATGCTCTTCACAGTTCCTTTCTGTATGATTTGCTTCTGATAATTATTTTTAAGTCTGTATCCTGGAGGCTGCATCTCATTAGCTGTTAAATTGTGGATGGTCATATATAGTGGCTTAACAGCTCTTCATGAAAAATTAAGAGCTGTTTTCTTTGAAGCTGCTGAATCATATTCTGTTCTTGGTTAGAGCAGATTACACAACTTTGAAATTTCAAGTGCCTTCTGCTATTTGGGACTCCAAACTTTCCCTGTTGTGACATGCTCATGGCAGCTCAGTGAAGTTATGTTGTAAGGTACTACGTTGAGATATTCAGAATAGTCCAGGAATGTGGGTTCTTGGCTTCTGCTAATTTTCTTGGCGACTGGGTGTCAGGTAGTCTGACAGCTTCAACAAAACTTCGGCTCTTGCCAGTACCACTCGAGAACAGCGAGTTATTTATTCCAGCGTCAGCAGATGGAGGCAGGTTGCAAAGAGCAAAGAAATGATCCACCTTCATCCACCCTCTTATTTTTAAAAAAGAGCATTTGTTGATACAGCGAACATAATGATTGATTTTTGTCTTATGTGGCTGGTTGTTTTTGGCTAGAGAAGCCAGGGAACATTTGTTTGCAAGCGAGGACTTTTATTCCAGTTGTTAGATGTGCCTACGTTGACCAGCTCTTTCCTTCCCATACTAGGCAGGGGAGGAATGTGGCCATGCTTTCCAAATAAGACATGAACCAGGCGTGGAGAGTGCCCAAGATGGGATGACGTGTAGCCCGGATCCATTCTCAGTCCACAGCCTTCCTTTCTCCTGCAGTGCTCCGCTCGGGAGCAGCAATTTCAGTGGGGAGAGAACAGTTTAAAACAGACTGTCATCTTTCACCAACGTAAACCCTTTTCTCTCCAGCCTTAAGTCCAAATGTCCCTTCTGTGACCTGAATGCCAGCGTTGGTTTTGCTCTGTTTAATAATGCAGGAGTAACTGGTAGTCTCCCAGGTGCTGGGCTCTGTTTGTTTGAGTGTCTCCATTATGGGCTTGGTGCCTGTGATCAGCAGTTACCCTACCCTCATGAGTCATCTCAGGAGGTATGTTTGAATGGTCCCAGCTCAGATAACAGAGGAAGGTGTGCCCCAGCTTCTGATTCAACATCGGGGCTGCTCCCAGGATGTGCTGCTCCCCTAATCAGCTGTGTAGCACCTAGGGAATTCCTGGCTCTTCTGGAGGGTTCTAAAAAACAAACAACAAAACCCACAGTAAAAACACTTTCCAACGCTTCACATAATTAATTAAAAACAGCGCGGTGGTTTTTTTGAGAAAAAAATTAAGCTTAATTGAACGTGTTTAACACTTGTTTGTTATCCCAATGTTGCTTTTAATGAAGTTGATGATTAGTGGTGAAATAATAAATTAGGTGTGACATTTGGTATTTTGGGTAGTGATTCAGTGAGGAGGAAGTTGAAATCACTTGGCATCTGCTGGGGCTGGGATGGTGTGTGGCTGGTTCCAGGGCATGGGTTGTCTTGCAGCCTATGCACTGTATAGGTCCTGACTGCATAAGGGAGGAAAGGAAAGGATTGTTTAAGTGCTTTTATAGTTTGAAGGGTAATGAGCGATGAGGTCATGGTGTAGGTGGGCTGATGTGTTAATTCATTTGCTAAAAGAGTTTGCATGCAGCATTAGGACTGCTTTATCAAGATCTGCTTGCAGTGTTTGCTGAGTCCTTCAGGTGTGCTGCCTTAGGAGTGTTAGTTGTGCTAAGACTCAATTTTAGTGTGCATTATAGTAGGAAGCCCAAAGAAAATGAATCCTAATTAATTAATTTACCCTGCTAAGATGTGTGTGGTGGAACTGGATTGCCAGAGTTTCCGTTCTGCCGTGTGATCAGGGAGGCCCCAGTGATGCTCTAGAAGTGAATTGAAATATTAATTTAGAGCTTTATTTTCACGTCTGCACAGGATTTAATTTTTTTCCTTCTAACCTGTGGCTTAGCATAAACACTGGCTGTCTCAACAGCAGCTGCGCTCTTGTGGAGCAGTAGGGATTACTTGCTCATCTTTCTCCTTCAGTTCCTACTCTGTTAATAAATGCCAAAAAGGGCTCTTCTCTTTTGGTCACGTAATTTCTTCCTGGAGACCTCAGATTACATGAAACTGCGGCTCTAGGGGCAGGATGAGAGTTTTTGGCTGGTGTCCACTGCTCTGAGGACTGGTGTGTCCTGAGGGAAGGCAGCCGCCTGGGTTCATGATTTTCCTCCCTGCTCTAGAGCTGCGTAACTTAAAATTACATCCTCATGAGTGTCTGGCAGTCATCCTAGGAAGCTGTTCATTTTGCAGTGCGCGTGGATAGAAAACAGGATGGCAAATGATCTAGGAAAGGGCCACATAGGAAATAGATGCTTCCCTTCTGTTGGAAGTGATGATCGTGATGGTCTTAAGGGCTGCAGCGTGTATCTGAAAGGGGTGTTGGAAAATTGCCCTGCCCAAAGTTGAAGCACAGCGTAAACTGCTTAACATTAATAAAGCAGGGGCCTTGAGGATCGCTCCAAGCTTGGGGTAAGAAAAAAGTTGGCAGTGAAGTTGCTGGACAGGTAAGGAGTAGTCTCAGGAAAGATGATAAAGACCCATACTACAAAAATGAAAAGTACCTGACAGCACCAGGCCTGTCAGTAGCATCTTAGTAAGATCTTAAAACAGATGCAGAGGAAAGATGCATTGCAGATGCGAAGTCAAATCGGATGCAAAATGGTTTTGCTGGCAGAAATGTCAAGACTATTGTCTCTGGGGCAGCAGTGAAGTTGTTGAGTAAAAGAAGTGCAACTTACCTCGCTGGGTGGAAGGAAAGGATTTGGTAGAGCCTTGCAATAAATTATTCCACTGGCTTGGAAATCCATGGGTAATGTAAAGTCTCAGGCAGGCTAGTGTTTTAGCTAGAAAGCACGCTGTGTTGAAAAGGTGTCACGGATGGAGGGAGCTGTTGGTTGTGGTCTGTGGTGTTGGCTCTTGACTCCAGTCCTGGGCTTGACACTGTAGCTGGTTTTAGTTGTCTTGCTCAGAGGTAGAAGTGTTTTTTGGCTGATCAAGTTGGGCGAGGTGTTACTCATAATGAGATCAGGTCCTGCTACAACAAGGAACGAGATAATGGGCCGTAAGTCAAAAGATCACTTTGGGGGCTGTAGGTAGACACGTGCAGCTTGGCACTGGGAAGGAGCTGTGAAAGCACGTGCTGTCCTTCACGGCGGTTTGACTGATGGATGGCAACTGGTAACTTTACAATAAAACAGTCCTTATCTTTGGAGGACCTTGTGGACCGAAGCGATAAAAACGGGATGAAGTTTGATTCAAGGTGCAAAGGCTGGTAACAAAAAGGAGTAGTGGCAAAACTTTTCTTCCGTGCAGGTGGCTACAGGAAAGAGGGGGGCTGGTTATATTGGGTGATGCTAGGACATTTCTGGCTTCCTGATGGGCTTGATTAAGAAAAAGCTATGGTAATGCGAAGAATAATAGGCAGAATGCTTTAGATAACATCAGAGCCATATCAGAGGGACCTTCTGCCACATGCTGCTTGTCCCCTGGTTTCATTTGCCGGAGAGCTGAGCTGGAACAAGTGTAGAGGAGAGTGGCTCTGCTTTCCCCTAGCTATTTTACCCAACCTTGGGTTGGGGGATTAAAAGCCTTTGGCTTGTTTTATCCTAGAAGCATGAAAAATTAGAGAGGGTGTTTTCTTTCTGATAAACATCAGGGTGGAGAAGTTGTTCAAGTTAAAGGACAAGGTTGAAACGAGACCAAAGCCATAAATGATCTACAGATGTCTTGGCAGTATCCTTGATCTTGCCTGTTCTCTTCCAGGAGATCGTTGGTTGGTTGTTTTTTTTTCTCCTGTGGCTCTTGACCAAAAGTACTGAAGGTTTCAAGTACATTATGGACTGTTAAACATGGTGTATAATGCAGGAATAAAAAGCTGAACTAAGAAGAAAAGTTTTCTGCTCTAATACATAATAAAGTGTAGGTCTTTGTGCCTTTTTCCTCCCTTGTGGCCTTATGTTGTGATTTTTGTTTATAAAAGCTTTCTGTTCTCTTTGATTAATTCTAGCTGGGTGTTGGGGAAAACAGCTCTAGGTACAAAATAATCGCTACTGGCAGAGTTAACGAGACAGATTGGTGGGGAGAAGAGGACTGAGCAAAGACTGTTTCTGCAGAATTTTGCCAATGTGATAGATGAGAGGAAAAAATGAGGTAGGGTGGCTGAGCAACCAGCTGCGGCTCCAAGTAGTTTTTTTCCAACACTTGGCTTTAAAGTAAAGATCTCTCCCAGCTCTCCAAGCCTTTTCTTTTACTTTATTAATCATAAATCAGACCCTTCAACACCGTGGTTAAAATGCGGAGCTGCTTTAGATTCGTTGATATACTAGTACTTTTCTACATTTGTGTTTAAAAGCACCTTCATGGATTTTGTTAATTTGTTTTTTTCTCTGTCATTACAAAGAGTCAAAACCCATCAATAGTAAAGACTTAGTGTTTCTTCTCAATTCTGGGACATCTGGAGTTGATACTTCCAATTTTCCTGGTAGTTCAAAGGCTGGGGATAGGAGGGATTTTAAGCCTTTCAGTTTTATTTCTTTCAAGTGTTGTGTTGCTGCCCACAACTTTGTTGTCATGTGGTGACACCTTCAGAGTACTAAGGTGCTCCTGTAGGTATTGGGGAGGAACCATATACATCTAATGCTCGTTAAATTTAATTTTCCAGGTTATGGAATACGAGAACAGGATCCGAGCCTACTCCACGCCGGACAAAATCTTCAGATACTTTGCTACTTTGAAGGTCATAAATGAGCACGGTGAATCGGAGGTTTTTATGACACCGCAGGATTTCGTGAGATCCATAACACCTAATGAAAAACAGCCGGAAAGTAAGTGATGTGTGTGTAGTAACTGAAGAAACTAATACAGTGGAGGGGAATAAAGTCTCCAGTCTCTGCTTATCTGATCTTTAAATTTCCTGACAAAGAGTATGTTGTTGGGTATTGTCTGTCTTGTTATGTTGAGAGCTATGGCACACATGGTGTTTTCAACCCAAGCGTTACGGCAGTGGGACGATGTGCAGAAGGATAAGGGAGGTCTAATGAATGGAGGGGTGAGGCAGAAAGCTGCCGGTGCAGCCGCGCAGGAGCCATCCCCATCTCTTCAGCAGAGCCTGTAGCGTGTCCATGCTGCCTTGAACTCGGCTGGTGGTGCCAAATAACAGGGATCATTCCGGTTCAGAAGTGGTGGTTGTGGTATTCTGCTTGAGAGGTTTGAACCCGGGATTGGCAGGGCTAGAAAGCACCTCCTGAAGCTATCTGTCCCATCTCCATGCTCCAAACCCAAAATTAGCCTAATCCCTTCCACATTGCCTGAAGCGCTATTGCAGTAGATCTTATTGGTTTGAGCCCTTGAACAGCAGGTGAGATGACTTTCTTGCATATTTAATAGTGGAATATTACCTTCAAAGAAAACCTCTTAAAAACTGTTCATAAACCTACAAAGGAGATTGCTTTGGCAAGAAAACCTTAGCAATAAAGCGGTCCAGGCAGCTCCATGTGCCCGGCTGAGCAGCGATGCTGCTGACCAGAGTGGGGCTCATCTCCGCTGGCTTCAAATTCCCTGTGGATTGCAGGGAAGCACGTCAGCTGTGGTACCTGTGGGGGTTTGGCAGGTAACAGGCGGGAGAGCGGATGCTGTTTTTTCTGGTCTGGAAAGCTGTGTCCTTAGCATTTGGTTAGAGGTTGTTTTTTTGTCAGATGGTGAGAAGATTTTGCCTGTCTTCTGTTTTGGAGGAGATTAGTGTTTCAGGTGAGACATGGGAAATCAGGCTTTTTGATCTCCTCTTGTATAATATCTCAAAGAATGAAACAGGCTTTTGTCAAATTAAAATTCCTCTTTTCTCTGCAGGCATTAATGAAGAACCTCAGCCCCCAAATGTTAACTTTTTGAGAGTGGGGTTTATGTACAAATTGTGAAACTGTTTTGATAGCTTATATGACAGCTGCTAAATAAATACCATGTTACACTTGTGTTTAGAAAACAACAGTATGAAGTGCGTGCAGGAGGGAATTAAAAATAGTCCTGGCATTAGTGTTAAGCATGTTGAACTGATATTTAGGTATATGTCAAGTCTTGCAAAAGGCTGTAGTTTTCATATGAATTACCTGGTTTCAGCTTCAGTGAAGAAGTAGTATGA
Source organism: Xenus cinereus (assembly GCA_025774025.1). Classification (NCBI taxonomy): domain Eukaryota; kingdom Metazoa; phylum Chordata; class Aves; order Charadriiformes; family Scolopacidae; genus Xenus; species Xenus cinereus. The sequence continues at coordinate 3,399,564 of JAOXJK010000002.1, forward strand.
GCAATAAACTGAAGATGATGTTCATAGGTGGTGAAATGGTGTGTTACCGTCTTGTCGATCTAAAGCTTGAGTTGGAGCTTTGGATCAGGTAGTGTCTGATGGAGTGCGAGTCGTCCTATGCAAGTCTTTTTTTGTCAGCCAGCTAAAAATAGAAAACATCCTATCTTTAAGAAATCTGATTTTCTTTGACTCTTCCATGTAATATATGTGCTTGGTGCTTAAAGTGAGCACAGAAAATAGGTGGAAGAGTGCTCAGAAAACACCTACTTTAGAGAGGAGCGAAGGTGACTAATGTCAGTCTTGGCCACTGACTTCCCGTTGTGACTATTATTATCCCGAATGGGTGAGCTGCTCGAATGGTCCTGTGAAGCCTCTTGTGCCTTTAAGTGCTTACAAATGCTGCCAGTCGGTGACAGAAAGCAGCCTATAAGGGAAGGAAATTGCTTTAGTGACACAGGTGCTCTTGGAAAGTGGAATGAGATGGAAATTGAGCTTTGGCTGCCTATCAGCAGGCAAAGCAGGAGAGTGGGCATTTTATACTCCTTCATTTGAAAATCTGTCCTGAGGACTGTTACACTGTCATGGACTTGCTTCTAGATGAAATTGCTGCTAGGATGGTTGTTCCTTATGAGTGCTGTACATCATGACAATCATGGTAAATGAGTTTTTTAATACATAATGAACAGTAGAAGAGTAAAACAATGCTACGGTAAAGTCAAACCAGCCATAACCTTGTTCCCGAGTGTTTTGAAAGCTGTCAGTAAAAAGTGAAAAAGAGGATAGGTCTGATTTCAAAACCAGAAGTTAAAGACTGCTACCTGCTGGCTGGTTTATTTCTGTACTTGACATCCCTTTGGTACTTCTGACTCATAGGATAATCTAGATTATAAATTAGTAGGGAAATGCCGGGGCTGCTTTCTCCCTTAGTCACGACTCGGGTGTGTCCTCTACCGGGACTGGAGCATCCCGCCTTCATCCCAGAGCACTCCTTCAGGCAGTGATGTAGCCTGGAGTGCTCCTTGGAAATCCACTTCAGGTAATGGCATAGCCTGCTGTAATCGTACTAGCTGGGTAGGTTAATGCTTGAACTGAATTATGGATTACTTTCTGCAGTCCCGCTGACCCCAAGGTTTTCTGCGAGTGGTCTTTGTTGATAGGTTTGTGTGGTGAAGCGATCGCCTTCTGGTCCTGTGAATTAATATGGTCCTTGCATAAGCAGTCCAAGGTGTGAGGAGAGCAGGGGATGCTCTGCATGCTCAAGCTGCCCGTTGTCATTTCAGTGAGTAACTTACTGTCAATGGGTCTGCTATTTTACAGAGAGAAAATACTATGGAATGTAAGTGGTATGGAGGAATGAAGTGTCCAAGTCCCCATTGTACTTATTTTTAAAATGCTAATCTACCGCAAAGTATCTTATGCCAGATTCATTTTTAGGGATTACATAGGGGAAAGTTTGGTTTATTGTCAATAAAGTGTCAACTTAATTCCAGACTGTGTTTTGCCAGCTTGGGGAAAATGAATGCCAATTCATTATCTCCTGTAAATTGCTTTCTCTTAATAGTTCAATAAAACTTTCTGCTGTAACCTTCCCAAGTAGATGAGATGTGCTTGAGGTGTGACACGTTCTTGTTCAGCTTGGAAATGTCTGTTGGAGTAAGCCAAAGAATGGAATTAAACTTGAAGGCTGCTTTAAAAAAAAAAAAACCACAAAAACCCCTAAACAATTCTTTATATGCTATCTGGAAAGTCCAAGTGCCAACGGAAGCGTGGGCAGTGATATCTGCTCCCTGCAGTCCTGTGCTGCTTTTTCCCTCCCACCTGCTCTGGTACCCGAGAGGTTGCTCGGTTCCAAGGCTGGATGAGCGGGGATGGTTACTTCATACCTGGCACTTGCTTGGTACCCCAGCCCAAAACCAGCCGAAAATACTATGGTCTCAGGTGGGAATGGTAAGGATTTGCAAAATCCTCATTTTAGGTGCAGCAGCTCTTCGGAGACAGCGTGAGCTTTTGCTGAAAAAGATGTAGGAAGCCAGTGACCCTTCACAGGAACCATAACTGTGCCTGGCACTTGCAGGTTGTTGCCAGTGCATTCTCTGTAGTCCTACGTAGCTGTTGGCCTTCATGAACACTTCCAAGTGCTTGGACCTGCTTGGTGGTGGCCTGCCCAGTTCTCTATTTCCAAGTTTCTGAGTTCCCTCAATTTCCCCAGCTTTGTCTGTTTACATTCTGCATTGATCATTTTCCTAGGGAAAGTGAGTATTTTGGGTTATCCCAGACTAAAAAGGAGAGCTGTGACAAACTAAGCCAATATTAGGGATTTTTGGCCTTTGCAATAAGGAGTAAAAGAAATAAAAAAGGCTTCATATCTAATCAGAGCATGCTGTAACAAAGAGAGGTTATACCCAAACCAGTCTGCTCTTCCACCCCCATGTTAACCTCCCAAACTCCTGCCGCCTTTCAAGATCCACCACATTGCAGCAGTTCAAATATATGAAGTCTTGGAAATGCCCTGGATGGTTTTTCTTTCTTTTTTGCATCTGCAAGAAACCATGAACATGGTGTTGAAGCTCAGCCAGAAGCAGTAGATGTGCCTCTGCACGCAGGACAGTGTTGGAGGAGAGGAGCTGTGAAGGATGAAGCCAATGCCTGGTGATTTGTTCAGGCTTACAGCTTGATTGTAGGTTTTGAAATTATTTGTTTTTCATGCCTGGACTTCATGGGCAGCTGAGCAGAGGCTGGCTTCTGGATTGTTGGAATTCTTGAGTGCTTATTTGTTATTTTGAGTTAAGTTTATAAAATGTAGACCCGATCCTCTGTAGAACCAGCAGTCGTGAGCCTGACAAGAGCTCACCTGGTCTGGTGGGGAGGGAGAGGACTTTCTAGGCTTGAACAGATCCCTAAACTTGCACAAAGTCTTCAACTGGTATATTTAAAACCCAGAAGGCAACTGGAGATGCTGAATTTGCCTTCTGTTTTTTTAATGGGGACTTAACTTCTGGGTTCTCCCCCAAATACATCTGCTGAAGAGGTCTTCGGGAAAGGGTGCGAGTAATAAGAAGGGGAGCAAATTTGGTGGTTATCTCCCTGAACCAGGAGGGTGAACAGTTGTGGGGTTTTTCTTCTGTGAAAATGTCATTCCTAGGCAAGGATCAAAGGATCGTCTTTGAGCCTGTCGTGCCTGATAGGAGACCCCAGGAACCTAGCCAAGGAGGAGCAAGCCAGAGGGGCATTTAATTGCCATATGTCATGATAATGTCATATAATGTGTAATATAATGATAATGTCATGTGACAGTCATCAGAAGAAACACATAATTAGGGCTTCCAGTATAGATTAGGGGGTGATATGGCTGATCTATAGTTCTCATGAATTGGGGGGGAGATAGATGAGAGCAAAGTAGTTCATTGGACAAAGTAGTTCTGAACTTGAACCTGAGAGTTTTGCCCACTGAGAAATCTCAGGCAGCAGATTACATTTTAAATTCAGGGGAAAATACTCCCATAAAGCAGGGTTACAGCTCTGGAGGGGAAAACTTGGTCCAGCATTTTCTCCTCCTGTTAATGTATAGCAGGCTCTTCAGTCTTGGTAATTAGCCCTTTTGCTCACCTACTAGAAAGAAAAAAAGTCCCTGTTATGTATCAAGCAAAGGGAAAGGAACAGCAGACGATAGGTAAATGTTACCCAAATAATGTGAAAAATCTGACAAGGATATAAAGACTGGAAGGAGTTGAAAAGGTTTTTCTATGAGGTGGAAAACTGCTGGCATCCCAGAGGAATTCATGATGGTTTCTAATTGATCTCAACTGTTTTCTTGGAATAATATGATCATTCTTCTGGAAGCCTGTTAAATATTTTTTTAAAGAAACTGCAGTCTATCATCTGCTGCCTGTGGCTTTTTTTTTTTAACAGGATAACATGAAGATCTTAGTAATTATCTAGATATTTATCGGGTGTGGTAATTAGCTTTGAGTGAATGTGTGGCATGTATGTTTTTGTTAATGAATAGAAATATAATAAGCATTTGACTTTATATTTGATTAGAGCTGTACGAGAGTAACAGCAGGTTATTCTGTGCTTTTTTCCTTTACGTAATTAATTTCTTTTCCATTAGAAAAAGTAAACACAGAGAATATGGTTCTCTTGTTGAACACCCTCTTTTCCCCATTGTGGCAGGCAATGAGTGAAAGTAGTTTTGATTATTTTTTTAAAAAAAAACGCTTTTATTTTTCGAGTGCTCTGAAAGTACCATCACATGAATACAAGTGGAGACTTTTAGTATTGGTGAGCGAGTAGTGTCAGTCTAATCTGAAATAACACTGACAGTGATGCCGCTTGCTTAGCTACTCCTTGGCAGTGCTGCTGTTTCTTTTGGTCCTATGATCATCCTTTAGGTAGTAGCAGAATTTTCAGGAGTAATATGTAGTGGTACTTAAAGATTAAAAGTCAACTAGCTACGGCAAGCAAATTTGGAAATGGTTGCAGGTCCTCATTGGTGCTGAGAAGGTGAGCAGCTAGTGCAGAGCCCTTGACCGGGTGAGTGGAAGGGGCTTTGATAATCCAGATGTGTAGTGAAAGATGAGGTGGTGTGCAGTGTAAATAAAAGGCATATCCTGGGGCAGGTTGTGGTGAAAGCTCTGGTTTTGTTTGAGCAGAAGCAAATCCCAAAGCAAGCCCAGCTGCTCTGGGTGGTCCCTCTGCAATCTGGAGTAGCTGCCATGCATGCCACGCTGCTTTTTGTTCCTGGGAAGGCTTCGTGAAGCAGCCAGGTATCCTCCTGAAACCATTTTTGAATTTGTTTGCTCTCTCCCTGGGAGAGAATCCTTTAATCCATTTCTGGCAGAACAGTATTTCAGCCCCTGCTTTTCAGCGAAAGGTGGAAAAGCTCTTTTTTTACTGTTAAATGTGCCTGTTAGCGTGTGTTCCTGCAGCTCGCCAGCAATAGCCCAACTAGGGGATATTTGTTTTATGAGTGTTATCATTTACAGACGATCCTGCGGTAGCTTTAACTTAGCACACTGCCTTTTGAATAACAGAGATGTAATAACATTCTTTCCTTTCCTTGTTCAGACGTGATTGCCCTCCTTCGTGCCGTGTTTCCATTAGCTCTCCAGCCTACGCAAACGCTGTTCCTATTGTTAAGTCTTGGAGGAAAAGCCTTTTGGGGTTTTTTATGTAAAGAAAGAAGACAGGTGTCAGACAACCTCTTGTTTCTTGGTTCCCTTTTATCAACTTTTAAGATTAAAAAGCATGTAGTGAAGTCCATAAAGAAGAAAATAAACTGTATTGGAAAAAGAAAATTATGTTAAGTAATACCGTATGCTTGAACACACAAATGCCCTTTTTCACGTTTTAAATTAGCTTATTCTGTTGGGAGCTGTTGTAAGGGGAATTTTATAGAGGGGCTTAAGTGTGCAGTTTAGTTAATGCAGCAGAGCAGAGGATATCGTGCGTGGCTGGGAGAAAGGGTGAGCATAAGAGGCTGATGTGAACCCATGTGCTTGTGCTTGCAGTAGGTAACACTGTCTTCTGGGGCATGCTGATGGTGACATGAAAAAAGTCAGCAGCAGAAGGGACAAATTTTTGTGCTGTATTTTCATATAAGTGTCTTTCCCCGATCTCCGAGATATGCATAAACCAAGATGATAGATTGGCTTCTCGTCAGAGGCAAATTGTGTCAAAGGAGGCTGACGTGATATAGGTAATGATCACTACATTTCTGTAACTGCTATGGTGTTGTAAGAAGTTTCTTCAGCATATAATGAAATGCTCAGAGTAATTAAGCTTGAGGACAGACCTGGCAGCTCCTACACCTGGCACGAGGGTTTGGATGCCGTTGCAGAAAAGCCGTATGTAAGTCAAGGTCCATCACTTTGTCCCTCTCGGGAGCAATCTCAGGTTACCGGATGCTTTATTTTTCCACGTCTTTTTGTTATGTGCCATAACGATTGAGGAAACACGTGGAAGCAAAGATCTCTGTGCTCAGGTGAACGAGACTGGACCAAACCCCAGTCTGAAGGCAAACTACCCTGTATTCAAAACTGATTTCACCGGTGTGGTGGTTCTTTCGCTCACCCCATCATTATTGTACATTACTGCTGTTAACTCTGTGGTGCTTTTGCAGTCCCCTCCAGTCATACTCCCCATCACCTCCCCTTTTGCCCACCTCATGGTACAGCTGTGGAGAGCATAAAGTTTATGGGGTACAGCATAGGACACTAAGCATTTGGAACTAGTTCATTTATGTGAAGTTTATTCTTCCACTCATGAATACTTTG
>JAOXJK010000002.1:3405990-3427261 GCA_025774025.1 Xenus cinereus
CACTCTCATGTTGTATGAGCCAGGTATCTCTCCCAGCTGCCATCCCCCAGGCTCTCCCATTCCAGATGGCAGGAGAACCCTTTCATGTGCTATTTTTAACCCATGTCCCTTTTTAGGTTTTTTGAGTATGTGTGTAACATTGGGCTGTCAGGGGTCTGTCATATAGCACTATCCCCTGGCATGAGAATAGGAGGTGTGCTTGAGAAATGACTTTATTATGACACATGGACATAAGCTAAGCTCAACTTAGCAGTCAGCGTCTAGATAGATGGTCAGGGGCAAGCTCCAAGCAGATAACGTGTCTCTGGTAAAATAAGGACATTCATTAAATGAATCCTGTCTCATTTCAATTAAATGAAAGTGCGACAATACTTCCTGTACTGCGTTTATACCCACGACTTTGAGGAGGACAGAATTCAGAAGAAGATGATTAAAGTCTGCAAATGTGTATGAATATGCAATTTTCACTCTATTGTGAGGTGCACAAAATATTGAGAAGGTGCTTTCTGGCTTGAATATTCAGAAATCTGGAAAGCCCTCTGAAAATTGCCTTGACCTTTGAAATTGATGACAGAGGAGTTTTTGCTGCTCTGGTTCAGAAAGGTTGAGGAGGTCACCCAGGAGCGACTCCATTTTCTGCACCGTAACCACTGTGAACAGGAAGGGTTTTATTATCCTCCTTCACAAGCAGGTGTGGGAGAAGTTTTATTTTGTCTTTTTCCATCTTTTTTCTAATTTAAATTGAAATGAGGATGTGATAATTATCATAAACAGTGGCAGAAAATGCACGGGACATAACTCTGCTGAGGGATTTTATTCTTCAGAGAACTGAAAACCGGCCTCTGCTCTCCCAAATTACTGGAAGTGCTTGGTTTGAGTTCTACTTAATCTCCTCTCAGGGTGCATCTTCCCAATTTTGGATTGCAAAGTTCAAATAATTAATCTTCCTGAATATTTCTGTCGTCTTGCTTATATGTGCACTCATCAGTGTACACATTGCCTCCCAGGCATCGGGGATTAGATTGCGAGCTCTGGACCTTGACTCTGCAAATGCGGGGATATTTCCCCCCCCCCTTCAAGACCGGAAAAACATTTTGTGATGGTACGAGAGATTGAATTTATTAGTATAAATAACTCCTTCTCCCTGCCTTTCTCCAGCATGCCCATCTAGCTAAAGTGCTTGCCTTCTTACAAATGTGGCAACAACTTACCTCCTTTGAAATCTGTTTATGAGCAATTTTATACTAAAATGCAAACAAGTTTTGGATTTATTTGGGGATATCGCAATTAATTACAGGAACAATTCTTTGTTTTCCCATTTGTGAGCCATTCAAAAGGTGTTATTAAAAACAGTAAGAGTTTTATGATCGTGCATTTACATGGGGCATCACGGGTGAAATGTTTGCTTGGTGATGGCAGAGAAATCTTCTGCTTTGGGATGGATATTTCGGACTCCTGAGAGATGCTGAGAGCTGTGCTCCTGTTGTCCCTGCTAGAAGGAAGTTTTCTTATCTGATACCATGATCAAAATACGAAGTACAAAACTCACGAAGCCAAAAAAATTTCCCTTCTCTGTCCTTATACATTCTACTGGTGTTATTCAGACAGTGCATTTTGCTTTCTAATCCCCACTCAAACAGAAAACCCAAGAAATGTTTACTTTTGCACTCTAAGAATATTTTTTAAAGTATCTTTTTTTTTTTCTTTTCTTTTTCAGACCTAGGCCTGGATCAGTTTATAGTCAAACGCTATGATGGGAAGGTGAGCACATTAGAGTATTAAGTGTATATTATTCAATGGCCTTTTTAACCTAAATTCCTTTAGTTATTACCTGCACGTGGGTATAAGTTAAATGAAGTATTTGAAATATTCTCTACTGAGTTTTTTGTTGTTTAGTAGCATTGCATTGCTTTTTATGTAATGACAATGAAGGAGAAAAAGATTATTTTTTTTTAAAGGGGTCTTATTTTAATGTTTACAGACAAAATACTGCTGCCTCGTATACTGTTACACCAGGAAATTATAGGTTGTAATCACATTTCCTTGCTGCCTCTTTATGCCTGTATGAGAGCCCCAGAAGTTACGGCATTTCAGTGGGAACTCACTTGATTTTTCCCTTCCAGATTTCACCTCCAGATTGCTAAAGGAAGGAGACGCTTTTGTGACGCTTTTATCTGCATCCCCAGCCTGTGTTCCTACCCCCATCCAATATGCCTCATTCCTTCCCCTTTTGAACCCTAGGTCCTTCCTACAGTGGTACACGACTGTTATGGATGTTTGTGCTGTTGTGATGTCTGTTGGTGAAATGTGGGGAATGCTCTGATCTGGTTTTCTCTGCCTGTGTCAGTGGAACCATGTACCAATTATGCAAACCAGAGACCAAATTAACCACACTGTAAATCCCATTGGTATGGAGGAGCACAGTAGAGGCAGCTCTGGCCCTAGGACTAGCAGCTTGTGTTAACTTCTTGATGCAGATAACTGCAGGTTAGTTAGTTTTCCATCATACCACCGTGCACATAATGGTACTCCAGCTTTTAGCAATATTTTAGTTTCATATGCATCATATGAAAGTAAAGCTTCTGTTTTTTTCCAAAGGGAAGTCAGCATCTGGTTCCTTCATTGCTGAGTGATGTACCTGACACATAGTGTCAGGCTTTTCCAGAAAGCCTGGGCACTGGAAAAAAAAAATACGCTTTTAAAGCTTTATATAAACAGTGTGGATCGAACACGTGCGGTTCCCTGTCTTGTTTTGTGTCTAGTAGGGAAAGGTAAAGACAGAAGGTGATCAAATACCTGGGGTCCCTGTCATCAGCAGTGTACAAGTGTTCTGGTTACCGAGGCGGCAGAGCGAGATTTTTGCTTGAAAACAGACAGTTGGAAGGTACTATTTTGGCAGTTAGTTTTGATGCATAAAACTACGAAGCGTGTTGTGAACACTTGTTTTCTTCTCCCCTGCCACAGCCGCAATGTCTGCTTTTATTGGTTCAAACAAAATATAAAAAACCCTCAACAAAAAACCGTACATATATTCTTTGCAAAATATCAAATGTTTCTCCCTCTGGTTTATGACAGTCTATTTTGCATCCTCTCACTTTCATCATTTTACCTTGTCAAGCTATCACACTCATCCCTTAGGCTTTTCATAAACAAGATTTGTTTGTAGGGGAAAAAATGCTGAATCCCAGGCTGTTTGTTGCTAATCATTCCTCTGTTCCTGAGCACTCCACGGCTGGTTCCTATCACATCGGATAAAAGATCCAAAGGCAGTCCCTTGCCTGAACTCAGCTTTCTGTTTCTCTGCCCCTCAGCAGAGAAAGGGCTTGGATGTGATGGACACAGTCACCGCACAGGGGTGTTGAAAACCCACGGTCGGTGTTTGAGGTACCGTGCTCAATTGGGCATCCTCATCCATGCTCTTCGGATCTTGCCGTTCGGCGTGGTGAACATCTGTGCTGGCTGAAGGGTGGAGAACAGATAGCCTTTGCCTTATGCGCTGACCGCCTTTCGCTCTGACCTGCAGCAGAGTGAAATTGCTTTTTATATAACTTATGGACATCGGTGCCGCGCTTGGATGTCTACGTGCTGTGGTTTGGATAGTCTGAAAGTGAGGCAGCAGACTTGGGGTGCTGCAGTCAACTTCTCTTTATTGTTATCTTCTCCTGGGACCCATTTTTTCCCCCCAGTCTAATAACACCCTTGAAGCAGTTTGCTCTGTTGAAAATGAAGAAATAGAGGTTCTTGTTTGCTTGGCTGTCTGCTTAAAGACACCTTGGAACTGGCTAAATCTGGCAGTGGCTGGTAGGGCACTGGTAATGTCCAGGTGGTTTCTGTTTAAAAATCAACACTGTCTTTACTCAGTCAAGCACCAACTGTTTGCTGCAGAGCTGACCTTACTCGTTCGAGTTTTACTTGCACAGTAGCACCCGAGGGATAAAATCCTTTTCCATCCCTTCCTCCTTGCCTGTTTCCAGCTATGGATTCTTCTTGGCTTATCAAGGCATCCTCTGCCTGGAGACAACTTTCTGGTGCTTTCCCTTTGTGTGTTGGTGGAGCTGATGAGCTCAAGCGGAAGGGTGAGAGGTCCATCGTTCCCCCAAGCATCCTTATATCGCAAGGAGGTAATGGGACTGGTGGTTACAGGCTCAAAAAGTAATAGGCCTGTTCAGGGGAAATTTCCTCTTCATTTTTAAGGTGAGAGGAGTTTGTGAGCAGTCAGACACAAGCGAGCTGCGGTACTGAGAAGTACTGACAATCTGCAGGCTAGATCCTAGCTAAAAAGCAGAAAAGAGAACTAATTTTAGTTCCAAGTAAAGATGTATACCCGGGGTTGCATGTAAGCAATAATTTAGAAGAAGATTCAGTTAAAAGAATAGAACCAGCTGTGCAGTCAGTTGCATTTTAATTACATATTACAGGACAACGTTTAAAGTATCGGTGTGAATCTTGAGCACGTATGTTTGAGATATAAAAGCAACAATGTTGGTAAGCAGATGTATGAGCTGCTCTTTTCACACAACCAATTTTACATGAAACTAGCATCAAAACAACTAATTGACTGCCGTGCGGTGATTGACACTGGTCTTGCAAAGGATTTTGTGACGTGCCTCTATTGTAATTGTGTCAGGTTTCTGAAGTATCTTGCTGTGCATGTGATTGAATGTTATGGTGAGAAGACAATACCCACTTTTTTTTCCCCTCTTCCTGCCCCTCCTTCTTCCTAGTGATAATTTATAGAGTTGATGGAGAGGGAGGTAAATGTTACTGCCTTGTTAACAGGAACAATGCTCCTGTAATTGGAGCCTAAATGCTTTTTCTTCACTCATGAGAGACCAAAAACCCTGGAGACATTAACCCAGCAAAGCCCCTTGGTCAGATCTATTTGCCAACATAAGCTCATCCTTTTCTTTGCCCTTCTGCTGGGCTGGGTGTGTAGGGAGGCCACTATTTTCCTGGCTCCATTTTGGTCTTAAGGGTGGTGGTTTCTCCCCCAGGGCAGCAAGCTCTGGAAAGTAGAGGAAAAGACAGCACTGATTACTATTCATTCAGAGTGGAAAAAAAGTATTAGTCGGTCTGCAAGCGTTTCAAAGTGTTGATACTGAGCCTGAACTAAGGGGTGATGTGAGAATAGACACCCAACTTACGTGTAGCTCAGGGTGCTGTGGCGTGAAGGTGTCCAGACCACGACTGTTCATCTGCTCCATTTCCACCGTGTCCCTTTCCCTCCTCTCTGGGAGGAGGAAAGGAAAGGGTTTTGTCTGTGGGAAAGCAAAGGCTTTTTGAACCTATCTACAAAGCACTGTTGCTTGTCAGTGCTGCGGGAGAAAAACCTCCTGGTGTCCCTTCTTTCATCCTACCATCTTGAAAAGCGTCCCTCTGGTTAGGAGGAGTGAAGTCCTGTTTAATTGGAGATGTGCTGTTCCCCTGGTGCTTAATGCTCGTTAGGGCTTTAGAGAGAGCGCGTTGGGGAGCAACGTGGAGGTCTTCTTTCTGTGAAGACTCACAATCCCTCAGACTTTCAAACTGAGGGATTGTAGGATTTCATCATTTTGTTTGCATCTTGCTTAGCAAGAAGGCAGTTATGAATAACCTCTCACTAAATAGAAGTATATATCTTAGCACATGTAACGTGGCACAAGCTTTATTAATGTTACATAGATTGTAATACAGACTTTATTTAAGATTTTCTTTTTTTCATGCCCTGTTTACTCGACTTATACATTAATGATTGACAAGCTTAATCTCCCAAAGGGGAAAAAAGAAAGCAAGGCTGTTAGCGGTGTTTCTCTAAAGCGTGAGCTGTGTATCCACACTCTTCAGAGCACAATCAGGCCCTGTCCCCTGGGTCCTTTGGTGCGGACCCTGTCCTGGTGAGCCAGAGCAGGGAACAGAGATCAGAACGGTCCTGCAGCTGAATTTTCAGCAGGGCAGCCTGGGGGAAAGGTGGGAGCAGAGGCAAAATCGATGCTGTGGGTGCACAGCGTAGAGCTGCCTTTGTGCGGTTGGGTGCTCACGCTGAAGGTAAGGTGTAGTGCTTTTAAGAGACCTCTGACCTGTTTAGGAAAAAAAGAAAACACACTTAGATGGCTTATTAGTTTAATCCGAATACACTTGGCTGGCTCTCTTTGTTCTCCTGCGGGGAAAATTTCTTGCTACTGCTTAAAGTGAACAAAAGCCTTCGAGCTACCAGCAACAGCTTACCCTCCTGCTACCATTGCTGCAGTAAGTAATTATAGAGGCTTTCAATGCCCTCTAATTAAATTTATGAATTAAGTATTTCCTGCCAGCATTTATGTTTACATTTCTAGATGTTTGGGGATGCTGTAGAGCAGTAGTAAAACGAAGGGAAAGGAACATATTTCCTATAGTTTCTGTAAGGGCCAGTAAAACGTCTGAAGTTCTTTTCCACTGTGTAATGCAGGCTTGGATCATGGATGGGTACAATGATTAGCTTAAACTGCACTTATCTGCCAAGGCCCTGTAACTGGATGTGTGTGTCTGTTAAAGAAGAGTTGCTGGGAGTCAGCTCAGGAGGAAGGTTTCTTGCCGGGTGATTTTAAAAAGCATCTCAGGAGCAGAGGAGCCTGAAAAATTGTACTTGGGAAGGATCTCCATGGAAAGGACTGGGGGCAGATGGACCATTCTTTTTTGGTGGATTGAAGGACCTTGCTGTCAGGTTTGAAAGAGGGGGTGGGAAAAGGAGCCTTTATGTATGAGTCTGAATTTCTGGCGTCCTCCAGCTAAGGCTGGAGCGTGAGACTTCCACCAGAGCGGCGTAAGCTGCTGTAGACCCAAGCTTTGCAGCAAGCGAGACAAGCTCAAACTCTTGCTGTCATTCAAGAGTCAAACATTGGATCGGAGCTCTGAGCTCCTGTGATGTTCCTGGGTCCTCCGAAACCTTAATTCAAAAGGATGCAACTCTAAATGATACCTTAACAAAAGCGAGCTATTGCAATTCAGTAGATAGCAGTGTAAAGTGCATGTGCAGTTGATTTACTGAGAAGGATACTCAGTATTTCTGTAGCTTAGATGCAATGAAAGCAGGTGAGGAGTCCTCTAAATCCAACTGTACAAGGTCCTGCCAATGTCTGTTGTAAGAGTGTTTGAAATAAATGAGTCCCCGGTGTCAGCAGTTTGAGCTGTTGTGTCTGAGTAACGGCTTGCTTGGAGATATCTTGAAGCATTTGGCTCTCCTGGTCCATAATCCAGCTAGAACATCTCTGTCTAATTCCAGATTTCCTGCTTTAAATTCCTTCAGCTTCTGACCCTACTGCAGGTAGTTTTTTACATGATAACCTGGAGGCATTTTCTTACATAAGTAATAAACTTAGGCTCATCTATACACAAGTTCCTCTGCCATCCCCAAAAGCATCCTAACAAATGGGCAGGAGATAATTCTTGCCTGTGACCCTTTGTGGAAGCAAGCAGAGACGCAGTTTATTGTGGACAATCAGCAAATCTGAGCAGAGGTGAAATGATTTTTCTCTTCTTGACTTTCTTTGCTGACACCACTGCCCCCATTTGGGCATTTCTTTGCTTGCTGGCTTTCTCCTGGCCAGCCAGACTTGGCCCTCCCATCTGCTTTGGTTTGCAGGTTTGTGTTAGAATCATAGAATCACAGAATTGTCTAGGTTGGAAGGGACCTTTAAAATCATCTAGTCCAACCATCAGCCTAACTCTGGTTGAAAAGCCACCACTAAACCATGTCTCTAAGCACTATGTCTGCCTGGATTTTCAATCCCTCCAGGGATGGGGCCTCAACCCCTTCCCTGGGCAGCCCAGTCCAAGGCTTCATAACCCTTTCTGTGTCAAAATTTTTCCTAATATACTTCTGTGTTCCTCACTGCTTTTCCTTATTTGCTGGGTCCTGCACAGACAGTGAACTGCAAATTCTCCTCTTAGCTTCTTTCTAATAAAAACAAATATAATCAAAGAAAATACTTAATTGCTTCAAGCACAGGTAAACGGTGCACAGGCATCCCTGTGCGCTGCTTTAGGTCCACGTACAGAACGTGCTTTGTCCTTTCCTACCTCCTCTACCAAGCAGTTGTCGTGTATTTCATTTTAGACAGAGCTCTACTTGCTGTTATCTTTCTGTACCACTAATTCTGTTGCTCGTTTCCACAGGGCTCGTTTGGCAGGCACTACTAAACTGCTCTGGTTGCTGTATGTCCTCTTTGATTCTGGTTTCTAGGTACCTGGCGGGTGTTTCTTCCAGCTACTAATATCTCTGATACCTGTGTCTTTATTCTAACTGTGGTTTGGTTCTTTGGTGTAACCAAGCATTCCCTCGTTTTCTTCCCTTTTTTAACCCTCTCCCCTTCCACCAGGATTTCTGGCAGGTACAAAGCAGACAGCATGTGCTTTGATGAGTTTGTGCTTCAGACCTCATAATACGCACTTTTCATGTAAAAGGGACAGTGTATGCTCACCCTTTCCTCCTGCTCTTTTAATAAATAATCCTGAATCCTTTCCTTGATCTGCAACCTAAAGGATTTATTTTAAAGTACTTGAATTTGGCATGTTGAGAGTACAGTCCTCAGGGTGACCGTTAATACATGGCTTTATTAAGGGAACATCTCTGAGCAGAGCTCAGATGTGTATCTCCCTGTCCTCCTGTTTTCACAGAATCTTTTGAGGCTTCTGACTTATTTTGCAGCTTGATGACACTGAGATAGAGCTGGCTCTGGAGAAAATGGCATTTTCTGCTCAAGGCCATGAAGTTAGTTTTACTCTGTGAGAAAGGACAGGCATCTCTCTGGCCAAATGCTGTGGGGAAACATCAGGTATTTGAATGCGTGTTAGTTTAGGGGGAGGATATTTTTGCAGACTTTGAGTTTTTCAAGTTACAGAACCATCTAGGGTGAACTATATTAAAGAATATTTTTAGAAAGAAGGTAGTTAGATGCTAATAGTTCATAAGATGGTTTCTAGGAAAGGGAACTACAAAGCAGAGGAAAGTTGAGTCCGTATTAGTAAGTAGAGAGGGAAATGTACTCTAAATGTTTTGTTTGCCCTGCAGCTTTGTGATGTTAAGGAAATCCATAGGGGAAGTTAGCGAAAAATAAGCAGCTTGGTGACAAAGTGTCCTTCGTGGGTATATGCAGTCTTTTTATCAGAAAGTTATTTACGGGATCATTTTTGGCTTTAATTTCTTTTATAGTTTTGCTGGCATTAGATTAATGCTTAATACTTAAGGGATACAAAACTCAGCTCTGAAAACTTTGTCCTTGGGTAACACGGAATTAGTAGGGAGAAGGGGAGAGGGAAGGAGGATGGATTGAGCAGGGTGGGAGGGAATGTTTTAGGAGATGCTTGACCTCACCAACTACAGGAGGAGGGGAGGCGTGGATGGGAGAAGCGGGTGAAGAAAGGAGGAATGAGAGAGAGTGGAAGGGAATGGCAAGATTTTTAGTTGTATCTTAATTCAGTTCTGTAACCATTTCCAATTGTGATGACAATCTCTAATTACATGGTTACATGTGGGTTTTCCCCAAACCGCTTTCTCATTTGGTGGGTGATTAGTGCCAAGTGTACGGCCCCAACCTCATCATCTGGGCCAATGTTTAATATTTGCTTTCTATACAGAATTATTATTTTCCTTGTGTACTTTCAGCCTGGAATTTTTATCTGAGGAAACAAGCAGCGTGCATTATCAACATAATGAGTTCGTCTTGGTAATGCGGGCTGAGTCGAGGGAAAGCAGTATCCCGATTTCCATCGGGAGACTCAAACAGCCATTTAAATTCAAAGGTGTCAAAAGTCAACTCATTTTAGAAGCCTGATTTGGGACATCAAGGGCCTAATTTTAATCCTCCCACATCAAATTTCCGTGATGAACGCCGCTGTGGTCCTACAGATTGTGATTTCATTACCCTGCGGAGGACTGAGCGCAGTGGAGGGGAGCAGAAGTGTAGACTGTCCCTTTTCTGAGGCATTTCCTATTTGCTTTTCCAGCAGGGTTTTCTCCCTTGCATGAGTGGGTCTGCTGCCTGTGAAGGGTCGGGAAAGTCTGTGTCATTATTTTCTTGGTCGTACAGAATGCTGGCCTTGCATTTCAGGTGCCGTTTGTTTTAAAGGTGATGAATATTTACGGCCTTGCTGGAAGGAAGGAATGCAGGTTTCTCTTTCCAGTCTCAGGAGACCACCTGTAATAATAAATGCTGCCTAATTTTTGATTCTCGGTACGTGTCCAAATTCAAATTCAGAGGGAGTAAGTATGCAGAACAACTTCATCCGTGTCCAGCTCTGTATTTTTCTCCCCCTGTGTATATATACAGATATATAACCCCCAAATCAGAGGTTTTAAATTCTTCATTAAGATGAAAGACCTCTTGAAAGGTCATAAGCTGCAGTGTTTGTCTGCCAACAGCAGATTTTAAGCGTTTTGCTGTGCTAACACTCACCCACCACGATGCGCCACGCAGAATGTTTGCATTTGCCTGTGTTAGTATGTGGAGTTCTTAGTAAATTTTCTAGAGTGACTAGGAATGATATTGTGAATGTTTCCCCTGCAAAAAGAGGTTTATGAGCTTCAGGAAGTCCCTGTGCTGTTTCTATCACAACCTTAAAGGTTTTTTTCTTACTTAGTAATATATCAAAATTGATATAAAAAAATCCTAGGCAGCGCATCTAAAACTACTTATTTTGCATCGACATTATAAAGCTAGCTTTAAAAACTCTACATCCCTCAATTCTATCCCAAGTCCTTTTTTTTTGTCCTTATTTCATAGCCCAGAGGGACCTCCCTTACCGCTTTTTCCCTGAAGGGCTTGTGAACATGTGAGCTGAAAGGCTTAATTTTCCAATCTGATTCTGAAAGCCTTTCTATTTCTTTATTTCAGTTTTCTTAATGTAGGTAGTGAGGTGCCAATGTGAGTTGTCATAAGATCTCTAAATACGTGGCTTTGGTTCTTTAAAGATTGTATCTTCAAAAGATGAGAAAAAAATTAAGTCTCCCTCGTTTCAGAGCCTCCAGTTCAGCATTGTGATGCAGAGATCAAAATGTTAATATTTTTAGTTACCATAGGGGGCTGCATTGCTAAAACTGGCACTTCTTAAAGGTTTTCCCTTATCTGCCTTGTGTGATAGACTAATACAGAGCATCTGCTGCAAACGCATTAGTGAGCGTGTTGATATATATATATTTCTCCAGATTTTAAACAGTCCTGCTTGGGAAGGAACCGTAGTAGTCCGTGCCAGCACGATGCTGTCCTGCAGGCTCTGCTGGACCAGGCGAATAGGAGCCGCGTCGCTGCACGTTTTCATCTTGTGTAGCGCTAACGAGATGGCACATGCTAGCTAAGATTGTTTAAAGATGTCAAGCAATACGCTTGGTAGGTGCTAAAGAGTTTTTAAAATACATTAATTAAATGGATTGACCAATAAATTTTATGAAAGATTTATTTTCCCATCCTTAGAAGGATTCCTAATATACTTTTTTTTTTATTTATAGGGATGCTATCTACTGATTTAAGCCCAAGCTATCAAGCCATGTGCGAGCAGGACTAATAGCACATCATGTCTATCTGTCCTGCTTAATGTTATGTGCACAAGTACTAATGCGGGGCTCTTTTCCTTTTGTTAGAGAGATTTGTAAAGAGACATGTATCCCAAAATTGCAATAATATGGAGGGTCATCTTTACCTTATAAAGACAGAAAACTCCAAAACAAGGAAAGACAATGTCTCTATTAGGATAAGTTGTAACACAGATACTTTTTTTTTTCTGAATGCTCCTACTGTGAAAAAGAGAATATTTCTTTTTAACACTGAACATACCGCATTTTAACTTATTTTCCTCTATGATTACAGCTAACCATAAGAGAAATACGTTAACAGATGTCTTTTAAACAGTTTGCATAACTGAAGGTGGTCAGTTGGGACTGAAAGAGAATTGCTTTGCAGCAAGGTGACTTCACTGAAACATTCGTGGTTTTGTATTTGCTTACACAATATTGGTAACCTTAAAGTATTTCTTTTAAAAAGAAACCGAGTATGATACCATTTGACAATAAAAGATGGTTATGCTTCATCTAAAATTCCTGACTAATTTACAAAATTGCTTTCTGGTTCCGGAGAAATACTCATTATCTTGCATGCACTTTGATATTTATTTTTTTGTCATTTCGGAAGGCGTAAGTCACTGTCGAGTGGCCACAAAAGGCTGATAAATTCCACACAAGTACAAAGGTGATGTTGAAACATAAGTTAAGTGAATAAATATGCCAGAAGTGTGTTTTCTCCTCCAGATTGAAACACAAACTGTCAACTCGAAGTGACTTACCAAGAATGTGTTCGTCGTGGAACACAAATTAAAATGCTGCTCATTATGTAGTTGCTGAAATGCAAAATGAAGTGGAGCTGCAAGGATTTAGGTGATAAGGCTTTTTTAAATATGCGTTAGGAATGCAGAGCAAACACCAGCACGCACCTTGTGTCAGTCTCTGTTTTTGCAGAGAAGGCATCCCTTAATTTGCAGAAACACATTTATTTATCTGATTTGCATGAATAAGTATTAACATATTTCACTCTTCACCCAGTCCTGGGAAAACAATTTTAAAATGCAAAATAAAGGTCATACTTGGCAAGGAATGGAAGGAATCAGTAGGGTTTTTTTCCCCCCAAATCCTTTGTTACCGGGGAGCTGTACCATGTACTTGGCTCAAGGGAGGCCCCGGCGCTAGATCAGTTTTGGGGTAAAATATGTGAAGTTTGCCATACATCTTTGGGTGCGTTCCTTGTTTGCATCCAGCCCGTAACACAAGCCATAGGGCGCGCAACTCGGTTTCCTACAACACATGGGTTTCGGGGAGGTTGGTCGCTGTTATCAATGTGTTTAACCCACGTCCTGGTGCTGTTTGTTGGGCTTGGAGCAGCCAAGCTTTGTATTTTGGAATGCGATTACATTATTTATTTTTTCCACTTGTTGTTGGATGTCTGGTATTGTAAGATAATCTGCCTGAACGCCTGTAAAAAGTTTTATTCCACCAAGACTGGACCGGCAGCTTTTCACTGAAATTACATAGCCATGCTCGTGCTGAAAGCAATGGTATATTTGGATTTCTTTTCGCGCGTTGATTTGGATGTTTGCTTGTTTGTGTGCTTGGTTCATACGAACCTACTGCTTGATTTTTAAAAAACACATTGTACTTGTAGACTGTTTCACGTGGCTTGCTCACTCGTGAATGCTCGGTGTTGAATGGTTTGGGGTGTGCTGAATGATCTTAATTACTGTGGTTTTGGGACTGGATTTTACATAGAAAAGAAATTCTTAAATAGAAGACTTCTGACTGTTTTAACTGAGCACTTTGAGAATTAGCTCGTGCTTGGATATGAAAGGGTGTGAAATGTGAAAGTTGGCCTGAAAGTGTGTGTGTAACTAATGTGTGAAGAGGATGTGTCTCTAAAACAGGATGGTGGCTTGGAAAGGGATTTTTCCCAACATTTTCTGATCGCATGCATTACCTTTCTGAAAGGATGGCAGAGTATGCTGAAAGGAAAGTAGGATGTGGAAAAGAAGCTCAAGGTCTATAGACAGAGATTTTAGGGACTCCCTTTGGGTTTCTCCACCTTGTGCTTTGAGGGATGACAACAGTCCACATTGTGCCTTGTAAAGTAGGCAGATTAATTCATTTCATTTTATTTTTTCCTGGCGATTATAATATAATTCTGTAGAATACAGTGTTTAATGGCAGGGAACGACCCTTGGAAAGCATGTTTTGAGCCTCTCCTGTAGTGGAGCCAGCTTCACGCATACTTTGTGGAAAGCAAACAAATGTGCAGCTTCTCAGTGAGCCAGCGTAAAATAAGTGGAAGAGTTGTGAATTTTTTTTTAAACTTCTGTCCTTCTAGCACTGGGAGCCTGAAAATCTTATTGGTCAGGTCAGTTTGTTATTTTCTCAGTGGGAGAAATTCCCTTTCCCATAAGCTGCAGGCAGGCTGAGCACCATAGTCACAGCGTGTGCTCCCCATCCCCAGGTTTCTGACGAGTAGATGCTTATTTTAAATAAATAAATAACTACTTTTACTTTGTTTGCTCAAAGAAAGATGCAAATTAGTAAATGCTTCTCCCTCCTGTCTGTCTACATCTTTGTATTTCAGTGAGCAACTCAATATTTCTTTTTTTTTTATTGTTAGTCTATGGATGTGGTTTTGAGCTTATGAGGAATATTTTGAGCTGTTTGATGCCGACTATGAATTTTAAGTGCAGAAAAGAAACCCATAAAAATTAATAAACCAACCTCTGGAACTTTTTCATGGGCTCCTTTGAACAGCTGAAGTAGGATGCTAATAGCTGGTTTATGATAAACGCTGCTGAAGACGGGCAATCGGAGGAAGAGGCAATAAATCACACGAGCAGGGGAGATGCTGCTGGCAACACCGCTGGCAGCAATCGCAGAAAACTGCTTTCTTCACAAATCTTGCCTTCAGTTTAAAGGAAAAGCAGACCTTGTTTATTTGTCCTCAATATAAGCATCAGTGTAACTTTGCTTCAAATCCATCTTGATGGGAAAGGAAGCAAAACCATTTTTTTTCAGTAATGATACTTCAACCTGGTATCCCGTAAGCACAAATAATAGTTATTTTGTATGAAATGAATGCCATTAGCATGTTGTCTGCTGTTAGTGATTCGCCTCTTATTAAATTCCTGATGTTCTCCAGATGGTAAGGACAGAGCTACTGGGAAGAGTTTTATTTGATCAATAGAGCTGAAATTTTTTTCCCTTGAAAACTGTATTATTTTTTTTTTGTGCTCTATATGATTATTTTTGTTTCTTTTCTTGTGGTTTCCGAGCCAGATACGGGTTAAATTTTCATCTAAATTATTAGCTGAGCTCATCCCCACTCTGCAGTCCCATACAATGGTGAGTTCTCTCCAAATAAAACCTGAGGTGGATGAGAGACATCAGCTGCAGACCATGGGTCTCACCCGGAGAGGCTACATGCTAACTCTTGCTGGGATATCTACTTAGGCTTCTTAGCAGCGCCCAGTCAAAGCAACCACCCGGTTGCTTCAAAACTTTCTTGCTCTTCGCAAGTCTAACCGTTCAACTTGATGTAATGTTTTGCCTGCTTATTTTATTGTCGGTTAACCAGTTCTCTTTCCTTTGTCTTGTATATGATGGGATCTCCGCTAGACAGAGGTAACGGGGGGGGACAGTTGTGTAGCTGGACCCTCGTGTGGTGGTGTTTGTCAGTGGTTTTTTTTTTTCTAAAACCGTTCCTAAATTCAGCCTTGCCTTCACCACGCTTCTGTGCTTGCATGACCTGGTTTCTGTGGAATAACCTCATCCACGCCTATTCTCCTTTATATTAATTTCATTTTCCTTGGTGTATGCGTGTGCCTCCTCCTGCTGTGTTCTTAAAATGGGTCACCGGTGTGGATTTCCTAACAGTTTTATGGATCCTTTTCAGTCTTTGAAGGTTCTGCGGATCAAAGGGGCTCAGATTTTTAGCTTAGTAAGGGGTAGGAGCTGATAAAATACATGCAGTATTTTCTATTAAAACAAGATGTTGAAAAAGAACTGGAGTGAGAGAGAGAGATTGAGATTGCTATCAGTCCCGGTCCTCCTAGTGAGCTTGCTAAACGCACTCTAGAATCCTGTGCCTTCTGATAACTACACATTTTTGATAACTTTGATCATACTTTATATTCATGTGAAATAATTCTTTCTTGGCTACTGCTACAACAGAGTATAACTAAAACACTATTAGTGAAATATAATAATTTTCTTTTTGAATCCTATATTAAAAAAATCTGATTTTTGTAATGCTAATCTCTCGGATTCAGACAATTTTAAGCAAAACGGACATAGTTTTATTGATCTGTATTTCAGCTAGGCTAAACCAACTAATTAGTACTGTGCAAATCCTTATCCCTCATTTGAGACGGGGGAGCACTGATCCTTGCAGAGCATTTCTGACGGATTTGAAGGCTGGAAAAGGTCCGCTGAATATGAGTGGAGATAGTAGGGGTGTGTGTACATGGAATGGCTTGTTGGTGGTAAGGATACAAATAAATTTCATTTCCTTTTCTGTATTTAATCGATTGCTTTATTTTCTCTTTTTGGGGTGTGGGTCAAATGAATAAATAGAAATTATCCCAGGAGCGGGAGAAGTTTGCTGATGAAGACAGCATATTTTATGCCCTTGGAGAATGTGGACTCATTTCTTTTTCTGACTACATCTTCCTCACAACAGTCCTTTCCAGTAAGTACAGTGTTTGGTTTTTTTTTTCTTTGCAATTACTGCTTTTTTAAATGTTGAAAGTTTACAAGCAGTGCATTTGCTACTGTTGCCTACATACATTTCCCTACAAGGAATTCTTAATTGCTAGAAACTTGGGCTGAGTGAATAATGGCTGTTGCTTCAGCTGGGTTAGATTTAGCTTTGAGTGGTTTAGAAAGATAAGCAGATCGATGACTTCTGAAGATGTATTTCTCATTCTGAAATGTGAAACTTTTTTTGTTGTTGTTTTTGAGTCATTTGACCTGCTGTTCAAAAGTGTAGATAGAGGTGTGTTGGTGAGTTGTGTTCATGTGATATCCTTGTGTTCGGATGAATTTTGCTTTCCAGCTCCTTGCTGGTTACAAGGCTGTTGGAATGCTTTTCTCCGGCTGTATTTTCACTTGGGTAAGCTCAGGCCTCTGTGTGATGTAATCCAATGAGGAGAGAAGTTAAGCCATTTACATTTCAACAAGTATCATTAGATACCTTCTGTCTTTTCACCCTGCTGCACTTGACTTGCGTTTGTGATATTTCTGTGATCTGCAAGTCTCTTCCAGCAAAGTCTTCAGCACTTGAAGTGCTGGTACTTAAGAGTTTGCTTTGTTGGCAAGAAACAGTGAAATTGAAGCCTTTGGTAACAGCATTTCTAGACTTTCTTCACAGGGAAAGCAAGCTCAAAAACCTCATTTCCAGAGCTTCTGTAGCTGCTTGGAAGGTGCTGCATCGCAAACAGAAATTCCAGATATTTTTTCAGCCCCATTAGAAAATGTGGGTTCATCAGTAATATGTCACTGTCCAAATGAGCTTGAGACGGTTTTTTTTCAGACTTAAAAAAAAAAAAAAAGGAGAGAAAACCTGGCCATCTGCACTTGAAATATCTGTTTCAGGATCATGCGATTACAGGACACTTCCCAGTTTACTGTAGACCCCCATTGCTACCTGCTCTGTGCTGTCCAGGTAATTGGCTGGGTAATTCACTGACATTTTGTAAAAGCAACACGTGCTTTAATTTTCTGCCCCCTGTTCTTGCGTGCTGTAGCATGGACAAATGAAAGAGGCAGCTCTTTGATCACTGAGCATGGCATTTCGGAGGATCTATTACAGGGGAGAAGCAATGTTCAAGGTCTTGTTGGTTGTCAAATGGGGAAGATGTGTATGTGACCTTCAGGTTGTGAAAACAAACCCTGAGAGATAACGCTAGATCAATCCAGGGATTTTGTTTTTATTACTTTAGCCTGCTTTTTTGTTTGACTTAATCTCAGAACTGACTCTTAAGACTTTTGCCGTTCCTTTCTTACATTAGTCTAGCCTGTGCCTAAATTATTTAAGCTATTTTCACTTGTGTAGCAAAGGCTTTTAATCCGAGTCTCCGCAGATGACGACAAACTCCCAAACCTATAGTATCACGTTACTGAACGTGGCTTTGAAAACACTCCTGCCCTTGGCTTTATGGCTGTGCCAGTGGTGAACCTAATCAGGTATGCAGGGCGCAGAATTAATTTCATGTGCTTCCACATTCAGCAGGAAAATTTTTTTTTTCTTGCTTTGGTTTAATTTCTTAGTTGTGAGAATAAAAGGTAAGGGACCACCTTGTGTTAGAGGAGCAGAAAACCTTATTTTGGAGGGCTGTGCAGGAGGGACAGGTTTTTTCCTCCTCTTGTTTTTGGGCTTCTGACTGTGTTTGCAGTTACTGGGGATTCAGGTTAAGAGGGGAGAAAATTGGGTGGTTTGTGCATTGAGGAATGATGTGAGGGGTGGGCAAGGCAGGAGAATTCAAAAAAGAGGGGGGAGCAGAAAAAAAAGAGGGGTAGGGAAGCGTTCTGTGATTTTTTAGGTATTTTAGGAGTTTGCAGAATGGACATTGAAGATGGAGGGATGTCTCTGGAGGTACTGTGAAGCAGTGATTTCCCCCCAGGAAGAGTGCCAGTTTCATTTATAAAGCATTTGCTTTTATAAAAATAAAACCCCCAAACAAACCTTGCCCTGTGGCTAGATAGAAAATTGACTGTTGTGCCACACTGGTTTACTCTCCTACTAGTCAACATTACCTTGCCAGGTAATTTAGTAGTTCCTGATTATATTTATTCCCTTGGAAATAAATAAAATGAGTGAAGAAAGTACTTAAAACTGACAGTTCAATATTGTTTATCTCACCGTGTTGTTTAAATGACCCAAACGTTAGGCATGTATCTGGACAAGAGGGCTGTAGATTACAACAAATAGCTAAAAGCCACTAATAATTGAGAAAGGAAGGTGATGTTATTGAGCGCTAAAGCAGGATAATCCGAAGGGGATTGTGAGATTGGTTCTGAGGGCGGGAGGCAGGAGGGAGAGGCGCTCCTCGGCTGTGCTCAGAAGTGATGAGAAGAGGTCAGTCATGGTCTACTTTGGCTTATTGAACTCAAACCCGATCAATGATAACCTCTGAAAACAAGAAACCCAGTGGGCTTCGTGCTGTTCAGCTCCCCGGGAGGGTCATGCCCAGCAAGTCTACTGAGAGGGCTCCTGCCCGCTTCCCCGGCTCTATCCAAAGCATTTGATTTAATTTAAACTGCAGTTGAAGCCGCAAAGCTATTTCAGTTGTATTCTTGTAACACTGGCCGTGTGGCAGCTGCCGGGCAGGGAGAGGGGGCTCGAGGCTTCATCTATATGTTGCTCGCTGAGAGCTATGTGCATATTGCACAGAAAACAAAGTCTGTCGCTGTATTTTATTTACAAGCAGTTTCTCGGCTCTAGCACTATCTGTTCTCATCAGTTGCTGTGTTTCTGTGAAAATGTATTTTTAAAACAACTAATAAAATAGCATTTAACTGCTTCAGAAAGTCAGCCTTCTATTAAAAGCACCGAGAGCTGAGGGGCCTTGAGGACACCCCACCGTTTTGGTTGCTTCAGCCGCTCCCTGTGTTTTGGGGCAGAGGTAGAAAGGTGAGCAAAATATGGGATAAGCAAAATGCCAATGGATTTTCCCCCGAGTCCTTCAAATGTGATAGGAAAGCCAAGACATCTCTTTGCTAACCAAAGAGGATTTTGCTTTTGGACTTGCAGAGCAGGCGAAGGAAAGAGTGAAAGAGCTTTTCCATCATCAGTGACTGCAGTTTCAGAGCAAATGTGGTCCGTCATCCAGACGCGCTAATGCCTACTTGATTAACAGGTACTGAAGGGAGCTGGGCATTAAAAGAATACGTTGATGTTGTTTCTGTAATTGGAATGTCGCTGTGTCCGGATTTACTTCTGGATGGAGGGTTAAATTACTTTGGCTCAAGCCAAAGTAATTACTCTCTTGCCAGGGCTCTTGTAGCAGACTTGCAGCTCCTCCTCCCATCTTCTCTTGGTTCTTTCTAGAGCTGCCAGCCTGTGGGTGGTGGCCCACAAGATGCCTCTTGCCTAGGATAGATTCACCTTTTTATATACTTTTTTTTTCTTTTCCCCTGTGTAGGAAATAAATCCCAAACCATCTAGCTCTGGAAATTATTTTCTGGCCGGCTGTTGTGCTTGTGATGGAGGTGGCACGGCGTGCTCTCCTGCACTGCTGCACACAAGATGATGTGATCTCCGGGGCCTGCTGGCACTATGGCCATTTTAAATATGTATTGCTGGCTGATGCAAATCTCTTCAGTCTCCTTCCCCGCCAGGGGTGAGATCTGTTGTCTTACTGGTGCTGTTTTAATCCTGCAAAGCAGCACTAAGTGCCATAGGGCTTCGAAGCAACCTTCTATCTCCTTTTGTTGTAGAAACGAGCCCTGTGGCACTTAGGAATATTTTTGTTTGTGGTCCTGTTCATGTTAATTTTATCTTTAATATAAGATTTCAACACCCTCTGTTTACCCATATGGGTCCATCTCATCCACGCTATATGGTGCAGGGATGCCTTCAGTACCTTTCTGCCAGCCCAGTCGCTGCTGTGTGGGATTTCCAAGATGTATCTGAGCAGCACAGATATCCTCTCTCAAGGGATGTCCCAACTTCTGAACATAAGCCTGGTTGCTTCCTGTGAGACCAAGGACTTTCTGGCTCTGCATCCCACTTCTGTTGTGGGCTGACAACCATGCCGAAGGACAGAAACGGGATGGATTTCTCACAATTGGCAGTTTGGAATCTTCCCGAGCAGAGCTTGACCTCTCTGGTTTGAAAACTGTTGTTAGGGCATGGGATGCTCTACCAGCCTCTTCACCTGCAGTCTTCACTTGATCTTTCTCTGTTCATCTCTCCATCCTTTGCATTTGCATGGTGTGATGGGCTGATGGATCTCCACCAACCTCCTGTATCACAGAAGACAGTAAATTTACATTAGGGAAGGACAACTGTGTGTGCAGCACTTGTTAGCTTCATTGAGAGGTTCCAGAAACTTACTCATTAGGAAATAGAGTAATTTTGTGTCTCATAGCAATATCCCAGAACCTGCAGATGTTTGTGGTGTCCTCTTTGTCCAGGGGTTCCCTGGAGACCACAGCTTCTAATAGCCAATAGCTTTCATCTGGAGCTCCCTCCCATTTCTACAGTTTGTTTCCAGGTCTTGATTTCCAGAAACGCTTTGTGAGTCATGTGGTAAAAGATGAGAAGCTGTTGAAAGGTAAGCCTTGTACTCCGGCTGAGGCACTGTCACATTCTCTCAAGTCCCTGAAACTGAGGCCTACGTTTGTAATTGACATTAAAAACAAAATGCAGAATGTGGTGTCGAAATGACGCAGTCTCTTTGGTTTGCAGGCTAACAAAACAGAGAAGTGAAACAGCAATATCATTTTTTCTTTATTTTTTTGTTCTTTCTAATTGATTAAATAAAAGAAAGATTAAAAATGGTGTTATCTGGGACATTACTCCAAGGAGAAGCATACTGCGTGCTTGGGTGTGAATTTCTGTATATGGAGGTACCCACTGTCATGGCACAGCTTTCCAAAGGGTGGATTGGAGCATCTGTTCATGTGTCAGATCCTTTAGCTGTTCCCTATAGAATCATAGAATAGTTCTGGTTGGAAGGGACCTTAAAGATCGAGTTCCAACCCCCTGCCCTGGGCAGGGACACCTCCCACCAGACCAGGTTGCTC
>JAOXJK010000002.1:3458260-3471052 GCA_025774025.1 Xenus cinereus
GCCCCCCCTCCCAGCAGAGGGGCTCCAGCCCTCCCAGCATCTCCGGGGCCTCCTCTGGCCCCGCTCCAACAGCTCCACGTCCTTCTGCTGTTGGTGGCCCCAGCAGCACTGGGGGGGGTCTCCCCAGAGCGGAGCAGAGGGGAAGAATCCCCCCCTCGCCCCGCTGGGGGTGCAGCCCATGTTTTAAGCCAAGTGTCAGAGCTCTGCAGGAGTTCTGCACCTGTTGGGGTCTGAGGTTGGTTAAAAGCATCATTTTCTTGACTCTTGACCAATTTGCGGTTGCTGAAAGGGCTGTGACTCCTGTAAAGGTTGGATCTCCCTGGTCAGTCGCCTTTTGACAGCGGGAGGAGGTGAACCAGAACTGAACCCATCCACCTCACCCCGTTGGTTTGGCTTTTTCTTTTTCTCTCTCAGATACATGGTCAGAGAAGAAGTGGGGCCCCAACGTTACGGAGTTCCAGCAGAGATTTGACGAAGTCCTCACCCGAGGGGAAGGGCCCAGGAGACTCAAGAACCTCTATTTTCTCTACCTCATTGAGCTGCGGGCCCTTTCCAAAGTGCTGCCCTTCTTTGACCGCCCGGGATTCCAGCTCTACACGGGGAACAGAAGTCAGGATGTGGAAGTGAAGAACCTATTGTTGGAAATTCTCCGTCTGGCCAAGTAATTACATTTGGGGAGAAATGGCTCTTTCCACCCTGGCACCTCTGAGCCCGCTTAACCTTTCGCTTAAAGCTCCTGGAAAGGCAGGTTTTGGGGTTCTTTCTTGTAGGGGGAGAGCGTGGTTTGTGCAGTAGGGTTGGCATTGCTGGGAGGACATTTGGTATCTCTATTCAAATTGCAAAACGGGGTAATTAAGCCCCTGGTTTAATAGTCCAGGTTGCCTTTTTTGATTTAGCCGAGTTGGATTTAATAACCGCCTACGCGTCGGCCCTGAAATTGGCTCCCTGTTTGACTCAACCCGTGGAACATCAGCCCTGGATTTGTGGTTTTGATTAGAAAATAACCCTAAGCATGTTGGTAAGAGAGGTTTGGGTATTGGACAGAGTCTGAAGTGAGAGGAGACTTGTCTCTGTCTCTGGAGACATTCAAAACCCACCACCTGGACACGTTCCTGTGGGACCTGCTCTGGGTGGACCTGCTCTGGCAGGGGGGTTGGACTAGATGATCTCCAGAGGTCCCTTCCAACCTGATATCATTCTGTGATACCCCAAACTTGGTATTAGCATGGAAATGGTAGTAGCTTGTTTGCAAGCAGCCTAGTTGTTACATAGTGTAGTTTAAGAGGTATCTGTTAAAAACATATATAGCCAGCCGTGTCTGGAGCTCTGCCTACACACAGATTGAAGGCAGGGCTGCTGCATCTGCCAGCTTCATCTCCAGCTTTCATCTCCCCACCTTGATCTCAGTTAGGTGCCTTGCTGGCTTTTGTGTTAGCTGTGTAGCTAAGCACAGAAGAGCAGTTGAGGCAGAAATGGTTAACTCGCCAAGCAGTATAATGTCAAGTCAGTGGTACTGAGTTGTTCCGTAGGAGTTTAAAAATTAATTTTGTTGTTAAATGTCATCTTCTGGCTTGTGATCAGTGATAACGTAGGTCAGATTGTTTTCTAATGAATTTGAAGGAAATCAAATAAGGGATCCTGAATGGTGAGCTCTGTGAAACTGAAGCGAGTTGAAGTCTAACGCTGATGTTTCTAGAGCCACGAAAAGGTGGGGGGGAAAAGGCAAAGATGAAATCTGCATTATTCATTGAGCAGAGATGTGGTGCTCAAACCCATCATCACCTTCCCAAGTCGGCAGAATTGCTCTTCCCTTCTCCCCTGCGGCGAAAGGCAGGAGAACAAAAATTAGTGCTGGAGAGAGGGATTAATGGAAAATACCTTTGCTGAAATGCTTGTAGGAAATTCTGCAGGGCCCTCACAGACGTGTTCGTAAGGGTCTTGGGGGGATTTAGGACAAGAAGAACTTTCTGGGACTGGGGAAGGTAAAGTCTGGAGATCTCCACGTACCTTCCCTTGCTGAATCCACCTCTACAGGGCTTGGAGAAGAGCTACAATGAGAGTTTTTGCAAGCTTTTTCTTTCCTGGTTTATTAACCACCAGCCCCCTTTTTAGCAATCATAGAACCACTCCTACATAGACTTCTTTTGAAGCACACACTTGCACCTTAGCTCAGTCTTGCCCAGATTCTTGATCAATCGATGTCACTGAAGCAGCCAAATTCTTTGGATGCTTATTCAGACATCCAAGCTAGAAATGCCTGTGAAGAACAGGTTTTTCACCCCTTTGGAGACCTATGGACGCTAGCTTGGTTTCAAGTTAAAGTAATCATCCTGCTTTTTCAAGCCCAGCTCTACAAACGCTGTCCCCCTGCGAGATAAAACTAGGAGGGCAAGATACAAAGACTTCTTCCAGAGGTCACCCAAGGAACATCACATAGAGAAAATGTTGACTTATTGATAGAGGCAGTCTTGGGGGAAGCGACTATTCAAATGCGTTAGGATTTCTCCCTCGGTAGTGTTTCCTGCCATGTTTTCATCTCCCTTTTATGTGCTTCTTTTTGTCCCCTTCCAGTTTGAGCGGCATGACCCGGTGGAGGGGCGGATCACGGAGCGGCAGTTCGGCAGCATGCTGCTGGCCTACAGCGGGGTGCAGTCCAAGAAGCTCACCGTCATGCTGAAGCAGCTCAAGAAGCACTTTCAAGACGGAGAGGTCAGTGGCCTCGGTGGCAAATTTGGGAAGCTGGGGTTGGGGAGAGCCGTCCCGCACTGCGCTGAGGAATGAGTAAGCAATCTCCATCTTCTTAAGAAAAGCGCCCGCACCTTGTTAAGCAGAGCAGGGAGACAGGCTGACTTTGTAGGTGATAAATACTTTGCCAGCAGCAAGGAGATGGAAGAGGTGGGACCGCAGTGGTCAGGGTCGAGGTCAGCGTTTAGACTTGTCCCTACTAAAATGGATGCTATAATTTTCAAAATTTAAATTCACTGAATTGCACCCTGGGTCTGGAGCCAAAATAAATATTGAGGACGTGTTCCTAGTTACTGGCTCGACCTTGGATTAATTAGCTGCTGTGACTGGGCAGTTTATTATTTAGTTATGAACTTATGTGAAAAATTATTTGAATTACTTGCGATTTAGAGAGGAATAAGGTCGCAGATCCTAGACTTGTTAATATAGTGAGAGGCCTTGGAATAAGACATCCATATCAAAAGGGTGTGCCTTATCAGGTAAGGCAAGTACGGGCAGCTAAATTACTTCAGTATTAGAATTTCACATCTGATTCTATAAGGATGGATTGTTCTTTTATTAACTAGGGTATAAACAAGCAAATCACCCAAATAAGAATGAATGAAAGTCTTTGGCTGCGTATTGGGCTGGTCTGACTGAGAGCCACCTTCCCCTAACATCAGAACTGGGGTTATTACTTAACTTGTTTAGATGCAAAGTGTGTTATGAAACACAAGTGTTGGCCAGGGTCTAGTCCTTTCTTTGTCCCTTTTTGGTGCCTTAAATGGACTCCTGAGACATGCAGGAGTCCTCAGTTCATATGAAGCCACTCCAGTGACTTTTTCTCCTGATTTTCTCCCTCTTTCAGTGGTGTTGGAGGAGAGTTTGGGCATACTGAGGCAGCAGGGCATGAAGACTAATAGCTCTCTATTAACTACAAATAATGCCAAAAAAGTTAAAAACCAGAGGAAAGTGTAAACAAGCTAAAAGGCCATGCTCAGAGTTGTGTTCCTGCCAGAGGAGCCACGGTACCTGCAGCTTCTTGAGGCCTTGGGCTGCCAGAAGGACTGGTTTTTGGTTTTTTTTCAGATTCCCTCATGTTTTGTAGAAAAATAGGCTCAATGTTTAATAGGTTGTTATCAACAGGTGGTCTCAACTTGTCATTAGTATTTGGAAAGCTCACTTTTCAAGCTCTTTGTCACTGGCTGAAATAAGACCATTGATGTTGCCAAGGCTGTGTCTTTTTATTTGATCTTTGAGCGAGACGCTGCAGATTCAGCTTTTCCAATACCTCTGCTCCCCTGGAGTTTTAACAGGAATCATTTGATTTCTGACGGAAAAAAATACTTAACTGTGATATGTCTCTAACAGAAGGTATCTGCTCTCTTGTTAGTGATCCAAACTGACGATTCTTTTCCAGTGATTTAAGTTTCTTTATTTTATACATATATCTATATATATATCCCTCAGAATCATAGAATGGTTCGAGTTGGAAGGGACCTTAAAGATCATCAGGTTCCAACCCCCCTGCCCTGGGCAGGGACACCTTTTGCTACACCAGGTTGCTCAAAGCCCCATCCAGCCTGGCCTTGAACACACACACACACACACACACAGAGACACACACACACACGCATATATGTATATTATCGAATTAGAGTTATTTTGGAAAGATTCTTAGAGCAGATGTTTTCTTCCTTTCACATGTAAGCCAAAACCCTGACATCTGTGGCAGAGGGAGAACTTTTTGTTTCTACGTTATTCCTCATCTCTAAATCAGCCAGATTGTGTTTCTATTTGCAGATAACTGTATTCAGACCAAATCTTTTTCTGTCTTTATTCCAAGGACTTTCAAGGAGGGTAATTGGGGAATGGGACAAAGAAATTACATTTGCAAGAAAAAGAATTAGTGGAAAACACATGATTCCTTAGGCTGGGCGGGGGGCAAATGGAACACCCAGAATCCTAAAAAGAGATGGTCTCTCTGTTAACAAGTACAAGACATTTAATGGTTTAAGGAGATGTAAGGGATGCAGGAAGTGCCAGCCACTTTGTACTGGAAGCAGATAAGCCTTTTTGGCAGGCAGGGCAGCTCAAAGTCAATGCTTATGCAGAGCTAGAGAAATCAGCTGCTGAAATCCTCCACTAAATCCAGCAGGTCTTAGCTCACAGAGAATCCAGCCTGGTGCCTAACTGTGCACTGTCTTTTATACAAGGGAACCTTTTCTTGAAAGTTTGTGGGGGTTTTTTGTTGTTTTGGTTTTTTTCTCCTGGGATATTTTAGAAGACCGTTATCCTTTGCAGATTTGTGTGTAGCACTTTGTATCTAAATACATCTATGTACTTTTATTGGATCACCCTGGTGCAGCTGTCAGTGTTTTTACGTACCTTAAATTTCCCTGTCTCTTTAGAAACAGGACGACCGTGATCAGAGTCACATTAACCACCTTTTGAGCTTTCTGGATAACTTATTCAGGGGTGTGCTTGCAAAGTTGTCTTTGTAAATGAATGGAGTATTAAGCCAGAGAGCGTTCTCCTGCTTGAAACTGCAGAAGCTCAGTGCTGGGGCTGCTGCTCCCTCTGTGTTTATAACCCAGACATCTGCAGAGCAAGCAGCTGCTTCTCTTGGGATCGGCTTTACCTTCCATCCTGTAGAAAGGGAGAGGAGCCGGTGCTATCCACCGCTCTCCCTTCGGCTCCCAGACCTCACGGAGACGTTAAAACCACCCAGCCACTTCATATACCCTGCACTACTTTCCAGTCACTGAGCACCTTGTAGGTCAGAGCAGTTTTATGCAAACGTGTGTTGCAGGAAGAATTTTTCTCCAGATACCTTCTTTTCACACTTCACTAGCCTGCCTTTATAGCAGCGCAGTATCATTATCTGCACAGTTTACTAACCTGCTGTAACTCCCCTCTATTCCGAAAGCAGCAGGGGCTTTGGCTTGTTATTGCTTCTCAAAGAAAGTGGGAGTAAAATAATTTTAATAGTGTGTTGCTGGGGCAGGGGGAAGTGGCAGTAATTGTACTGGACCAACCCTGCAAGCTTTACCTTGGAAATGCAATGTAACCTTGCGAATGCTTTATTATGAAATCTGCCAAACATCCTCTTCATCGTCTGACGCGATTACCTTTTCCGCACAAGGCAACTCAGGCCACCTCCAAGACATTAAAGCTCTTGTTTTATTCTAACCTTTAGCCGTCTTCCAGCATTGTCATTCTACGTTCCTGCTTTTGAGAATGGCATGTTTCCTTGCATTAACTGATAAGCTGCTTTCATTTTTATTTTTATCGAGGGGAAAAAAAAATGTCGTCTTACCCCCGGATATGTGAACACCTCTGCATA
Source organism: Xenus cinereus (assembly GCA_025774025.1). NCBI lineage: Eukaryota > Metazoa > Chordata > Aves > Charadriiformes > Scolopacidae > Xenus > Xenus cinereus. Next base: position 3,464,331 of record JAOXJK010000002.1, read on the forward strand.
TTCAGTGGAGCTGCCACACTCTAACTTTGTTTAAAATTGCTTACAATCCTCCCTTTGGAGTTATACTTCCAGAGCTGCTTTTCTCCTAGTAAAAAGGGCTTGAGTTGTTGGTAGTATTTACAAGCAAGGTTTTTGGTTTATGTCTCCTTAACTGCTAGAAAACCAAGCTGAGTCTTCAGAAACTAGTGATTCAGGTCATCTCCTAGATGTGCTTTGGGGGCTGTGTAGCATATTTTTCTGTTGGTGTGGCAGAGAGCGGGAGCCAGATGTAATTCTTCCTGGCTGAAGCCTCGGTTCCCAGGTGCAAAGCTCTATTCTTTGCAGAAGGTGTTGGAGCTGTCGTGAGATGCACGTCGCAGGCAGATAAGCCAGTCTGCCTGCTTATGTATCACTAGTATCACTGAAATGATGGAACAATGCAGGCACATGAATGAACAGCTAGATTTACAAATGCCTTGAAAGAAGTGATCACCCAGATGCCATAATCACTACCCTGGTCTTCTCCAGGTATGCAATTTCTAGTGATTTCAAATTAACACCAGCTTCTGCTATGTAACGGAATAGTCTTTCAGCAGAGACGTGAATAACTTAACAAAGAGCCAAGCAGCGTTGACAAACACACCGACAGGGAACAGATAAATTCCCAAACAGAGAGTTCTGACTGATGAAGGTCATCACTCATCTGTTGACACATCACTGCAAACCTCAGGCTGTTCCGGTCTCTGATTTTGTTTTTTGGTTTGTATCTGGAAAGGAGTTAATGCTGATGCCAGACTCAACTGCAGGATTAATCAATAAAATACTAAATTTCGTAATACCGATGCCATTTTTGCTACAGAGGTTCAGTATCTCTGTCCACGTGAAAGCCCAGATTTGTAGGATACCCCTTTGCATCATTGGTTTTGCTTTTTCAGTTGGTGAAAGGACCACAAGTTTATATATGTGAAAAAACCTTCCCTCTTACCCGCTGAAACAATAGCAGCTGCAGTGTTGCTACTAAACAAGGGGCTGTTTTGCATGGCTGGCAATTCTGTTTGACCTTGACATCTGCCGTTTTCTGGTGGGAAATTCCAGGAAAACGCAAAATTGGAGCTCTTGGCTTAGACTAATGGCTGGGGTGCTTTGCGGCCATTGCTGCAAAGCTCAGATGTCCCAAAAAGAGCATGTAACAACAGCACAGTGTCTTCTGCTGGCCTGAAAGTGGCCACATGCCTCCTGGTTCCTGCAGGCTTTCCACATTTTCGGTGCATAGCGGGGAGGCATCTGGATAGGTCTCTGAATTGCAAAGATCTATTCTCTATCCTCCAGATAGGTCTGCTGTGCAAAACAGAGGTATCTTTGCTGTACTTCCTGATTTATTTGATTTTTTTTTGCTGGGACAGTATTTCATTTAATTCTGCCATCCATCTTTTAGCATGCTGCTTGGGAAGCAAAGCAGGTATACATTTAAAGAAAGCTCCTTGTACAGTAGCTGGGGATTTTTTTTTTTTTTTTTCATATCCATTGTCCATTTTGTTATCTCATCCTTTTTGGTCTGGAACCGTGAACCCAGGGCTGACAAAGCCTGCTGTTGTACTTGTGGGTGTGCAGGCTGTGCAGTGTACATCACCACAGACTCAGCTAACAGCAAAGATAGGAACAAGCTGCAAATTTCCTGCAATTCTTCTGCTTCTACAATTCTAGAGGCACCATGTCTGTATAAGAAGATGGTAAAAAATGTGCTTTTTCTTTCCAAAAAAAAGACAGGTGGCTTCTTCCCTGATGAGAAATTGTTGGGAAGAATTTAAGCAGGGTTACAACGGATCATATAAATTTATATTTGACAGTACCCGCTGAACGTATGCTCTTCCATCCAGACCATGAAACTGCTGTGTTATGCAGTTGGGATTTTTAGTGTCTGGCTATATCAGTCTGTCGTGCTAGACAGCATAGGAGGAGCCTGAACCTGAACTCCTCTTGACAAAGCTGATTTATGTCTCCCAGAGAGGAAGGCTGAGTGGTTATTACTGCAGCGATGATTTACGTCCTCTGTCTGCTCCGAGCTGTGGCCGTGGTTGGGGGAGTTTGGAGGCTGCAACTCGGGTCCCAGCACTGATGCAGTCATGCTGGTGCTAAATGGGTGGATAAAATGGGATGTCGACTTGTGTAGTGTGACTGGGTGGGGGTCCTGGAGCTGGGCTCGTCAGCAGCCACTCTCCCAGTGGGCTCCTTGTCGGATCAGTGCGGAGAGGAGTGTGTCACTTATCCCCTGCCTGCCCGTCAGCTGGGCTGGGATGCAGTTCTGCCGGCGCAGGGGCATTTTGGGATGGATTTCCATGAGTATCCGGGTGGCTGTAGGTGCTCACTGAGCCTGTTCCACAGCGAGACAAGCCCCGGGAGACTCTGCTGGTACGTAGAGCAGATGGCGATCCAGCCCAGCAGCCATCCTGCCACCAGCAGCAAAGCTAACCGAGGCGCGTCTATATGTGCTGTGGGTTGCAGTGTCACCTTCTGTGACACTGGGTGAGACATGGATCTCCCCAGGGATCCCTGAATCTCTTGGGAGAGACCGTCCAGCGCTTGAACTACTTCATTATTGTCGTTGCGAGCGTGCAGGCTTGAAAAACAACAAAAACCAAACCAACCCGCTTGCAGCGGTCTTCTGCATCCCAGCCACAGGCTCATGGTGTGTCCACTCCTCTGGGCAAGAGCTGGCTGCAGAGCAAGGGCCAGAGAAGTGCTTTTTGGTCTCTGCCACAGCTGACGGTACGTGGGGAAGTCCCTTCCCACCGCGCTACTTGTGGGACTGGGAGAGGAGCAGAGGTGGTTAACAAGAGTATGGGTTGGGGTTGCCAAGGTGGGAGTGTTTTGAGTGTGTTTTTGAGCGTGTGTTTCCCCTCTGGCAACAGCTTCGTGCCTTTGAGTCACTTTGTTTTTTGTAACCCAGGTAGTGTGACAATCTCCTTTTTCCCATCACCATGAAGACCGTCTTTTCTCTGCCCTAGGGTCTGACGTTTGAGGAGGTGGAGAGCTTCTTCACTTTTCTGAAGAACATAAATGACGTGGACACTGCTTTGAGCTTCTACCACATGGCTGGAGCTTCGCTTGATAAAGGTATTAAAGTTGCAAGACAGACAGGAGCTGGAAGCTTGAGGGAGCTCTCACCTCATGCTGTGTCTTTGGAGTTGGGAAGATGTTGAACGAGCCCTGGCTGACAGGTTAAATATATACCAGAATCACAGTTCCTCCCTGTAATGAGAGGTTTAACTTGCTACGTCCACGGATAAAGAGGGATTTCAGATTTTATACTTCCCCAGTTTTAATTACAGAGGGAAAAAAACCGCTGAAACATGTAGCCTGAATAGATCAGGAAGCGGTGATTTCATAGTGACTGATTAGTAAATTGTGATATCATAGCGGTATCTTCAGCAGGACCATTCAGGCCTGGTATGTCCAGGGGCAAGATGACCTAGTGAGTGTATCACAGGTTGTGGGACCACAGCAGAGGAACACCAGTGTTTCTTCTTCATCCTTGTCTTCTGGAGTGAGGGGTATTTTTTCTCCTTTTATGCAGTACAAATTACTGTTGGCAAGGATAAGTGGTATTTTAAGAAGTATTCTTGCAAACTCTGTCTTCTGTAGAGATCTCTGTCGTTGACGTGGCAGAGGGACTAACCAGCAGTGGAGCTGGTGGTAGGAACATTTCAACCCTTGTTTTATTGCAGCTTTGCTTAAAAATGAGAGGCTTTGCTTAGAAATAAGAGCTACGTGGCCAGATGCTGCCTTGCTGATCTGAAATCCAGGTAATGGCCAAGCACCTTTGGAGCTCCCAGGTGTGCTGGAGGGATAGAGGGGGAGCACTGGAAGCCCACTGAGGTCCCAGACTGACGATAAAAGTCTCCCCTGAGGAGGCTTTTTTGAAATTGCTCACAGTCCAGAGGCTGTGCATGGCTGGAGGAGCTGGCTGAATAAGCCTCAGAGTGGGTGTTTCCTGGGGAGCTTGGTAGTAGCATGGTTTATTGATCAGACCAGTCCATATCCTTCTTCATCTCATCGTGTTTTTCCTTTTCTGAGCTAATCCATATCAGGTATGTTCTCCTATATAACACACTGATCTAAAAAAATGAAAAAATACCATACATTTTTAAAAAAAAATTAAAACCCCAACTCTCTGCTGCCAGGATTTGTCACAAGCACGTGCTTTTCTCTTCGAGATCTTTTTTTTAATAGTTGTCTTTTTTTAAAAAACCCTCAGACTGGGAATATTAAAAAAAAAAGCGAACTCATTAAAAGTTTTTTAGGCTATTGGAAACTCTTTTCTACTAGAAAGTTAAAGCAGATGCACTTAGGCAGCTGCAAAATTAAATGTTTCTGAAGGATACTGTTCTTCCAACCAGGGGTGTTGTGGGAATATTAGGACATTAATGGCTTTTTGGGCAGTGGAGTTACAAAGGGAGTGAAATGTGTCACATCTCTCCTTGTGTGTGTCAGCAGCCCTCCTCCTCTTTGATTTTTTTGAGGGAAATAATCTGTACTCTTTGTTTTAGATCACCGTTATCTTAAGACTTAAAAGAACCTGATAAGTTTTGGGTTTTTTTTTTCTTTCATTTAAAAGTAAGAAAGGAGCAGGAAATACCATATATGAAATAAGGATGTGCTGGTGCTGCGCAAAGCCCTTTCTGCAGCATCCCAGGAGGAGGTGATAGCCTAGCAAATCCCATTTACTCGGTGTCTACGGTAAATTAGTGATTGCCTGCTCGTGGAATATGTATTTGTGGAGTATTTAGGTCCACGCGCAGTTGGTAAATTAGTGTGATTGCTGTTTAATGGTGTGCAATTAATGAGCTTGTGCTGGAGCTGCAGCCATTGAGCTGGGAGTCCTTTGGCTGGAGGCAGAAGCCTTGGGGAGGGCAGGTGGTGGGCAGGGCTTGGCTTCAAACTGCTTGCGGGCTCAGCTGTCCCCACATCCCTGTCCCTGCCTGCAGGGTCCTGGCTTTTGGGAGAGATTCCCTCCGTCAGAAAGAAGAGGAGGGTTATCCTGCAAATCCCCTCTTCCCCTGTGTCTGGCAGCTGCCACGAACCACCCCTCGCGTCCTTCCGTGCTGCTCAACCCAGAGATGCTCCTGCGTGTCTGGCAGGAGGCATGAAGAGAGCGTTTTGCTGTGGTCCTGACGAAGGTGCAAGCTGGGTTTTGCAGCAGGGATCTGTGTGCTCCTGTGCCTAAATTGTCTCCACGCTACCCGTTCCCATATGCTTGGATTCCTAGTCTGGGTATTTTCACCCACAAATCAAATAAGCAATAAATGGGGGGTACTCTTCCGGAAGTCAAGCTTTCACAAGGTTGCTTATTAAAAACCAACAAATGTGGCAATTGCTCATCATATAGGGGGAGGAAGAGGATTGTTTGTGTATCAAATTGCTGCTAACCTAATGAATGCAATTGTTGTTATAATTTTAAAAGACCATTTAAAAGGGAAAAAAAAAAAAAGGACAACACCGAACAGCCGTAGCTTGACAAATGGTTTTCTGTGTTGAATTAAGTAGCCTCTTCTTCTAAAAAGGATCATAAACCTGTATTTTAATGGCCCATAGAATAACGCACAGATTATTTGTTAGTCCATCTTTCATTTTACCAGAAATATAACAGCTCATCATTCTCTTAAATCATAAGCGTTACTTAGAAAACTTTCCCAGCCTGGGCTTACAGCTGGCAGCAGGACAGGAGCCGAATTCGTCACTTATTCCCCTTTTGAGGCGAGGGTGTGAATTGCACTTTTTTTTGGCACCGTCTGCAGCCAGACTTTCCAAGCAGCCGTTCTCCTGGCGCTGGCAGAGAGCTGCGATGTAACTCCTTTTTGTTTCTAGGGCAAGGCACAGATGCGTTTCACTAGAATCATAGAATTGTCTAGGCTGGAAGGGACCTTTAAGATCATCTAGTCCAACCATCAATCTAACCCTGATTAAAAAAAAAACATCACTAAACTATGTCTCTAAGCACTATGTCAACCCGGCTTTTCCCATCCAGGGATGGGGCCTCAACCCCTTCCCTGGGCAGCCCAGTCCAAGGCTTCAGCACCCTTTCCGTGTCAACATTTTTCCTACTCTCCAATCTGAACCTCCCCTGGCGCAACTTGGGCCAAAGCGAGGGGAGACGGCTGAGCCCACTGCTCAATCCAGTGGCTTGGCCGGCTCGGAGCAGGGTTGGAGCCCAGGAAATGGAAAATGGCAAAAATGGCGTTAATGGAAAAACGCCTTATTTGGAGTATGGAACTTGAAATGGCTGCAGGGAATTTGGAAGGAGGTAGAGATGAGTTTTGAGTGCAGCAAGTATTTGTCATTGAGTTGCTGCTTGCCTTAATCTGACTTCAGAGCTGGATGGAAGAAGTCAGTCCCCAATGGAGACACAGCTCCCATTGCTCTTCTGGAGTTATTCCATGTAGTCAACCCTATTGGATGGGTGGGCAGAACATCAGTAGGGTGGATGAGGTTGGCAGGGATCTCGAGACCCTCTAGTCCACCAGGGTCACCTCCTGGGGGTGTTGGTCAACTGTTGGCTGAACACACGAGCCAGCAGTGTGCACAGGTGGCCAAGAAGGCCAACAGCATCCTGGCCTGTGTCAGGAACAGCGTGGTGAGGAGGACTCGGGAGGTGACTGTCCCCCTGTACTGGGCACTGGTGAGGCCCCACCTCGAGGGCTGGGTCCAGTTTTGGGCCCCTTCCCACAAAAAAGACATTGAGGGGC
>JAOXJK010000002.1:3504286-3526491 GCA_025774025.1 Xenus cinereus
GACAGCGGGAGGCCCCGCCCCCTTCCCCCCTCCCGAGCCGGAGCCGGCCCGGGCCCCGCAAACGCCGCCGGGGGTTGCATCAGGAGGGCCGGGTCGGGCCGGTGAGATCCGCCTGCCACCCCCTCAGGGCCCGGGCCTCACCTCCCCCGGGCACCCCCTCAGGGCCTGGGCCTCACCCTCTCATGGCCTGAGCCCTACCCCCCTCTCCCGGGCTCCCCCTCAGGACCCAGGCCTCATCCCCTGGACATTCTCTTGAGGACTGGGCCTCACCCCCTCAGGGCCTAGGCCTCACCCCTTTGGGCTCCCTCTCAGGGCCTAGGTCTCAGCCCCCCGGGCTCCTCCTTAGAGCCTGGACCTCACCCTCTCATGGCCTGGGCTCTACCCGCCCCTGCCCCGGGCTCCCCTTCAGGACCCAGGCCTCACTCCCTGGACATTCTCTTGAGGACTGGGCCTCACCCCCTCAGGGCCTAGCCCTCACCCCTTTGGGCTCCCTCTCAGGGCCTAGGCCTCACCCCTTTGGGTCCTTCTCAGGGCCTAGGCCTCACCCCTTTGGGTCCTTCTCAGGGCCTAGGTCTCACCCCCCTGGGCTCCTCCTTAGAGCCTGGGCCTCACCCCTCAGGGCCTGGGCCTCACCCTCTTATGGCCTGGTCCTTACCCCAACTTGGGCTCCCTCTCAGGGCCTAGGCCTCACCCCTTTGGGCTCCCTCTCAGGGCCTAGGTCTCACGCCCTTTGGGCTCCCCCTTAGAGACTGGGCCTCAGCCTGGCCCCCACCTCAGTGCCTGGCTTGGGCCTAGGCCTCACCACTCCCGCCCAGGGCTCACCCCCCGCCCAGGGCCAGACCCCATCCCAGGCCTTGCTGCTCGGCCTCAGACACATTCTGGTGGGGACAGTGGCAGGGAGGAGGACGCATGCCGTGGCTGGCTTGTGCCCTGACACCTCTCTGGGTTGTGAGGCAAGGCCCTGGCATCACGAAATCAGACAGCAGGTGACGGGGCTGTGAGGGTTTTTGTGTGCGTTGTTTTTAACGTGGCTGCTGCTGAGCCTCGCCTTCCAGGCAGCATTTGGGTGGTGAGCACTGGCAGGGCCTGATCCTGTCCCATTAGCTGGCGTTGTCTGGGTTGTTGGAGAAGGGCTTGGTGGAGTGAAATGCGTTAAAAATCAGAGGGTGCTGAGGGGAGCAAGAGCAAGGCATGGCCAGGCTGGGACAGGGACTTTGTTCAGTGCCAGGCTGGGGGGAAACCACGTCTGCCTCCTCCAGTGGTCCCGTAAAATGGGGGCGAGACGCCGCCCCTCTCAGAGCCCTCTGCTCTGGAAAGCACGTCCCCCCTCCGCAGGTCCCTGCGTGCCTGCCCCAGCGTACGTGACCTTTCTGAGGAGCCCCAGGAGCCGAAGGCCCCATTAATTGGCGATAAAGGGCTTTGTTTGTCCTCCCACCACGCTGCCTGCGGCTTTATCGGAGGAGCTGAGCACACTCTGAAGTCACTCCGGGGGCTATCTTGGGTACTGTCCTTCCCGAGCAGAGATTGATAACAGCCCGGCGGTAAACACGGCTGGGAGCGAGGGGGGATAAACCCCCCGTGCCGGCGTTGTGCCTGCCCCCAGTGACCTCCACGGCATAGGGGGGAGGACGGGGAGACAAATTCTCTCACCCAAGAGCTGCGGGGCGGTGGGTGGGGAGAGCTTGGGCACCCCACCAGGGGGGGGAAATGGCTTTTTTTGGGGGGTGAAAGGAGAAGCGGGGCGTGAATCCGTTGCCGGTTCGGGAGCAGAGGTCCGAGCTGGGGGGAGCGGGTGGCATCCTGGGGAAGCAGCGGGGTGGAGGGAATGTGCGGGGAGCTGGGAACAAGCCCTGGCTTGTGCCCATGGCACGCAGGGCTACTGGCTCCGTTTCTGGGGACAAAAAAAATGAACAAACCCCAACCCCAGCTGTTAAAAATATACACCGGTATTTGTGCGCTCTCTGTGCAATCCAGCAAAGTATACACAGAGGCACTCGGAAAGAGTTGGATGGGGCTTGGGATCCTGTTTGTAACAAAATCAAGCTCATGGGGTTTTTTTCTCCCCGCAACCACCAAGTCATTGGGGCTGAAAATAGATGAGGAACCGCTGGCTTTGGGGTCAAAACAGGGGGAAAACGGCAAATAAACAAACAAACAAAAAAAAAGAGGTAAAGGACCACAGGGGTAGGCGCCTTGCTAAAAATAAGTTTGAATTCTGGAGCTGAGCATAAATATTTTCCTTTCTTTTACCATCAGCGCCTGGTAGGCAGGGGAGCGAGCAGCCTCTGGGGTGATGGCAGGTTTTAAAGTGAAAAAGCAATTTTTGATCTCTGAATAAAAAAAAAAAGAACCCTAACGTGATGCTGCGCGCTCGCGCCTCTGCTGGGAGGGCAAGCGTCGCGGGGCTTGCAGCTCCTTCTCCTTCCCAAAAGAGACCGCGACTCCGGCTGCTCTTCTCCAGCAGAGGCTCTAGAAATGGTTTTGGGGGCTAGAAAGCAAAGTTTTTAACTGTAGTTTTAGTAATCCCTGCGCTTCCCCTCCCCGGGGTACCGCTGCTGGCATAAACCCAGCGTGATTTCTGCGGCCGAGCAGCGTGTCTTTCCCCCGCCTCAACCTGACGTCCTTTGTAGGGAGAAGCAGAGCTTGCGGGGGGGGAGATGATGGATGAAACTTTCTGGACAGTCTGTTCCCGGCCGGCTGCGCCTCGCGGGACGTTCCCCCCACCCCTCCAGGATGAGATTTGCTCCACGGTTCTCCTTTTCCATCCCGGCCGGCTTCGCAAAGGGTTAAGCGGGAGGCGGCGGGGGCGGCTGGCGTTGGGGAGGGTCCTGGCTGGGCCCCTGCCTGGGATGTGCTGAGCTCAGCGGTTTTGCAGGGCTGCAGGGGGAGGGGGCTGAGGAGGAGGAGGAGGAGGAGGAGGAGGAGATGTACGGGGGGCTCAGCGAGTGCCTCGGCGCACGTCGGGTGCGAAACGTGCCCCACGTATGGTAGGGGGGGCAAATTCCTTCCCGGTGGGGCAGCTGCCACTGCCCGTGGTGTAGTCCCCCATCTTCACGTTGGGTCCCGGCAGCTCCGTTGGCCAAAACCCCCACTTTTAGGTAGATTTACGTGTTTATTTCGGCAGGTGATGGCCGACAAGGGTGGGCAGCGAGGCTGGCGTGATCCTCTGCGGCCGAGCGTTCCCGTGGGGAATGACACGAGGAGACTGAGCTGGGGGGGGACACACACATACAGTGTTTTTTCAAGGTGTTCCCTAAGTGCTCGGGGTGTGGGCGTCCTTTGCACGCTCTCCGGACCTGTCCTCCATCACTGGGGGGTGACGGGGACACCAGAGGTGACCCCCGAGCATCACGTGCCACCCTGCTGAGCCCGTAGCCAGCCCCCCCCCACCGTGGGGAGCCGCAGGCTGTGGGGCCGCGTGGGACGGGGCGAGAGCCAAATGGCCTCTTGCCCTTGGGAGAAGCCGCAGGAGCAAGGGACGTGCGTTTGAGGGTGACAGCTTTTGGAAACCGAGATGCTGAGAGCCACGTCTGTGCCCTTTGCAGGGTGGGGGGGGCTGTGAAATCCCATCTCCCCCGGGATGCTTTTTGCCCCCTCCCCGTCCCCTCTCTGGGCCAAAGCCAGAAGCTGGTGTGTTTTGGGGGTGCTGCCCCAGGCTCCCACATCCTCGGGCGAGCGGAGGGGCCCTCCCCGGCCGGCTGTTTTGGCCGGGCGGCCGGGCGAGCGCGTGCCTTGGCACCGGCCCCAGCCTGAGGAGCCGGGGAGGGGAGGCGTGAGCGGGGCCTGCGCGCTGGTACATAACGTTCTGCTGCAAGCACCCACAGGAAAACCAACCAGCAGCCCTGAACGGGGCTCTTTGTTCAGGGTTTGGGTTTGGTTTTTTTTTTAATTTTATTTTCCCTCCCCGCATCAACTTTTGCTCGCAGCTGCCGGGCTCCCTTCCCCCCCCCGGCCGCTCCGCTCCCAGCTGCAGCCTCCAAAGAGCCCCCCCGAGCTGCACAGGGATGCTCCAGAGACCCCCGCATGGGGGGAAAAAAGGGGGAGAAAGGGGAGAAAAAGGGGGGCAAAACTGCTTCAGAACCCCCCGAGGAGGAGGAGGAATTGCTGGCTCCACGAAGCAGAAATAGGGCATCCAGCTGCCCGGGCAAACCTGCATTTGGAGGAAGGGGAGCGCAGGGTTGGGGTTTTTTTTTGTTGTTTTTTTGTTGTTTTTTAATTTTACCGTGCAGCAATCCCACCGGTTTTCACCGCCCTTCATAAAGTGTTTACTGAGCGGGCGGAGGGAACGGCCAACAACATGTTTTTGCATTTGTAGTACTGTACAGAGTGAACTTTTCACTTCCTCTCCATGGCTCTCACACATGTGTCTATTTTGGTGCTGGGCGCACACACAAACACGCCATGTACGGAATGGAGCCCGGGCCGTTCCCTGCTCCTGCTCGGAGAAACGCTTGGAAAACAAGGAATGGGAGGAGGGGAAGGAAGGAGAGGAGCGGGGGGGAAATCTCAGCCCCGCCGTGTTAGGGACTTTTTGGTACTCCTCGGGCTTGCGGGGAGATCCGGGCGATGCTTGGGCACCGCGTCCCCTCGGCAGAGCCGCAGGCGCCGGTCCCTCGGCATCCCCGGAGGGTAAAACCAGCCCAGTGGATCGGTAAAACTTCACCTCGAGCAGTAAAAAAAGGAAAAGCTCTTTCTGCATCTCATTACGCTGGCGGCAGCACGCAGGGTCGGCGAGTGGGTGGGACTTGGGGGGGGGCGAGCGAGGAGGGTTTGGGGGCGCCATTCCCAAACCCCACGCCGTTCTCTTGATACGGGGCTATTTTTGGGGGGGAGGCAAGTTTGGCCAAAGTTAAGTTTAGGTGGCCGGAGGGAACAGGATTAAAAATAAAACGCCTGAAACCAACCGAACAGCCGAGTTGCCGATGGAAACGCTCCCCTTCTTTTCAAAATAACCCCATCTGGGATGGCGTTTTCCCACTGAAGGCCGTCGCGTTGGAAGCCGTGCTGGCCGAGGACCCGCTCGCTGTGCGAGGAGGCCCCCGCAGAGCCGGGGCTGGCAGCCCTCCAGCGCCGGGGGGAGGAGGTTTTCCGGGCCCTGCGACGGGGGGGAGGTGGCGTGGGACACGTCTCAGCCTTACGTGAGAACGCCCGCACGCCGTTTCAGAAACCGCAGGGTGAATTTCCACGGGTGCGGAGCTGGAACCGGGGCTTCCTCTGCAGATGAGGGGCTGGCTTCTTTTTTTTTTGGGGCGGCGCGTGGCTCCGGATCAGGAAAAGCTGACTCTGATACGAGAATTAATTTATAAACAGTATCGAACGGAGAACACCTCTGCATACTTTTCCCCCTTAGTTTTAGCTAACACAAATCGCCGGTGATATAACTGAGACGGGGATGGATTCAAATTAATCTGTTTCCATCCAGATGTGGCCGGACTGATGTAGTGAGTAAAAATAAAATGATCTCGTCAATAAGCTGTTGAAAATGGCAGAATTAGGCATCTGGAGCAGTAAGTCGTACGATTGCCTAAATACAGTGCTGAGCCTATCCCCCCTGCTGGCCAGCAAATCCGTGGAGTTAAGGCTCTAATCAATGGAAAATTAACACGTTGAAATGGTTACACCAGAAAAATGGAAATCCAGTTCCCCTCAAGAACAGAAGTGAAGTACAAACGAAAAACCAAGATGATTAAAATGGATGGATTTAAAGAAGGGCTTTCCGCTGGTAGAGTTAAACCAGGGTTAAAATCTGATTTAAATCAATCCGCTTCTGAGCGCAAACCGAGTGTGGTCTGGTTCCTCTCAGAGGGTTGTTTTTTTTTTAAATTGAACTTAAGTTGACCATCGCCAACAGCCAAGCTGCCTCTGAGCTTCGTTAAACCTCCCGCTGCCTACCCAGCAGCTGATTGTTCATCAGACCCCCCCACACCGAGCTTCGAAGAGATAAATGGTTTCAAAGACAGAATTATTTTATTATCACAGAGCAATCTAATCGATAGCCAAGAGGAAGAAGAGTTTCAAAGATACAGCTTCTGCATTAGAGAGCAGCATCCCACCAGCGCTCGCTGTGCAGAGGCAAGAGAAACAGCAACGGAGAGACCCGTGTTGGCAACGCAGCCGGTGCCTCTGGAGAAGAAGGTGTCACCACTCGCCCCTTCTCGTCCTCTTCATCCCCCAAAACAACGGCCAGGGCTGAAGAGCGTTTTTTGGCCGGGTGTCGTTACCTCTGCTCAACAGAAGCCCGGCCCGAGCGGCAAAGACGCACACTTCCCAGCCCGTGGATCAGCCAGTCCTTCGGCCACACGCCGGGGAAAGGCCGGGCTGAGTGACCGGGTTGTTTTCCCCACCAGCACCACCACACTGTAAGTCTTCCCTCCTCTGTAAACAATAAGGTGATTCTCCGAGTTCTGTAAAACTGATCCTACCTTCTAAGTTACAGAAACCGAGCCCTGCCAGACCGTAAAGCTGCAGAGGACTTAAAGAATCCCGTCATTTCCATTTACTGGCAGCTTTACGGGGGATCCTCGCTCTCAACTTAAAAAATAGCCCAGTCCTGCCGATGCAGCTGTCAGCATCCTGATAAACGGGGGTGTGTTTTGAAGCCAGGCCAGAGAATGTTTTTCTTCTGCTCCCTGACAGCAGCGATCCAGACACGCTCAGCCCGAGGAGGGAGTGAATCCCAGGAGCTGCTCTATTGGCTTGTACCTCCACTCATCTGCCTCCAGCTCTTCCACCAGACCAGCTAGTTTTTCCATCCGTGCGACTTGTTGATCTGCGAGAAGTTCAAAGGTAACCGTGGTTTGCAACGACAGCGCAATTAAAACTCTCAATTAGATGTCAATGGGGAAACAGAGCAGAATAAAACCCCACCGAGCCCCTCTGAACACAAACCCACGCTACGTGACGCCCTGCGCGAAAACGGCGAGACCTCGATGGATCGCAGGAGAAAGCAGGGACAGGCTTTTCTGCCTCGTCCAGCGCCAAATGTCTATTTATTTACCCATCCCTGCCCGTGCCCTGTACATTCAAGTCCTGACAAGGAAACCCGAGGCCCATTAGCGTACGGGGGTGAAGACAGGATGAAGCTCATTTCTTTAGCATAAATATTTATAGCGCAAAAGAAGAGAGAAGTTCAGAGGGAGCTCGCTCAGCCCACGGCAGAGCTGGGTGCAGCGCAAGGAACTCGCTAGTTTTAACGAAGGAAGGTCCTTTGAGCAGGACCCGGATGACAGTAGCAGAAAGGCTCTGCCGTCAGAGCGTGCTAACGATGCGAAGGTCCCCGCGCAGAGACGGGCAGTCTCCCCGGGGATCCCCGAGACAACTTGTTCCTCTCAGCTTTGTTTAAAATCGGTTGTGTGTTGGGCACGCAGGCTCCATTTTCAATTTAATTAGCTGCAGCGGCACGGAGATGAGAACAGCCCTCCTTCTCTTGGCTCTGCTGGAAGTTTAACAGCGCAGCGGCCTCTTGGAAAAATGGCCCAGTGTGAGCTGACTTGCTAGCAAGAGGCGTAACATAAAATGCACAATTTCTGCTGACTGCAGCAGCGGATGCTTTCAAGAGGGACTGTTCTCACTCCACCTGCCGCAACCGAGAGATTTTGGGAACGGGCAAACAAACAAGCCCAAAAAACCGATGACCTTCACCTTTTTTGAAGCCTTTCCCCTTTCTTAGAGGGAGGAGACTGCTGCTCTGCAAACCAGTTTGAAAGGCCTGCGCTTATGTGGGTGCCGGTCTGCACAGCAGCCCCTGGTAGCTGCAATGGCGCCGGAGCTCCAGAAGCAACAGCTCTGGAGTTCGGCGTTGCTTTTCAGTTCAGAAACACAGGATCACGGCCTTGCAAGCTGCTGCACGGCCCCCAGACCTCCTCCTGGCAACCCTCCCCGGTGGAGTACAGGAAACCTCTCCGGTCTGAGACAACATGTGGAAGTACCCCTTGTAGCTGACAAGAGGTGGGGACCAGAAAGGATGTGACCCTTGAGCTGAGCTCTGCCCAACGTCTTGAGAACGTAAGCTGCTGCGCAGTCAAGCCCATCGTTCGGTTACAGGCACCTGGGCGGCAGGCAAAAGGTCCCAGGAGGGAAGGAGAAGTTCAGACAAGACGTAAGGCTCTTTCTCGGGGAGGCAGGGAGCGGAGTCAGCCCCGTCACGCCACGCCAGGCACCTGCGCGTCTGTCTCCCGAGCACCTTTGGAAACCTCGCGTGACCCTGCCGGTGTCACTACGGCTCAGCAGAGAAACAAAGGTGGAATCAAGTGTCTCTTTGCCCAAGGCCAAAGAGACAGTCAGCGCTGGGCCAAGATCAGAGCGTGGGCGTTTCCTGCCCATAACCTCCTCTTCTGGCCTCACCTCTCGTGAAGGCAGCGCGGCACACGGCGATGGAAAAACAAGCTTCGAAAGGCACAGCCTGTTCCCACCCAGGCTGTGTGGGTTCCCGTCGCTTTGCATAGGGCTTGCAAGAGGACTCAAATGATGGTCTGACTTAGCGTTAATTTGCCAACTTAAAAGGCTCTTCTGCTTTTTTGTGGTTGGCACCCGAGAACATGTCAGCCTTTTCTCCGTGCTCCCCTGCCATCTTCCCCAATCAACATGCAGTTAAAATAGATGTTGCTTCGGTGCTTACCGTGTTTCACTTGCTTTAATGTAGATGCAACCTGATAGCTGAAGACAGACTCACAGAGGAATCTTTCGGAGCCATCTGCAAGCAGAAAAAGGGAGGTGGTTTAATCTGAGAGTTTTAAGACTGAGCAACCTTCACTGAGCGCCGCCGACCTTCTATTTTTACGTTTGAGGTGTGGGTTTCCCCGTTTGCCTATTCAGACACTTTCCCCCGCGCCAAGCACCCGGCGCTCCGGTTTTCCACCCCGTAGAGCCCCACACTCAAATCCCGTGCGGGGCTTTGGCTGGCTCTCCGTGCCGCCGGGGAACGGCTGCGCTACCTGGGAGGTGTCCCAGCTGATATCCTCTTACGTCCCCTCTGTCGAGCAATTTTAGTCCATTTTAAATAGGAGGTAAGCTAAGGAGAAGCCAGCTAATATTACAGCAGTCTCCGCTTCCCTCAGGACTCAAAGACTTGGGTCCTTGTAATGCTTTGTGATTTCCCACAGGCTTAGACCATAACCCCACATAAAGGATTTCAAATAATGTGTATCTCGCCATCTAAATCGGTAATTGATCACACGACTGTCTCAGAAATAAAGCAATCTGGAATACATGGCTAATTGTATGCCAAGTACTGACAGAGTTTATACTACTTCCTTTTAAAAAAACCCCAAAGCCCAAAAGTTTATTTAAAAGCAAACAAGATAGTTAAAGTAACAATAAAAATCAGTCGGTTAGTGGGGATTTTTGAAGGGGAAACTGGTATGGAGCTACCCAACTAGCACCTGCCTGCTGAAAGAATGGGTGTTATCACTTTTTATCTCAGACATTAAAAACTAACTTAAAGCTTCCTGCGACAGGGACAGCGTTTAGTTGTTGCTTCCACCCATAGCAGACAGACCGCTGGGTTACTGGTAAAGAGGTCAGCCGAAAGCAAAATCAAGTAAAAGCTTCATGCCATAAAAACGAGGAAGAGAAGCAATTTTAAAGGCTAAGGGTAGAAACAGACCCTTGGCCCCGGAAAATCTAATCTGAAGCTGAACCCCAGGGAAGAGCCGGAGTTTTGCCATCCTCAGAGCATCCTGCGTTGGTGCTGCCCCGTGCTATTCCCAAATGTATCCTTCCCTCTCCCTCTGAATCCTCAGCCCAGCCGTCCTGCCGAGTGGCTCTCGGGAGGAAGAGCTGTCTGTCTATTTGGTAACATGAAGTGCTTCATTATTTTAATTTGTTTTGAGGGCTTCTTAAGTTCTATGAGCAAGCCTTTAGTCATAATTACTTCAATAGACCAGCATATGGGCTCTAATGTGTAATAAAACCGGTCCTTAAAGGAGGTAGCGCTCAGTTCCCGGCTGCCCTGCGCTGAGGTGTTTGTCTCTGAGGGACTGCAGTCACTTCTGAGCTGCAGGGCCACCCCGATGAACCTCAGGCTCACGCAGGCGAACGTGCGGTGTGGAGACACAGGAAGTTCAAGGGGAACAGACAGACAGACAGACCGACCGACCCTGTCATCTGGAGGACCTGCCCTTCCTCCCTCACCCAGAGGAGGGGCAGGTGACGTGCCTGGGTCCTCCTTTAGGCAACCCCGAGGAAGAGGGCAGCGCGGCTCGGGGACAAAAAGGCAAGACGCCGCGCTGGATCAGAGCCCCAGCCCTCTCCAGGCAACCCTGCAGAAACGCCCCGACAAGAGCGAGCCCAGAAGGGGAACGTGCTCAGCCTCGAAAGATTAAAAGAGAGGTCTAGTGCTGATTTATCCTCTCGCAGACCTCTGCAGCGAGGTTTTAACTTGGGTTGAGGGGGCAAAAAAAAGCCTTACGTTTCCTGGCCAGCAGGGATACAAGCTGCTTCCTGTGCTAGCCCAGTCAAAATCCAACCTCAGAACGCGTTTTGCCAAGAAAAATACTCCTGCCTCAGCTATCTTTACAGTAATTCCTGCCCGACATCAAAGGATTAGCTAACAATGAGCAATTAACACAGTCATGTTCCTTTTCAGGTAGATGGCTTCCTCGTCTGAAGTGTTGTCATGGAGATAAAAAACAGGTGACTGCCAGAAAAATCACTTCCTCACGAACAACTGGTGGGAGAGTCGGGGCTGCTCGGGACCTACCCGAGCCCTGCTGCTTCCTTCCTCCCTCCAGCTTTTGCCAGCTAAAATCCGAAAAGGCAGCGGGGTGCCAAGGTCGGCAACCCCAGGAGGAGCGGGGAAGGAGAAGAGCAGGAGCAATCACCTTCCAGCATCTCCCCGGCTCCTTTGGGATAAGTGAAGAGGGCTTTTCGGGGCGGCGCCAGGTCCGAAACGCTGAACCCCGATCCTGTTACAGAGCTGCCGCTGACTCCACCGGCCGAAGACGAGGAGGAAGAGGCCGCCATTTCACCCCGTCCCAGCCTGAAAGAACAAAAAAAAAAAAAACCAAAAGAGTAAAGCGGAGTTAGGAAGGGCGTCTCGGGAGTTTCCCAGGGCACGAAGCCAGCGACCGCACACGTATCTGACAGCGGATGAAGGCGGCGAGGTCCAGGAAGAGCCAGCAACCACAGCTTTGGGCTGCCGCTCCCGCTCCCTGGCTCGGCAGCCTCAAAGCACCGGCGGTTTGGAGGCTGCCCTGCCTGCGTGGGAGAGGGCTGCCCGCGCCCGCTGCGGGGAGGGGTGCAGTGAGCTGTGGCACCACGCGGTGGCACCCAGAAACTGAGGGTAAACCCGCGTTCTGACCCCTCGGACAAAGGGGCCTGGGAATCCAGCGGCACCACCGGAGCGCGCGTAAAAATAACCTGGCACAAGCTCGCTGGCCTGAGTTCACCGGCTTTCAGCTGCCTGGCACTTTTCCCACTCCCCAGGGCCATAAAAACTCTTTCCCCGTCCGTCCTCCCCCCTTCTTTTTGCCTCGTTTCCAGGAGCACAAACATGGGGAAAAAAAAAAAAAAATGTCCTGCTGCTGCCTCATAAAACCTGGAAGCCTGCAGGACTGCCAGTTCCAGCACCACATCCTGCACGAAACCAGGCTGTGCCTCATCTGCAGCAACTCTGCTCTGCTTCGCTCCAGATGTGCTTTTGCTTTTAAAACACTAAAATCTGACCTAAACCGGCAGCAGCCGAGCATCCATCTGCTCCTACAGCACAAGCCCGGCCGCCTCTTGCACATCCCTTTCTCAGCCTTGTTATTAAGAGGCACTGGCTGTACATTTTGTCACGATGGAGTACTTAAATATGTCACATAGTAAAAAAAGCTGTCACTTGGCACTTGTATGTGACAGCACTTGCATGTGACAGCACTTGCTACTTCTTAAAAACCACTTATAAGCATTTCCCAATTGTCCTACTCATTTCATGCATTTCATAGAATCATAGAATGGTCTGGGCCGGAAGGGACCTCCAAAGGTCATCTAGTCTGACCCCCCCACAGTCAGCAGGGACACCCCCAACGAGACCAGGTTGCCCAGGGCCTCATGGAGCCTCACCTTGAATATCTCCAGGGAAGGGGCCTCAACCACCTCCATGGGCAACCTGTTCCAGTGCTCCACCACCCTCATAGTAAAGAACTTGTTCCTACTATCCAATCTAAATCTGCTCTTCTCCAGCTTAAAGCCATTGCCCCTCGTCCTGTCACTGCAGGCCTTTGTAAACAGACTCTCCCCAGCCTTCCTGTAGGCCCCCTCAGGTACTGGAAGGGGCTCTAAGGTCTCCCCAGAGCCTCCTCTTCTCCAGGCTGAACAACCCCAGCTCCCTCAGGTTGTCCTCACAGCAGAGGTGCTCCAAACCCCTGATCATTTTCGTGGCCCTTTTATCCTACCTATTTAATACACTTCTGCAAACTCTTTAGGCTATGCAGATGGTGCCTCTGGAGAGCACGCAAAGACTTAGTAGAGAAAATGGGTTTTTGAAAGGCTGTCACAACTACTGATTGTGTGTTCATTCACAGCCAAGCTCAAGGTTGTTTCATTTGCTGCGCGGATTACAGAACACAGCAGCAGGCTGCAAAGGAAAAATGCCCTGACAAAAATAAACTTTTTAAATGGCTATGATACACCCAGCAACACCTTCTTCAACAAACCTGGGCAGGCCCAGCTCCCCCGCTGGCGAGGGGAAGCCGGGCGACGCTTGGCGCTGGAAAGATGCCGATCGGGGCTGGCAAACCGCTGGCAGCCTCCTAGGTCTTTATAAATAAAGCCCTCCCCGGCAGGGGTTTTATTTTTTAAAGGGGGTGAGGCAGACACAAAGCAGGGGGGACGGCAGGGCCGGGGCCTGCCCCACCATCACCTCAGGCACCGACGGCGGGGGGGAAGGTGTCAGCACTGCGCATGCGCAGGGCCTGCCCCCCCCTTCCCGCCGGGCGGGACGGCGCATGCGCACTGGCGCCTTCCAGGGCCCCGCCTCAGGCCCCCTCCCCGGCTTCCGTAGCCAGCCGCTTCCCGGTGAGTGAGGCCGCCACCCCCGCCGCTAGCCTACATCCCACCCCACACACACACCGCCGCCGTTCCCGTTCATCCCAGCGCTCGTCTCCTCCCGGGCCGCCCCCCCTTCCCCTTTCCCCTTCCCGAGACGCCGCCGCTCCCTCCCTCCCTGCCTCACCCGGCCGCCCGGACGGCTCGGCGCAGGCGGCGCGCGGGGTCGCGCTCGCGGTGCATGCTGGGGCGGGCGGGGGCGCGCGGCCCCTCCCTACTTCCGGGGGGGGCGGTAACCGTTAGCAACGGTCGGGGCGGCCGTTACCCGTCGGGCCTGAGGGGCGGCCTGTCTCCCTGCTGCCTTTGGCCGCTGTTTGCTCGTTCCTTCTCGCCTTGGGCCGGTTCCGGGTGTGGGCTCGGAGGGTCCTGAGTCACCCCGGGAGGCGGGTGAGGAGAAAAGCGTTAAACTGCCGAGCGTAGCGTCGCTCCGTGCAATAAACCCAGTTCTGAGTAAATTCATCTTCAGAGGACACCGCTTCAGGGGTTTTTGCCCCTCCCCGCCGTTGGGTTGCGCTGTAGTGGGCACATAAACCTGTCAGAGGTGATCTTTGGAGCTTCAATGCCCAATTGGCATCTAGTGATGAGTGGTGTTCCTCAGGGGTCAGTACTGGGACCAGTGCTGTTCAAGATCTTTGTTGGTGACATGGACAGTGGGATAGAGTGCACCCTCAGCAAGTTTGCCGATGACACCAAGCTGTGTGGTGCGGTTGACACACTGGAGGGAAGGGATGCCATCCAGAGGGAGCTGGACAGGCTTGAGAGCTGGGCTCATGCGAACCTCATGAAGTTCAACCAGGCCAAGTGCAGGGTCCTGCAGCTGGGACGTGGCAGCCCCAGGCACAAATACAGGTTGGGCAGAGAATGGCTGGAGAGCAGCCCTGAGGAGAAGGACTTGGGGGTGTTGATGGATGAGAAGCTCAACATGAGCCGTCAGTGTGTGCTAGCAGCCCAGAAGGCCAACCACATCCTAGGCTGCGTCAAGAGAAGTCAGCAGGTCAAGGGAGGTGATTCTGTCCCTCTGCTCTGGTGAGACCCCACCTGGAGTACTGTGTCCAGCTTTGGAGTCCTCAACACAGGAAGGACATGGAGCTGTTGGAATGGGTCCAGTGGAGGGCCTTGAAGATGATCAGAGGGATGGAGCACCTCTCCTATGAAGACAGGCTGAGAGAGCTGGGTTTGTTCAGCCTGGAGAAGGGAAGGCTTTGGGGAGACCTTCTAGCCCCTTCCAGTACCTGAAAGGAGCCTACAGGAGAGCTGGAGAGGGACTCTTTGTCAGGAAGTGCAGTGACAGGACAAGGGGTAATGGTTTAAATTGGTAGAGGGGAGTTTTAGATTAGATACCAGAAAGAAATTATTTGCTGTGAGGGTGGTGAGACCCTGGAACAGGTTGCCCGGAGAAGCTGTGGCTGCCCCATCCCTGGAGGGGTTCAAGGCCAGGCTGGATGGGGCTTGGAGCAACCTGGTCTGGTGGGAGGTGTCCCTGCCCAGGGCAGGGGGTTGGAACTCTATGATCTCTAAGGTCCCTTCCAACTCTAACCATTCTATGATTCGATGATTTTTGGTGGAGATGTCTTCTGAGAAACATTAAGGCCAACCGAGATACCCAATGTTAACAACTTCAGCAAAGGTAGAAATTCAAGCACTGAAGATGTGAAGTCTCTGGCACAGCCTGTGGAGCGGCCCCTGGGGTTTGAGGGTGGGGGGTAGCTCAGGGAGTGGCTTGTGCCTGAACAAACTCATAAATCTCTTAGCTCTTTTCCTCTTCTCCTTGGAGAGAGAGGTGGGGGAGACCATCTGTTGCTCTTCGGTTGCCGGTTCTTCCGCTTACCCTGTTGCTTTGACACCATAAAATGCTCTCCACCATAAAAAATGCTTTCTAATATAATTTGGAATAATGCAGGGGAGCAAAAGACTTTCACATGTACACCACAAACTTGCTGCCCTGAGGTAGAGAGCAGGAGGTGTAACGACTTACACTGGGCAGCCCCAACCCCTTGGAGCCCTTTGTTTCCCTTCCCCAGCCGCCTCCCGAGCAGATCCAGGGAACCGGGTTTGCTTTGGAACAGCTCCTCAGGCTTTTGGGACACTGGTGGAGGATGGCAGGTATTGTGAGAGAGCTCGGTGTCATAAGGGATTGCTTGTAAGAGGCTGGGATCTCTTTGGGCTGCAGCTATGGAAGATAGGGAGGTGAAACTGTTCAGAATCCTGAGTGGTGCTAAGACAGCACGTTGACTGAGGCTGCAGTGAGTTTTAGCTAAAACTTGTGAGTTTCAGGGAGGGTGGTGATCCGTTGCTGACCTCCTTGCAGGGGCAAAAAGTTTGATGCTTTGTTACGTATGTTACATTGCTTAGATTTCCCAGCTTTACCTGAGTGTGGCGTATGAGCTGACAAAGAATAAGTTCCCATAAAATTAGCCTTTGAATGAGTGACATAAGGTTTGAGAAGTTATTGTTTTTCTGGAATCTCTTGTATGTACACATAGGAGGAGTTATTGCTCTTCTGGAGGTGCAGACCTCACTCTCTCCTGCTGAGCCCCCTCAGAGTTCCCCTTATGCCTCTTACAAATTGTCCTCGAGGAAACCTCGGGATTTACTTTTTCTTGGCATAAATTAGCAAAGCTGTCTTTGTTTTTGCATTAGGAGGAGGAGGAGTGGGATGGACGTTCTGCGGCCCACCCTGATAAGGATTGGGGGGCGAGTATACAGGAAGAACCTCATTCAAGAGCAGCCCTACCAGCATGAGGAGGAGGAGGAGGATTTCTGTGCAGGTAAAGAGTGCCGTGCGAGGGGTGATCGTGGTGCTGTCGGGACGTCCTGCAGATGAAAGCATTGACACTGGGGACCTGGGGAGCTCTTGATGTTCTCTCTGGTGTCTTTATGTGCTCGAGGACCTGCCTGTGCAGTAGAGTGAGGTGTTCAAGAGGGAGGAAAGTGCTTTGTGTCGCTCCTTGGTGATCCTGCTGGTCAAAGAGTGGACCTAATCCTGGTTACCGAACGTGGGTTTGGGTGTCTGTGCTGCTGACTCTCAATTATGTTTGCTGGCTGTGAAAGATCTCCAGTAAAGAGGGAAAAAAATAAGCTTCAGGTTCCTGAAGTGCCTTTCTTTTTGGTAGCGTGATTATTCACAGGTACTGCAGGAGTGGAGGCCGCTGGCTAAATATCCTCTGTCCTTGCAGTGTTTGCCCCTTGAAGAACTGGCCTCTTATAATGTGGCTTTTGGAAGGTGTTAACCTATTTGGGGGGCAAAATTCTTCCTGTTCTGATGTATTTTACTTTGTCTTTATGGCTGTATGTTTGTTTTAGTTCTGCGTGAGTTACGGACATGGGAAAGCTCAGCTGTTATTTCTCAGATGGAAACGGTTGTGGGTGTTGCGTCCTGTTTCTCCCTCCATCCTGCCTTTCAGTGGCTTGAACAAAACTTTAATAAGTGGCTTGCCACCCAAATTCGTCCCAGTATGTGTCAGAGAGGAGACAGAAACCATGACCTCTTTCTGGAAGTCATGTTTGGTCCTAACAGGCATGACTGACTGGGTCACAGATGAAAGGCGCATCTATTCCTCCGTGCTGAGGGTGTGAGAATTTCTGTTTTCCAAAACACTCTCCCTGAACCCTTGAACCGAAACCATCCTTGCTTTTTATTTGTGTTCTTCTGCAACACTAAATACCTGCTCAGGTCCCTGAATGGACTGGTGGCTTCCACCCTGCCAGGAGAGAAAATCTGGGCTGTAACTACTGCTTTCCTGCATCTCCCAGCCTGTTGGATTTAGCAGCAGTCATTATGTTTTCGGGAGCTAGTATGGTGACAAAAATGCAGTTAGCCACAACACAGAGGAATCTGTTTCTTCCTTTAATCTTGGGAGAAGGTGACTGTGAGACCATTGTCCTACATAAAGCGCTGCCAAACTTTACAGGGGTTGTAGAAGGTCTGTTGATTTTGGTTTTTTTTCCTAGTAGGCCCCAGTGACTGCACAGATGAACCCTGTGATGCCTTTGTGGTGGAAGAGACTGAGAAGGGCTTCCAGTGCAGAGTGGAGGTTCCCAGCCCATTATACAAGTGAGCCTATATGTTTCTGGTTTATTTGAGTTGCTGCTCGGAAGTGGTTGAGCGCAGAGTATTTTATTTTTTTTTTGAGGTCAGGATAAGTGCTGGGTCTCCAAAATGTGTTCTGTTTTGTGGATGTGGATTTTAGCATTTGGGAAGGGAAAACTGGCAATGCCTTTTTAGTGCAGTTGTGCCACGCTTGACTCCTAAGCCTTCCCTGTGACAAAGACAGCAGGTGGTGCTTTCTTGCTGGCAGGAGAGTTTTTGAGCATTTTTCCCTTGAACATAAAAGTGTCAGAGAGGGTGGAAGAAGGGGAGGAAGAACTGGGGCGAGCAGCCTGGCAGGGGGAGTTTGTGAAAGCTTTGAGAGAAAGCACACACGACTGGAATTGACTATTGACTCAAATCTGATGTTTACTGGGAAGCCTGCAGTGTTCAAAGCTTTATCTAGTTATTTTTGACAGTTTTATTGGTTGAATAGTTTTAGTGAGATGTAGAGAAGGAAAGCTGTTCTGTTGTCTTTGGATGCTGGCAAATGACCACCCTGAGCACAGCAAAAAAGCAGAAAAAGTGCCTTTAGTTCTTTGTCAGCTGGGGTAGTGGGGCAAAAAAGGGTAACCCAGCTGACAAATAAGCTGTGGCAGGATGTGCTGGGCAGAGCTGTCATGACTTATTTTAACTTAAGCCAATTGTGAGCCACGGCTCAACATCATCGCCTGGCCCTAGGCTGGTCATGCACGGAGTCCTGGAAGTAGAGAGAAGGAGAATGACACTGTGTAAGTGACTTTCTTGCACTTTTACACCTCCAGGTACATCATTGGAAAGAAAGGAGAAACCAAGAAGAAGCTAGAAACAGAGACTCGAACCTCCATCAGCATTCCCAAGCCTGGAGTGGAAGGAGAAATTGGTGAGCTTTAATGTGCACAAAATGGATGTTCTCTCATCAGCTCTTGCACGGATACGATTTGAGAGGGGAGGGGGCACAGGAGGTGTTTTTCCTTTAATTCCTGCTTCTGACATGGCACTGACTCCCTTTGCAAAATCACTTCACTTTTCTCCTGAGTTTATTTTCCCTGCCTATAAATCCTTATGAAATAGTATAAGGGGTTTTTCTTGTGGGGAAAAAAAAAAAATCTACGTTAAGTCTATGCATAGTCTCACTGAAGTCACTTCTAGGCCTTAAATGACTGGCTTGAGGACTTTGGGTCTGAATGCGTTGGTGTGATTTTTTAGTTTTGTTGTTTGTTTGTGTTTTGTTTTTTTAATTTAATACTATTTCCATTAACGAGGAGCTGTAACATACATCCAGAAAAAAAAAAGCTGCATTATATATTTATGCGTGAAATAAACTTCAGCACCTGCTTTAATCTGAGAAGTGTTTTGATGACGCTGCTGCTTTTCTGGTGTTGTCACTTGATCCTGATAGTGAAAGCAGGCTTCCTTGGACCGTATGTTCCTTCTCATCACTTCCAGGGACTTAAAAAAGAAAGGGGGCGTTGCTCATGAGGGCTGGCCCGTGCAGGTTTCTGCTGAGTGGATATCTGTAGGGCCCCTTACGCGCACTCCGGCGATAATTGGCGCGGTGTACGGTTACGTTCCTGACAGAGCTGTGAGGAGCAAGTGACGAGGGGGGGGATCCAGCTGCGGTGCTGCACAGGAATGTGGCTGTACTTCTCAAGAAGTGGGTCTTGACTTCTTTCTGAGAACCGTGAAGGACTATTAGGAAGGTTGAGAGATGTTGAAAACATGTAATAATAGGAAGCCAAGAAAATTTTACTCCTTGCAGTTCTTTGCTTTCAAGCTCAAGTGTTCTCTGGTGCCTTGAAGTGCATGCACAAACGATATAGGCCATCTTGATCTTTGATAGGTTTTTCTTTTCTTTTTCACGTTGCCTTTATGAAAACTTGAAATAACGCTCTAGAAATCTGACAGGCTGCTGAAATGATAGACTCTTTGTTATTGTTTTTAGGCACTCAGAGTGCCTAAAATTCTGCCTTTCTTGAGAGCAGAAGGATACTTTTGATGGCATCATTCTCTCTTTACAGAGAAAAGCATGGCCGTGTCAGGCATTTTAAGTCAAGTGGGGAGTCTGGTGAGATTTCTCTGTGCATGGTTGGGGGTTTTAATTCCTATCACTTCTTCAGTGAGCCCAGGGCTAAAAGCAGAGAGGTGCTGTTGTGCAGGTTTTTCTAATTCCTTCCTGGCGCCTCCTGGATGAAAAATTCTTACCTTCATAATACCCTTCAATATTGATGTTTTAAAGCGCACAGATAAATGTCATGTAAAATCACGATCCATTCAATTACTCTTTATTTTGTGTGGGTGTTGGTAGTCTCACTGTAGCTTCACAGAAACCAGACAGGTATTGCTTTGTTTCCTTGTAGTGATTACAGGGCAGCATCGCAGCGGTGTCATCTCTGCCCGAACGCGGATCGATGTTCTCCAGGACAGCTTCCGTAAGAAGCAGCCCTTCACACACTTCC
Source organism: Xenus cinereus (assembly GCA_025774025.1). Lineage (NCBI taxonomy): Eukaryota > Metazoa > Chordata > Aves > Charadriiformes > Scolopacidae > Xenus > Xenus cinereus. The sequence continues at coordinate 3,523,841 of JAOXJK010000002.1, forward strand.
TCTCCTTTGCTCTCAACCAGCCCGCCATCCAGGAGAAGTTCCTGCAGTTCAAGGAGGAAGTGTTGGAGAAATGCTCAAAGGTAAGGTTCCACGTGAGAGTTAAAATCAAGTGGAAACCCTTCGGCAGGGTGCCATTTCATTTATTGAGATAGCTTTTTGGCATTTAGCTTGAAGGCCTTATTCTATTCTATTTCCTAGGAATGTATTTTTAACAGGCCTTTTACTTAAGTTGGTGGATCTGCGGTGAATTTGTTGAATGCTGTTGTGAAATCCTCCGGAAAGTGGAATGGCTTACTTAGTAAATTGTTAGTAAAATATTTTGTTCTCCTTAGAGATTTTCCTGGGTGGGAGGGTATCTAAGATTCAAAAGAGGGTGGGTTGTTTTTTTTTCTATTTTAATAGGAAAGTCACTAAATAATGTAGTGGACCTTTCTACATTTTATATGATTTCTACATAACTGTGAAACCAGGCAGGAATTCACAAGTTTGCTGCGGCTTCTATTTCACTTTTCTTGTGGTTGCTGACAGTGAAGGAAGATGGGTGTCATTAGTGGAGCTGAGGGAGAAATAACTTGGTAGCACATGCCATCCTGCAAATCTAATCACTTCCCTTCTTCCCTGTCAGACACTGTGCTGACAGTCCCTCCTACTTGCCTTCAGATCTTGCATTGAGAGCAGCAGGAAATAGTTAGGCATAGGGAAATGAGGAACAGAATGAAGTGAAAGCTGTGTATTCCCTGCTTTATTTTAGCATGCTTCTGGTTTGACAGAAGCGGTACGTCAATGCACAGGGCCAGGTTGAGGAGAAGGAACAGTATTATTAAATTGCCGTGTCCTCTGAGTCTCCTGGCAGGACATCTCTAGGCAAGAGAGAAGAGTTCCTCTTCGCGGCTGCTGCAGGTTAGATTCCATACACGCAGCAGGATTTTGTGGGCTGATGTTTTTACCTTCATGTCTGTCAGTGCCTTTCAGAGGGGAAAATATAATCTTGCCGATAGCACAACTTAAGAAGTTTAGTTTCCTATGTCTTCATGCCGTGGGTGTGAATTACCTGATATCTGCAGAGATACAAGTTCTTACGCAAGTTTTTGTGGTCACTTGCACGTCAGTTGTCTCACCTCCAAGAGCAGAATTGAGCTGGCTTTGCAGTCTTGTCTTACCTGGCAGTTCTGATTTAAGTCCCTCTTCTCCGCCCAGCTGCCTATTTCCATGACATCTTAGGAGCTTTCTATCACTCAGGTTTCCACTTGATGTTAAATACAACTGAAAATGGCCAACAGATGCAGGGATTAGCAGCCAGTGCAATGCCATGAGCACCCTTTTCTTGGGCTAGGAGGATATCACTGACTCAATTGCCTATCTCCATTAGCCAGCGGCAGCTACCTTTATTAAAGCTTACCTTTGTTAAAGGAAAGCCCTGAAGACAGGGGGATGGAAACATTAGCCTGAGAAAGTGTTGGCTGAACAGAGAATGCCGGACCTGGGGCTGGCGTCAGCGGTGGCCTGGCTCCCTCTGTTGGTTTCTAGTTCCAGTCCTTGTGTGGGGACACACCAGAGTCACAGGCAGAGAAGCGGCTCTTGGAGGGACCGGTAACTTCAGCACGGGGCTCTGCTAGTGGCTGTTTGTGCCGTTGGCCCTGCACTGGCACTGCTGCTGCTTTGTGTTCCTCTTGCACTTTATCCTCTTTTAGCTGGGCTTGTGGCTGTTACAGTCCGTTCGCTTGATCTCCCTTGAGATCTGGCCCTGCTCTGCTTGAAGCTTTGGCACCCTGGACTCTGCTTATGTCATCTTCCTCATCCCTCTAGCTGGCTGCCAGCAGGTCCTGTGGATCTCTCTTGTCCCTCCCCACGGACAGCAAACCCAGGCTGCCTTGGTGTCAGGCGAATCTTTTCAGTGTCACATCTCTTAAGATGTGACCTCTTTTATTCATCTTTGCAACTAATCCTGTCATGCACGCCATGATCCCGTGTTTTATTCCTGCAGCACATTGGCCTCACACAGGACTAGTTCTTCTCCTTGCAGGGCATTCATTTTTCCTGCCTGCTGGCTTGGTTGCATCTCTGCAGCCCTCCATTGGCCCAGCCTTGGCTGATGATCTTACTGGCTCTCCAGGCACCTCCTGATCTGTCTCTGTCATGTTGTTTGTCTCTTGCTCACTCTTAAGTATCAGTATGCATCAGTGGGTAGGCAGGGAGGTCTGCCATCCACTTGGAAACATGTTCGTAAATTTATCTTGGTGCTCCCCCTAATATTGTCAGTCACAGTCAGAAGGAACTGCCCAGGAACATCACAGAATCACAGAATCGTCATGGTTGGAAAGGACTTCGGAGATCACTGAGTCCAACCATACAGACACAAAAAACCCCTACAATCTTGGCCACTAGAGCATGCCCTGAAGTGCACATCTACATGTTTCTTAAATACCTCCAGGGATGGCGACTCCACCACCTCCCTGCGCAGGCTGTTCCAGGGCCTGACCACCCTCTCAGGAAAGTCATTCTTCCTAATATCTAATCTAAACCTCCCCTCCCCCAACTTCAGACCATTTCCTCTGGTCCTGTCGTTATTCCCTCGGGAGAAGAGGCCAACCCCCACCTCTCTACACCCTCCTTTCAGGGAGTTGTAGAGGGCAATGAGGTCTCCCCTCAGC
>JAOXJK010000002.1:3526591-3544019 GCA_025774025.1 Xenus cinereus
AGGCCAGGATGCTGTTGGCCTTCTTGGCCACCTGGGCACACTGCTGGCTCATGTTCAGCCGACAGTCGACCAACACCTCCAGGTCCTTTTCTGCCAGGCAGCTCCAGCCACTCTGCCCCAAGCCTGGAGCGTTGCCTGGGGTTGTTGTGTCCAAAATGCAGGACCCAGCATTTGGCCTTATTGAATCTCATACAGCTGGCCTTGGCCCATCCGTCCAGCCTGTCCAGGTCCCTCTGTAGAGCCTTCTCACCCTCAAGCAGATCAACACTCCCACGTAGTTTGGTGTCTGCAAACCTTCACGTGTCCATGTCCATCTTCAAACCTTCACGTGCTAGAAAGCTGTAGAAACCCAAGCTTGGTCAGAGGAGTGCTGAGACCACCGCTGACCAGGCTAGTCATGTTCATTTTTCCTCTTGTTGAGGCCGCCTCCTCTCCCACAGTTTCTGTTCTGTGTCTGGACAGCACTGAGTCCTGTAAGGCTCTGCTTGGTCAGGGATCCTGCAGTGTAGACGTGCGCGTGGGAAGACATTTCAGCCTAACAGCTATTTCTGGCTTTCAGTAACCCCAAACTTGAACTGTGCAGACCCAGCACCCAGACGTGAATCTTCCAAACACCAGTAATAGCAATGTCAGCAAGGGAGTGTGGCACTGGACATAGCATGCCTTTTCCTGCTGCTGAATCATCAGGGTGCTTTGGGGAATCTCCAAAAACAGTGGCACATGAAGCTGCCCTACGGGAAGACGCATCTATATGGGTGGAGGCAGAAGGGCTGCAGTTCCTGCTCTCCATGCTGCATGGGCACAAGATGCCCTGGCCTGGAAGCTGCGGGGTTGCATTAGCATTGCTGGGTGTCTTCTGCCTCTCTGAAATGTTCCTGGGACTGCTTACATAGCTCTAGAGTTTTCCATTTTTAGTTTGAAGTGCGGAATTTGGTCAGTGGCAAGTTTTGGGGGGGTTTTATGTGTATAGCCTAGGAATATATAGTGCTTTATTTTTCTGCCCTTCCTTCTCCTGGTATTAGTAAAAGGATTTCTAGATATATTGCAGCCTGTTAGTTCAAGGAGTGTATTGCAGCCCTGTATGTCTCTCAATCACTCCACAAGCCGGTAATGCCACTCTAATACCACTTTATCTCACAGCAGGGTCTGCTAGAAAGCATATCAGTAATGAAAAACAGTAATTCAAAACTGTGCCTCACAGAGCAATAAGAGAGATTATAGATTTGTCCAAAGCAATGGGATTTTTCAGGATACTTGGAGAAATCTGAATAGGTTTCAGTGGCAGAAACGGCGCACTTCTCTTCCTGTTGCAATTTGCTGGTGCGAAACATTGGAGAATTAGGTAAACTCCAGTCTTTGAATGAAGCTCGGTAATAACGATAAGGAAGGGAAGGGACCAGGTGTACGTGTGTGAGGATTTCTTCTGGCCATTGAGCATTTGTGAGGGACTCTTCTTTCTCTCTGAAGCAGTTTCCATGACAACCATTCATTTATATTTTATAGCGTAGGGTTATGTTGGTGGGTATATGCTTTCTAACTTTTTTTTTTAAAGACCTTTTATAAGATGAACCTTGTGTTGGAATACGGAACACTTCAGGTGTCATTCATGCTATTGTATGGGCAGGGCTGCCAGGCAATGAAGCAGGGCTGAGGGGAGGTCTTTTTTGAGGCTAATTTAATAAGAATACGGGGATGTGGCTGACCTGGACAGGCTCGTTACTGTTGTGGTGCAGTGGGAGGTCCAAATGACTGGATGACCTTGGAAGTCTCCTTGCACAGTTGTGTAGGTGTCAGAGCGAGGAGGACTGAAACGTCTGTCTGAGTATGCAGGTGGAAAAGGGAAGAGACTTTGCAGTAATATTGCCGTGAAAAATCACAGTTGAGTCTTTCAGAGCTGTGCAAACACAGTATTTGCAGTCTTAACAGGCTGCAGATGTAGCACGGAGAAGAAATATGGTTGCTGTAATATATATGCAACCTGTAAATATCAAACATTGCTAATGAGGTATTATATATCTCGGAGTGGAAGGGACAGAAAATGGGAGGGATTTTTCAGCCTGCAGCTCTTCAGTCAGTTCTGAGGAAATTCTGCTCTTCTGGCTCGTTCCTTTGTTTGTGGATCGGAGTGGGAGAGGGCATATAGCTGGCATGCAGTATCCTGCTGTTAAGAAAAAAATAGCATAAAGCTGCCTGCAAATATTGGAAGCTCTTAAGGCAGTAGAGAGGATGCAGCCAGGGAGGAAGAGCTAAGGAGTTTGATCCTTTGCCTTGTCATGTATAAGGCCTGAAGTGTGTTGTGGTCTGTGGTTTCCTGACCACAGGGTCTTAGATTTGAAGGAACAATGTGCTTGGGCTTTGCAAAGAGAGGTGAAGACTCTGGATAAAACCTTTTCTGTGTTCCTTCTAAAGGAGGAGAGCAAAGGTAAGAAGTCTAAGTAGCAGGTGGGAGGAAAAAAAAAACTCATTTCCACTCATTTAACCTGAAGAATTATTGTTTTTTTGACCATGGCGGGGCAGTATCAGGGGGAGGCATAAGCTAAAATGGACATTCATCACATGCAGATGGTGAGTAAAGGGGATATTCTTCTTGCCTCTCAGTACATCCTTAGAGAACCCACGTTTGAACAGTAAATTTTTTTGAGATAGAGTCTGCTTTATACATTAGTATCTGCCAGCAAGTTCCTGCAAATACACTGCTTTCAGATTCCCCTGTAGAATATGGGGATTCCCTGCTGCGACACCTCGCCTCCTCTCATCTGCTCTTCTGCTTTCATTAGGGCTGGAAGCCACCGCTTGCCACAAGCCACTGCGACTTGTGCTGTGAGGAATGTCCACCTTCCACTGCACAGGAGAGGAAACTGATGAAAGAGGAACTTTTCACTGAGAGACACTCAGAGAGCATGGCTTAGGTCCCGGTGGATCCTTCTGCCCATCTCTGATGCTGAATCTCACTCCTCATCCTGCTTTTATGGTTTTAGCTTACCTTGAGATAGTTCCTTAGGTATTCAAAAGATGTCCATAAAGCCCCAAAACCACAACGTTGATGGGATCATGTCTCTTGGGCTCATTCTCCTTGGAAGTGGATGTGATTTCTCCTTAGCAGTAATTATGAACATATATTCCTGTTGCTGTTGTCTGGCCCTGCTGGTCAGGTTGCAGAGGACTGATACCACTGGACAGGACAGCTTGCTGTGAGGTGACACAGCGGTTGCTGATAGCATATTGTAATCTGGGATTAGAATAAGTGGGTTCAAGCTTTATTGCTTCTTGGTGAGCAGCATCCAGCCATGAAGGGCTTCTAGGACACCCACAAAAACATTGTCTCTTCCAGGGAGAGCTACATCTGACGTAGCCTCTATTTTATGCGTGGGAGAAGTGGGATCTGCCGGCCTGTGAAAGAGTAGGGGTGTCAGCAGGGATTTTAGGAGCTGTCTGAAATACTAGGGAGTAAACCAGGAAGATTATCTAGGTCTTGTTCTGCTCGCTCTGCACTGTTCTTCCCTGCTAATCTCCCCAGCAGTGGTAGCGTGGCTTGTGGAGGTGACACGCCATCACTTTGTCAGCTATCAGCCCACACTCAGGTGTTGGAAAGCTCAGGGGAGAACACTGCTTTTAGGGCAGGTTGATGTTTACAGTACAAATCGTACTGGGGCAGAGAAGGAGGGTAGGGCTTTTGCTTTCTGACCTGCAAACTACTTTCTCGTTACTGCACAGATCTGTGTGCGTGGTGCGAGTGCCATTGACTGGTTGTCCACGGCAAGGGTAAACTGAACTTTCTTCCAGTTCCAGTTAACTGAGCGACTGTTTTATGATGGGCCAAATATCCTCTGGCTGCAGATACCATTAGAGAAAAAAGGCTGACGGAGAGAAATCATGTCCTGTCATGCATGTTATTAAAGGAAGCTAAAAGGCTTTGACTGCAGAGAAGAGAAGGTGGGGAGAAGTGAGATAGAGCCGTCCCTCTGTCCTCTCTGCTCCTGATGTGCCTTGATGTAGTTGGTCTGTGCTTGTTTCAGGCTGCTGCACGGTGCTGAGGGTTGCAATATGCTTTGCCACTGCTAGCGTGGTACCATTTGGGGTTTCAGTCAGCAATAAAGTAATTAGCAGCCGTGGAAGGTATGTACGTGCTCTCTCTCTTCTGGGGACTGCCATGCTTTGCCAGCCTCTGGCTGCTGGAGCAAGCCCTCGGCCTCGCTGCTGCAGGCTGGCTCGTCTCTCGCCCGTAAGCCCTGCTGTAAAGAAGGGTATGGATATTGTCCTTAGACATGAAAAATGCTGAGTGAGATGTGGGGCATTAAACTCTGACTGGCTGAGACACTGCAGTGTTTAAACATCTGAAAGGTTTTATTTCAAACTCTGAAGCGCAGTGAGAAACTTCAAAGCTGTCATTTTCGGTCGATGGACTTGTTTCAGACAGAAAGGCTTCAGTGGCCTGAAGCAAGTTGGCTTCTTCTGGAGTTAGCAGTGGAGGTTATTTAATGGGAAATGGCTACTAAGTGGAAATAATTGTTTTAATATGGGTGTGTTAACCATCCTCGAGGTATTTTTATAAATATTCTCTAACAAAAGAGCATGTTTCTTAAAGCTGAATGTAAGCACTGCTCCACCTGGGAACAGTTCTTCCCCAGCAACAACACGTAGCTCTTCTTATAAAGGAAACTTAATTCATCTCAGCAAACTATGGGGCACATGGGAACAAGAAAAATGTAATTATCAGAGCTGGTATTAGCTGTGCTTGTGTTGTGAAGTGCAACCTGTATTTAGACAGGATTTAGAGACCATTTAGAGCTTGTTGCTACAGCTGGTTCCAGCTTTATTGCACAAAAAATTTACTTAAGTTTTAAATCTGTGCTGACTTGAGTTCGTTGCTGATGGCAGGTGCCGCTTTGACAGCTGTGGAAGTCTCTTCTCTTGAAACCCTGAGCGGGTCCTCAGTCCTGGGTCCTCAGTTAGAGTATGTAGTAAGGAGCTTCCAGGCTGTGGTTCAGCAGCTCAGCTGAAAAGGCAGGCAGGGAGCCTGCATCTCCCCTGCCAGGGCTGAGCTCACTCCCTCGCAAAGCCCGTGAAATTTTCTTTCTCATTTCAACTTCTGGTCACTATGAACCTGATCAGTGATGCAGAGATAAAAGGTTTGGTGGCTTGGTACCTTGTTCTCTGTAGTATTTATCCCTCTGCTGGAGGAGTGTGTGTGTGTGTGTATGAGATAAGATGCCTATATGTGATTGATTGACTGATTTGTAGGATTTCGGGGTCAGCAGCAGCCTGTTCCAGAACCCGGCAAAGCTTCACCTGACTCTTGGGACGCTGGTACTTCTGAACGAACAAGAGATCCAGAAAGCGTGTGACCTCCTACAGCGATGCAAAGAGGACTTTGTGAAGTAAGTGGTAAAACAGGGATGTCATCACTGACAACTTGAATGGGGGAAAAGCAGCAAGGTGTCTTTGACAAGGGACAGCGAAAAGAAAAGCAGCTAAATAGTCTTATCTCAACTCTAGAAATTTAGAAAAAGGCTGAAACATTTCAAATGGGAGCAGCAGAAATCACCGAGCAGTCGCAAAGTTTAACAGCATCTTGTAGCTCAGCTCAGACCCTCAGCGCTCCCTGAAAACCTGCTCTACTCATCTCTTTTTCTCGTGTGCCTCTCCGTTATTTTTCGCGTGAGCGATTTGTGCTGTTGTCCCCTGCCTGCTGCAGAGGGAGGGACGAGCTCCATTACCTTCACGCGCGTTGTCTGCGGTGAGCTCTGGCACGCTGCTTCCCTCCTGCCTCAGAGCAGATGCTGAGGTGTCCTTGACATGCATTTCTTGATGTGGGGAGCTGTGTGCAGGGAAGCCAGCACAAGCCATGTGAGTAATCAGTCTGAAATGTTCAGTGCCGCTCCAGGACCGGGGCTTTCTCCCTGCTTGTTAACACTGGAGACTGCAGATGTTAGGGCTTTAACTGTAAATGTGGTTGAATGACACTGTAATTAGCTTATCTCTGTTCAGCTTAGAAATTGGAGATGGCCTGAGGGATCGGTTTATTTATTTATTTATTTCTGCAAGGCCTTTGCACATACAGCACGGATCCTTGATTTTTTTAAATTTATTTATTTGTTGCCTCGGTGCATGAAGAATTAGCCACGCTGTGCCAGCGAGTATCTGTGGGAATTAATGCATGGCCAAAATTCATACGTCTGCCTTTAAAATTACAGCTCCGGTTTTTCAGCCGTTGAACAGAAATGCAAGTGCGTTTCCAGGGGAAGGCTCTGCCCGCAATATTTGGGAAGTGCCACCTTCCTCATAAGTGGATTGAACCGAGGCCGAGAAAATCTTTACTCTCCATTTCCTTAGGTGCAGGGGGAATCAACACTTGAATGTAACCTTTAGGTTATTTCCCCTGCCACACCCAAATAAATATACTTTGAAAATTAATTTAGGCTCCCTTCCACCCACATAAACCTTCACGAGCGATTGTTTACTCTTCTGAATGCAGGCACTGTGACCTGAAAGTAGATGTGCCCTTTTTGACCCCGTTTAGAGCACGTGGCCTTTAGCGCTCTCGGTGTGATGTGCACAACACCACGCTTGTGCTGCTTTCCTCCCAGTAACCGTACTGGAAGGGGAAATCACGCTCCCCTTATTCCATCTGGGAAGCTTTGCCGGGAATCTCACAAGCGGTCTCTTGGGCAAACTGAACAGAAGTGAGCAAGGTTAGAGCAAAGTCAGGCTCGCGTTGTTAACTCGTGTTGATTGCTGCTGCCTGCCCAGACACTCCCTGTGCTTTCCACGAGACCTCGGCATTAAATGGGACGATGGCACTTACTCACAGGGAGCTTTGGCTGCGGCGCCCTGCCTCCCTGTGCTGTTCTGATGGTTAAGGCAAGGAGGTGGCGTGTTTGGAAGCAGATACGCTCCGCGGTGTGTTTGCAGGTGTGGGAGGGCATATTATATCCTGCACGCATTTTCGGTTTTGCCTTCCTGCAAGAGTAGCTGGAGATGATTTTCAAACAGCTCTATTTACTTCCAGCGTTTGTAAGCGGATGTTGACATGTACTTAAAACTGCGTTCCGTATCAAGTACTTTTCCCAGCGAAAATCAATGAGCTGGTGACTTTGTGTCACGATCACTCTCTTCACAGGGAAGGTGGAAGCTTCTCTGGAATGAGAACTTGTACCGTTTTACTCCTGAAACGTAAATAGAGATCTCCGCGTTAAGATTGCCTGTGAACACCCACAAGTTGACTTAATGTGTGTCTAAAACACTGAACATATGAATTTAAATGTTTTTACAGTATTTCTTGAGATGATGAAACGATAGCAGCTGTAGCCTTTTGAGCTTTAGGAATCAGGGAGCCTTTTTTGTGTTTGTTTTTTGTGTTTGTTTGTTTTTACATAGACCCTGTATGGTCTATGTAACATTTAAATCCTGCTTAACCTCAAAGATGTGTTTAACTATAGCAAAAAATGCATTTTATATCATTCCCTTAGTAAAACCAAATATTTAGTGTGTGCATGAGGAGTACTATGCATTGTATTTCAATAGCAGGTGTGATGTTTTGCTTTTTAACGTAATGGATTTGTTTCTTTTTAGCCAAATTGCTGGAGGCAAGCCCCTGACCGTGGTGGTAGCAGGAGTGGAGTACATGAACGATGACCCTGCCATGATGGATGTCCTTTATGCCAAAGTCCACATGAAGGATGGCTCGGACAGGTGAGTTCCCCACACTCCCTTCTATCATTCCTTCTCAATGTGCCACGGCGGCAGGAGTGATGTGCCAGAGAAACCCTCTGCCATCTGAAGCTGGTGGGTGCTTCTAGCAGTCTTTGGGCCAGCAGTCAGGGAGATGAGGTCATTCTTGCTTCCTAAACCGGTTAAGGCAGTAAGGTGTTTGCTCTTTAAATCAGTCACTGGTGGTGCAGCTGAAAGATGTCATTTGTTTCTGTAGCAGTCTGTCAGATTGAATAATGGTGTCGTAGCTCACACTGTGATAAGATGGCCAAGGAGATATTCCTGAGATGACTTAGAAGGCAAGACAACTTGGCCTCTGCTGTCTTGTTCCCAACCTGCAATCCAGATTAATCTGGACAGCCTGGCATATTCTGCAGCACTTAATTATTCTTAAAACCCAGTTACACCAGAAGGTTCTCAGAAAAGCATGACTTGGTTACAGAGCTGGATTTTGTGTCTGTGAGCAGCCTGGAAACAGGTGCTGGGTGTGAAATGTCTGTCTTCTGAGCTGCTGGTGTGAAATCTCAAAGCCTGATTGGTGTCAGCTTGTGTGTTTGTGCTGTTTGCCAATGTGGCTGATGGCTTTAGCTCTACAAACAGCGCTGCCCGGGATGTGGCGGTGTCTGGGCAGCCTTCCTCCATCTTGTTCTTGACAAGTACGTCACCAGTGGCGGCACCATCTTTTCTCTTAGTGCTTTCTGAAAGACTGGGGAAACCTAAGAGCTGTTGTACTCTGTGCTGCTGGTTATGAGGTGGGTGGGAAAGAGGATCAGGGGGGTAGCCAAAAGAGCTTTAGCTTTCTTTCTCTGAAAAATTCTCTGAAAAAAATTGCCTTCTCTTTTTCTGGCAATGCTGCCCTTTTGTGCCTGTTGCCATTGCTAGAGTACAGCAGGAGCTAGCAGAGGATCTGGAGGGGGGAGGCTGTGAGCAGGGACCAGCTTAGGGAAGAAAGGACATGTTCTGGCATCTCCTTTACCCAAGGGCTGAGGGAGGCAAGGGGGGCCCTCTGCTTAAAACTGCGCTTTGCAGACTGTGTTGAAGTAAGAGATCGGAAGCGGGATAAGGAAATGGGTGGGAAAATGTAAGAATTGCTAGGAGGCAGTAGGAATTGAAATCTCTTCCTCTTCTTGGCTCTTCTACTTTGAAGTCTGTCCTACTCTGAAAGAGGTGAGATAAAACAAATAGGGTGGAGAACCAGGACAAGCTAGAGATCAGCCAGGAGACAGAAGTGCAGGGAGAAACAAGGGAGAAACACTCAGAAAGAAGAGACGGAGTGGCCTTCTGGTCAGTTTGTGGTAGAAAGCATCCGAAGTGCCAGCTCTGAGAGCTGAGCTATGGGCCTCTTCTGAGTCACCGAGCTTTGGATCATCTCCGAGATGCAGAGCTTGTGAGTCTCCTTGCATCTGAAAATAAGTTGGTGACCTGAGGAGCTGGTAGAGAAATTCTGTAGAGCATAAGTAGGGCCTGGGGTGTCTGTCTGTGTCAGGGGACAGGTTGAATTGTTGGTACTAGCACTGTGGTTATCTTCAGATGCCAGCAATACCCGTTTTGCTGAGAACCCACTTAGCCATAACGCTAGCAGAAAATACTGATGTGCACTGGGCATGGCAGAGCTGCTTTTGGCAGGGGAGAAAAATTAGGTTTTTAAATCCCCCTTGCCTCGAAACTGAAAATGACCCCTACCCGTCCCTCTGAGACAGGGCTGGTGCCTCCTCTGTCCTTCACAGAGACCTATTAGCTGAGGTTTTGACCCACAAACCCAGATCTTGTGCTTTGCATGGCACCTGGAGGTTGCCAGACTTCTCTTCTGCAACACCTTTTTTTGTTTGTTTTTTTTTGCACGGCACTGTGCTCAGAGAGGACCAAGTGTTTGTCAGTTTTTATCCTTGGCCCAGGCCAGTCCTGCCTTCACCTGCAAATTAATTCATCTGGCACTTCTCCCTTAATACAGTTCCTTAACTGCTGGCGAGCATCCAGAAAACATTTAGCTTTGCAGAGGGGAAAGAAGATACTTTTGTGTTGACGGAGAGCAGGGAAACCTTCTTTTGCTTTCTTTGAGATTCCAGCAGACACAGTGTCAGACAACCAGTGATTATAAAGAGGGGACAAATGGTGATCTCTCCAGAAGACTTTGCTTCCTTTTCTGATCTGCTGGATGGATAATTGCTGAGCAGCTCCACGCACCTCTTGCCTGCTAGAACCTGCTGTGCTTTGCTCAGGGAAATGGGGAGAGCAGGTAGAAAGCTGGGTTTCTCAGCTGCATGGCCAATACTAGAGGAGGGCAGCAGCCACGTGGTTTGCTGTGCTGGATCAGACCGATGCAGCCTGTGTTTAGGAGAGGTGTGTGTCTTCCTGTCTCGTGCAAGATGTCTTGCTAGCTCTGTGTAGTTCCTGGCATGGCTGAGGGGTGGAGTTCCTTCCTGATCTTTGGATGATCTTGATCAGCTTAAGCTATAAAGCAGGAGATTTGATTTACCCTGACTTAGGTTGCATAACTGCAGACAGAATTAGGGGTTGGCAAGCCCTTCTGCACACATAATGGCTCAGACTGAGAGAGGGATCATGCTCTGATGCCTCCCACATGGCAAATAATTTCCATTATAATTCATTCTAATTTGTTTTATTTCCTTGATTAACTTTATAACGTAATAAAGCACCATTTTCACTTGAGCTATTCTCTGTTAATTTGTTTTAGTATTGTCTGTAATGATATTCATTTAATCTTTGTCATTGCTAATTTTAAGAATCACTGATGTAAAGCCAGAAAGTGGTAGAAAACCATGACAATTGGTAGTTTGAGAGTCTTGAAACCGTCACATGGGGGCTGGCAGTCTGTGAGGGACGGTGCAAAACTGGCGGGGTGGTAGGAGCTGGCATCCAGAGCGTGTCAGCCCCAGGCTCTGGGGACTAGCCTCAGAGGGGCCACACTCTGCCTCTCCTGCTGCAGCTGAGACGCCAAAGTGGTGGCACCTGGTGGAGCAGAGAGCTCTCGAACCCCTCGGACGCGGTGAGAGAAGCATAAATTCTTCTGCATAGAGTAATGCCCTCTTGCCTTGTTTTTGGGGAGGGGAAGCTCATGTTCTAGTGCATCCTTGCTGCTTTTTGTAAGGCTGGGCCACCGTAAAATTTTGGGGAGGGACAGCAGCAGCCTGGAAGTTCCTTCAGCTCTTTAGACATAGGACATATGAGTGCACTGCCTGCTCTTGCTGCCTATCCTAGAACAGGTCTGCCCACAGATCCTGGTAGCCGTGGCCACTTTCATCCCTGACCGAAACTAGACAAGGTGACAATACGTCCTTTCATTCTGCTTGCCCAGTAGCTCCAAAGCTGGAGCATTCACTGGGGTGTGTTCTCTGGGTTTGTGCCCTCTGTTACCACCTTCTGGGCTTTCCCAGAAATGAAGCCCACTGACTGGGTTGATGCTGGGTTATTTGGGACAGAGAGGGTCTGAGCTCCAGTCTGGTGCACTGTACAGGTCCTGGTCCCTGAGCAGAGCAGGTCCTCTAGGAGTCAAAGTGCTTAAGGCCCCCTGGGGGTCTGCACATTTTAGCATTTGCAAGGAGAGTTCACATTGTGTTTCCTGGCAGCAGAAAGAAGCATCCTTCAAGTGCCAATAACATCTGTCACTGTGAAGAAGCTCTTTGCTATGCTAAACCTGCCTATCTTCGTGGAATGTTTGCAGCAGAAATGATTGCTGAGGAAGCTTTGCGAAACAGCCAGAACTTTTTGCATTAGAACCGAATCCTGACGGCTCTGTTTGCTTTCCATCAGAGACTTCCATCCCTCTGCCCCTGTGCATGCAGAGACTTCATTTCACACATGCTGCCCTCCCTGGCTGGAAAGCAAAAAGCTGATGACGCAGGGCTTTCTTCTTGGTTTACGTGGCTCCCTTTTTTTCTCTTTTTGCCTTCCCAGATTGCAGGTGATTGCTGATCAACTGGTGGAAAGGTTTGTGGCCTCTGGCCTGATGCTTAGAGAATGGGATAGGGTTAAACTGCATGCGACGGTCATGAACACTCTCTTCAGGAAAGATCCAAGTGGTGCGTATCCCTCATCCTCACTGATAAATGCATTTAAAGTAATACCTCTGAGTGGGAAATGCTTTTGTTGGCTTTTAGGTTTCTTTTTTAAATTTTGTGGGTTTTCTTAGTCTCAAAAATACCTACAAGGTTGAGGGGGGAGGGGATGTCACTAAATAAAAGCCGGAAGAAAACGAAAAAGCAGTCAGCAGAACTGAAGAAGGCAGGCGTTCTTTGAGCACTTACTGGATTCTAAGATTCTTTTTCATAGCTTTCGAAACGCTGTCACCCAGTAGCACTCCTAAGATCTGGGTCAGAGAGGGATGTGTTCAAGTCCCCTGTGAGGCCTTGGGCTCTCTGTGCCCCAGAGTTCAATTGAAATTCAGTAACAACTCGATGTGTTGTGCTGAACTTTAAACGAGATGAAAATGTGATCCTCTTTGGTCAAGTTAAAGGTTCTCTGTTAGTTTAGGAGTGTGATTCCAGTGTTATTCTCGTTAAATCAGATTCAGACGGCGTCGAGGCTGAATATGAGCTATTATTGAGTGTATAGCATCTGCCAAAAAGATTGTCTGCTCTAGCGGTCTGTAGCATTGTTCTTATCGCATTACTTCATAAAGCGGCCTCGAATGCATCGCGTTCAGAGAGGGGCAGCACATTACAGCCTTGTTCTCTGTGTGCAGACATGCGTGTGCTCTGGTGGGCAGTTTGCAAGCCCTAACAGCATTGCACTAAAGCTTTTTGTAGCTTTAACTGGCTCAGCGGCCTCTGCGCAACGCTCATAGGTTCTGTGGAGTATTCTCCAGTTACTGCCTCTGCTGGTGTCTATGGACAGTGATCATAGAATCATGGAATTGTCCAGGTTGGAAGGGACCTTTCAGATCATCTAGTCCAACCATCAACCTCACTCTGATAAGAAACCATCACGAAACCATGTCTCTAAGCACTATGTCAACCTGTCTTTTAAACACCTCCAGGGATGGGGCCTCAGCCCCTTCCCTGGGCAGCCCATTCCAAGGCTTCATAACCCTTTCCGTGTCAACATTTTTCCTACTCTCCAATCTGAACCTCCAACTGGAGGCCATTTCCTCTTGTCCCATCGCCTGGGACTTGGGAGAAGAGACCGACCCCCCCTGGCTACACCCTCCTTTCAGGGAGTTGGAGAGAGCCAGAAGGTCTCCCCTCAGCCTCCTTTGCTCCAGGCTGAACACCCCCAGCTCCCCCTCAGCTGCTCCTCATTAAGACTTGTCCTCCAGACCCCTCACCAGCTTCTGTTTCAAAGGGATTCCCACCACCCTGGAGGCAGGAGGCTCCCTGGCTCAGAACCACAATATACAGATTTCCACTATCAGCAACTGTGTCTAAAATGACACCGGAGTTTCCTGTTTGCTCACGTTACTGGCCTTCTCACAGCATTTCCTCCAATTACCTAAAAGAGGATGACTTTTCCAACTGCCAATCCTGCCAGCTCACGCTGAGAGCTGGAGAGACAAATAACTTAACTTCTGATGATGGGTGCCCCGAAAAGGCAGGCAGGGCACTGATTTTGCTCCTGACAAATACTGTGCCAAAGATCACAGCTAAGACCCAACTGGCTATTGGTCTGATATTTGTTAAAAGCAAAAATCGTCTCAAAGGAGAGCACTCCTTCACAGCAGGACCAGGAACATTTTGGAAGATGAGAAGAGCACGTATGAACGGAGAGATGCACCTCTCAGAGTTCCAGTAGCTGCTTACTTATTTCAGATCAGCCTGTTCTTCTACAGTTGTTTCTCTATTTGCAGATCCTACGTAACCCACCTCAGAAATGGGCGATATCTCACCCTCTGCATGCAATCTGTCTCTTCTTATGTCTTTGGGCGAAATACAACACGCACAGTCCTGGGTTTGGTTCTGAGGAGTAGAGGACACTGCTTATATGCCCTTGTAGAAAGGGAAAAGCTGGAAGAATGAAGGAATGCCAGCCAGAAGTGGTTTTCTCTAGGACATGAATTGCTGCTCTAGCTGAATAGATGCTGTGGCAACAGCCAGTTGTCACAAGCCACCAAATGACTTCACTCGAGCCAAACTTGCCATTGATTTTTTTGTAGTCTACATTAGTGCTAACATCAGAAAGTGCAAAAGAGCAGAGTACAGTTCTCGGCTAACAAATCACGTGTATTGGAATAATAGTCTGAAAAAAATGAACTCAAAATTAATTGTAATCTGAACAGAGTTGCTATGCCCTCCTTCCTGGGAGGAAAAACACCAAACCCCAAATTGCTTCAGCAATAGCCTGGCTTCCAGAAGAAACTAAAATACCCTAGAGGCATTCAATATCTAACTAGGAAAAGACAGAAAAGCCCTTTTATAGGCAGCTAATGTGTGCCATACAGGACATACATATTTCAGTTACAATTCAAAGTGTTGCTTTTGTTGTCAGAATTATTCGTCAAAACGAAAATCTGATGCTATCAGCATATGTGAACTCCGGAACCATTGTAGCCGCCACCGCTGTTGTAAAGTCTTACATCTCAAAAAGCAAATGCAAGCTTGAGAAGGCTTTCAGTTTGTAAGATATCATTTCAAATGCAACTTGTCACTGACTTAATAATAACGTTTTACATTTCTATAACCTCTGAAAGATCCCTAAATCACTTCAGGTTTTGAAGCCAGCTGCAGTAGCACAGCTGAGACCAGGACACAGACACACATCATGAACCACTGAAAAAGTGACAACTCTCTAAAGGTGCCAAAAGAAGTGTGGAAACTATATGTTTTCCTTCTCATTGTTTTTCATTTCTCTGTAATACTTTACCTTGTTTTTCTCTGCAGGAGCAGAAGAGTCAGCATGCTACTGAAAAAAACCACAAAATAAAAGGTTTCATGGTATATTGACTCCTGAGCTTGAAATGAGAAACTCTATGTGTTGTTGGAAACCTTTTTTTTTTGTCCTTTATTTTCAGCTTCATTTTGCAAAACCTGACACCCAAATCTGACTCGACACCAGCATGTTACAAGAAAACCCACTGAAGTCAGAAAAATTACAGCTGTGTGAAAGTGGTACAGTAAGGGAGATGAAAACCGCCCTCCCCGAGCACGGAAGGCTCGGAGGAAAGATTCAAACCGCAGTTTGCTTACCTGCAGGCGCGTGAAGTTTTCCACAGCATCTCACCACAACAAATGTATCACACCAACAAAAATCCTTGCAGGTAGCCAAGATCTCTTCTGGTATAGCTATCGTAAAGGCAAACATGAACTTTCAGAACATTTAATGGAAGAAAGAACTCCTCCTAAGTCCACAGCACCTTTCTTCAGAGTTACTAAGCTTATTCCATCTGCCAGCCTCCTGCCGCAGCAGGCAGAGTAGGCATTAGAAAACAAGTAGCACCTGGCAAAACAGGGCCAGGTGAAACCCGTTCCCAGCAATGAGTCTGTCCCTCTGTCTGTCTGCCTGGCTGCCTTAGGAAGAGCTTCCTTGGCTACCCCCTCCCTGAGACTGCTAACAACGTTTTACCAGGAATGGGAACACCTTCATCAATTTGCACTTGCAACGTAATAAGTGTGCAAGGAAAAAGTAAAATGTCTCCCTCAGTTCAGCAACCTTGCTACCTGCTCATCGCAGATCCCTACCCAACCCCGCACGTGCTTTAGGGAAGAGATTAACAATCCTTAACGTCCAGTTCAGATGTGTCTCCAGACCGGGAAGGCTCTGCCCTGGCTTCATTTAAAGACCTGATCACCAGTTCAGTTTTCAGCTCTGGTTAGATAATCAATCAGGAGGACCACAATATTTATGGTTCTCGTTTGCCTCTCTTCTCTCACCAGGAATGAAGTGGAAGAGGAATCTTGAAGCCAGGACAGCTAACGAGCATTAACTGCTGAGGGGGAAAAGACACACCTGGACAACATCACAGAAAATAAATCCTCCAAGTGGTATTAAATCACAAGAAACTATCTCAGTCTCAGCAAGTCCAAGGGACAATAGCTGCTGGAAGATAAAAGATAAAATTTTTGCCTGACAGACTCACACCAGTCTTGTGTTCTTCCCTAGGGATCAAGGCTAGTGCTATCCATACTGTGCTGTGCAGCCTCAAATCACCACAAACCCTCCTGAAAAAGCCACGGAACCCAAACCAGGAGGGAGAGAAAGATATACAGAGGCAACAAATCAAACAGGGTTAGGCTGTGAGGGTCAAAGAATACAAAAAATAATCATATATTTAAAGCCAGAAGAAAAAACTAGAAGCAGAACACCTGCAGCACACCAAGCAAAGCCCCCAGTCTGCCTCCCCACCCTCTGCCGGCTGAGGGACCAGAAATTGCCCCTGGGGACGCGGTGGAAAAGATGGCAGAGCAAAGACAGACCTAGAACGCTGCGCTGGAGGGGCTGCCCGGACCTGGCCCGGGATGGGCTCATCAGCCCTGGCGAGCAGACCAGGCCGAAGGCCACAACCTGCCTCTGGGCACCAGGTTTAGCAGGAGGCAGAGCTGGCTGTCACTTGTCCCCTGGAGCACCGGTGCACAAAACCGAATCAGAAAGAAAGATGCAAAAGTAAAAGGAAAAAAAAAACCAGAGAGAGAGAGAAGGATGCTACTTCACTTGCATGATTTTAAGGCCATGGTTTCGTGATGAGTAGCACTAGCAATACCTGAAGGGCAATAAAAGGCTTATTCTGATGTCTCTTTTTAAATGTGAAATATCCTAATAAATTATGTATCTAGGAGAATAATCCAGAACCCTACCAGTAAGGTTTGTTCAGAGACCTAAAATACACCCAATTCTGAGTTGGAAGATAATTTTAAGAACATTTCTAAATACAGCAGCAATATATTCTTTTCAGAATACTCATTCAGAAAAGTTATTTGATTCACTAGGATTCTCCTTTCAGGCTTTACCATATTCTTTCTTAAGCACTGCTATGCACTCACATTTTATTTAACATTTCAAACTTTCACATTTTTCATCATTTCTCTAAATGGTGGATACAGAGCCTGACTGCAGCTGTACTATTCATACCTCAGTTTAACTTATTTACTGAATCGTATCTGGGCTTATATTTTATGCTGCCATACATTAAACTACAGACGCTTAAGAAAATGTGATGCACCCTATTATTTTTCATAACACTGATATTTGAAAGCAACAAGAGAAAGTAAATCAAGTGTTATTTACCATAACCATTACAGAAACTGACAAATGGCAAAATGAAGATGAAAATCAGGGGTTTTCGAAAGTTTCCCCAAACCCCAAGGGACTGTTTATACAGAAGCCTTGCCAGTAGACCTTCCCATGTTGCCTTCCACCTATCACCTATGATATTTCCATGCATAAAAAGATCTTACCATTACCATTTGTGAAGGCTAGGCACGCTGTGTAGGCCATGTAAAAAAAGACAGCAAGGATCTGCCTCCTTTTTCGGCCCTTGCGCCCTATAAAATTAGCAGGAATTAGGTAGTTTATACATATCTGGGAGTAGCAGTGTCATTACTTTCCTCGATTGAATGGAGTGCTGCCACCCCCCTGGAGACTTTTCATCACAGCTGTACAAAACAGTCACTTTAGTCTCACCAAGAAAGTTCAGCCTCTCTCTCCTTTACAGAAAGAAACAGTGAATTCGCTTTCACAGAATCACAGAATGCTATGGGGCTGGAAGGGACCTCTGGAGATCATCTAGTCCAACCCCCTGCCAAAGCAGGTCCACCCAGAGCAGGTCCCA
>JAOXJK010000002.1:3554545-3564981 GCA_025774025.1 Xenus cinereus
AGACATGGTTTAGTGATGGGTTTTATCAGAGTGAGGTTGATGGTTGGACTAGATGATCTTAAAGGTCCCTTCCAACCAAGACAATTCTATGATTCTATGATATAAATGACTTGGGAAGTAGCAAACTAAAAGCGAATGATAAAGGAGTTAGTGCTTCGCTTATGATACAGATCAGCTGTGCTCCCAAAAGATGGGGCTTTTATGGCCAGATTTTCTCCCTCCTGAAGTCTGCATGCTTTATTCTTCCCGAGGGAAATAAGGTGAAAGGGCCTCTGCTGCCGCCTTTTAAAACCTGCCAGAGGTTGAAAGAAAATGAGAGGGGAAGGGCTGTTCCTCATGTTATCCAAGTGGAAGGACTCCACGCTGTACTGGTGATGGAGAGACACTCCAGAGCCAGCTGCGCGCTCGCAGAACAAAACCAACAATCCGCATACGCCTGACGAGATTTGTGGCTGACACTCGGAGGCCTTGGTGCAGGCAGCGGGCTCGTGGTGACAGCCCAGGTGACAACCTCTCTTCCCTCTCTGCCCTTCCCAGCCCTCTCTTCCACCCTTGCTTTGCAGCTCTGCACGTCTTAGTCCTGTAACCCCTGTAATGGAAGGTGTAGGATGCCTGGCCAGCGATCCTTTAAAAAGCCATGAAAAGGAAGCAGAAGGTGGGGAACGCCAGGAAGAGCCGCCTCTCTGGATGGGTGCCCATCTACCTGCTTTTTTCTACACTTCTTGTCCATTATTGCTGTCAGGCTTCCAAATGCAATTAAACCTCTGACAGATAATCATTGGCGGAGTGGTGTCCAGAGTGAATAATACAGGAATCAGATATTTCTTTTTTGGCACCAAACTGTTTCAGAAAGCATTCTGAAAGTTGAAAATAGAAGAAAAAAAAAACCAATCCGAACACTACTAATTGAACTAACTTCAGGTTGCCAAGTTGTGTTTCATCTTCTGGGAGCCATCAGGGAATTTGGTTTGGGGTTTGTCTGTCATAGTTTGGGGGAGTTTAAGTCACTAATGGAAAAGGTTTTGGTGCATTTCTCAGGACGAGGCTCTGCCGGCACATAGTGCAGCCTGGGAACTGGGGCAGCTTCTGCCTTTTTGTGCTGTGGAGGTAACAACCATCTGTAGACCGTTGGGGTAGTCAACAGGGAGGTGTTGATAGCATAAATCCACAAAGCCAAAATGGGCCACAGGCAGTCTGGTCCTTGATGTCCCTCTTTTTACCAACAGCTTTCCATTGCTGAGCTGTGTTCCGGAGTCAGCCTGACGAGCAGCGGCAGAGGTGCTGCTCTGGCCTCAGAGGTGTGAGAGGTCCCAGGAATGAGGCACATTAAGCAGCGAGGTGGGATCCCAAAAGCAGGATTGGAGGCTGTGGTTCGTGCAGCAAAGGAAGTTAATCAGAAGAGCTCTGATGGATAGTTTGCTGCAGTTCAGTGGACTCTCCTCCGAGTCCATCAGTGTTTCCAAGTTACTTTCACATTTCTAAATTATTATTTTTTTTTAGATTTTTAATCCGTCCATGGTTTTTTTGCCATCAGTAACTTCTCCTCCATCAATCCTTTGTGCTTAACGCTGGTTCCAGCCCTGTAACACAGCAGTTAGCTGAAGAGTCGGCGCCCTCCCTGCCGTAGCTGGCGTGGGTACCGCAGTTGTGCTTTTAGCCAGATGATTTGGAAGAGTGATCGTTCTCTGCTCTTCTGTAGTGTTTTCTGTCCCGAGCTGTGGACGTGTTATACAAGCGTTAATTCAAATGTATCATCCCTTATGAGATGGAAAAATACCTTGATCTTTATTTGGGCAAGCCACAGCCCATAGTCTGATCCTGTCCGGATCCCTTCCCTCCCTTGTAGTCTAAGATGGTGCAAGAAGGGGTTGGAGTGTTGGGGTTGTGCTCTGCTGCCAGTACCGCCAGGAATATCCAGGGGAGGGTGCAGGGAGTCCGAAAACAAACAGGTTTCATTGCTCCGTGTGGAGGCACCTCTTCAAGAAACGCCACTTAATTTTTCTCCATGCTTGTCAGCGGGTGCCTGGGATTTTGTTTGCTTCTTCCCTTCCCCGAAGCGGATAACAGCAGCGTAGCATGCTGATTTTCCACGGAAAGCAACCTCCCGTCCCTCCTGGCTTTCTGAGTTCGTTCCTTCATTCACAGCTGCTCCCGATCAGGACACGCTGGGGGCAGTGGCTGCCACCGAGTGAGCTGGTGACTGTTGTCACTGCGTGCAGAGCAGATGAAGCTGTAAAGCCTGCGGCTCCCTCTGAAGCTTGAGTTTAATCTCCTGGTCTGAGCTCCCTCCACGCTGCTGTCTGCTGCTGGACCCCGATTCCCGGTGCGATCTTGCATGGCCACAGTGCCGAGTTGCCTGTGAAAAGCCATCCTCCTGTAGATGTTCTCCCACGGAGCCAGAGGCAAGTGGTGCTCAACCTGTTCCCATGCCTCCCTGGATGGGATCTTTTGGTGGATCGACACCTTCGACCTGGGTGAAACGGAGGAGAAGGGATTGCTGGCGTCCCGTCCTCGGCATGGACTGCGCAGCAGGAATGACAGCCAGATTCTCCGCAGCCGTAGGTTCCCGGAGCTGTGAGCCTCTTCCTTCCCGCGTCTCAGGAGTTGCTAATTTCTGTCCTCATTCCAGATATGGAAAATGGGACCCCCCCCTCAGCTCCCTGCTGAGGGCAGCCGGGTTTCTTAGGCTGATTGGTCACAGGCTAATGACATTACATGCCTCTGCTTGCCCGCAGCGCTGATTCACCGGGGACAGTTTTGTACTGTTAATCTATAATACCCCTACCCTAAGGCACTGCTTTCTGTGGCTGGAGTTCACAACAAAGCGAGCTCCCCGCAGACTGGGGGTGTATGCGTGTATGCGTTTTATCCTCTGATAATGCTCCTCTTTGGTGGTAGTTTTTAATTGCAAGGCATTGCAGTGGATCGTTGTTCCCTCGGCATTTCTGAGCACCGAGGCTCTCGGCAGAGCTGCTCGAACTTTTTATTAATTCAGGATGGGTCCTTTTTGGCTGACTACCATAGACGACGTAAGGCTTTAAAAACTGATCAATAATCCTGATGGTAGCAGGAAAATCCAGGCCAGGCAGTGCGAGTGCAAGCCAGAGATTACGTGAAGGAAGTTTTAAATACCTCTTACTCCCTTCCCTTGTCTGGACTTATTTTGTCCTCCCGCTGCCCAGTGCCTTTCCAGGCGAATCCATTAATATTTCTCATGCTTGTTGAGTCCATGACAGGTGATATAAAAGCACCAGTTTGTGTTGGCATCTCCGCTCTTCGTAACCGGAGCTGAAACGCATCGCTGCTGTCCTTACGTGGATTAGCACCGTGATTTATTACTGTTGTTTCCAGGTTTGAACACAAAGGTGCTGTCTCATTCCGGGAGGGTTGTCTGCGGGAAGCGAGCCCCCGAGGATGGCTGCTTGACAAATGCCCGCGCTCGGGAACACAACATCATTTAGACACACGTTTTAACCGCTTCATCGAGGAATCGTCCTCCTTTCCGTTTCTTTCTACAGTGCTTCGCTAAAACCTGCTTCACGGACTTAGGCAAAAGGGGGAGAAAATGTGGGAAAGAGGGATCCTGGTTTTGATCTGGTGCTCTGCCTTTGATAAGGAGGTGGTTGTTGTTTAGGGGCTGAAGTTTGTACTAGCATTTTTGGCTCACATTTGCAAGGAGCGAGCAGTTTGATGTGTGATTCTTTCTCTCCCAAAACAAGTCCTCAGCCTCTGTCTTCCTTCAGAAAATGATTGTCACACCCCAAGGGAGCTCTGCTGTGTAATTTGTGGGTAATAGAGGGGAACAGACCGCTATAAACCTCTAACAGAATTGCCTTCAATGAGAGAAATGGGGGTGTGGAAACGACAGGCATGCTGCTAGCTTTTCCTGGCTCAGAATAAGTGACTTCTGGGGACAAAAGCTTGCGTTCTGGGAGCTACTGCAGGGCTGCCTGCCTTTCATGGCTACCTGCGTGATTGTGTCCTTGGACCCGGCCTCCCAGGAGGGAGAGGGAGACGGGGCAGCGCTTTCACACAGGGGCCTATGGTAGTTTACAGGCCAACGTGTGAAATATGGGTTGTCCACGGTGTGCCCCCTCCCTCGGGGGCTCATGGCTTTTGGGGAAGGTGGCATGGCTGCAGTCCCTGCCGTCCCCTGCAGATCCTGGGAGGATGCTGTGCCGCTCTCTAGGCACCTGCTTCCTCCCCGTTGGAGATGCTGTGTCCTTCTAGGCATCCTCCCTGAGCAGTTTCTGAGCCTTGGGCTGCGGTTTGAAAGGCAGGGCACATCTCTGGCACATTTGCTTAGAGGTGCTGGGCTTGGGGTTAAAAGTTAACAATGTGCTTTCCTTATTGGGTTCTAATTTAATTTGGGAAGGCAGCAGGGAGACAGAGGGCACTTAGTCTGCTAAGTGCAATTCCCTTGATAGGAGTTAGTAGCTTGCACGGCGTGCGTGGCATCTACTTCATAAACTGACCTTTGCCTCCATCAGGTTCATTTTATATAAAAAAAAAAAAAAATCCCAACCCCCAACCTCTTATTTATTCTTTAGGCAGCGAGGACGTAAATCCTTCAGCATGTTTGGATTTATAGAATTACTGCGCTTTTGCTGAGCCTCACGTCCCACTCCAATCAAATGACACGGCTTTCGGTAACCGTGCCCTGCGGGTAATTGTGGTTTTTCCTTCCCCCCCACCTCCGAGCTGCTCTTGATGTACACCTCCTTCTGCTCCCTGCAGCCTTTTTGGGGGAAAAGGTGTCCCTTAGCACCCCTGGGAAGGGACAGGAAGGGGACTAGGCAAGTCTTAGGGTTACCAGCATTTGCACGTGAAGCGTAACAACCTCCAGGTATCTTCTTTCCTGGCCCAGAATAAAAAAAAAAATGCTAAAATGCTTTCATAGGAGGCATTTCATCGGCTGTGTTGCAGGCCTCCTCCAAAATGGAGTGTTTCCCTGGTGGCTGGGGAGAGGGGGGAGATATAAATATCCTTCTCGGCTCCGCTTGGCTTCTCCCCAAGATAAATAGAAGTGTAAGTCGAAAGCAGAGGCTTGGCCTTCTGAAATCTCTTCCCGAGCCCCCAGGGACCCGAGCGCAGGGTGCGTTTGTGATGGGAAACCAGCTCCTGGTGTCTCGGGGGGGGTCTCAGAGGATGATGTTTGAGGTGCCTCCCTCCCCGTTGCCCAAAGCAGATCTTGGCCGTCTGGTGGCTCGGTTGTGATCCCAACACCTGCAGTCCAGTGGCTGTTGTCACGGGAAGCCTCGGGGAGCAAAGGAGCATCTGTGAGAAGCCAGCTTGAAACAAGAGCAGGAAAAAAAAATGTCCGTGGTTGTCCTCTAAATCTTGTAGCATGTTTACTCTCA
Organism: Xenus cinereus; assembly: GCA_025774025.1. Lineage (NCBI taxonomy): Eukaryota > Metazoa > Chordata > Aves > Charadriiformes > Scolopacidae > Xenus > Xenus cinereus. The sequence goes on from JAOXJK010000002.1 coordinate 3,559,906, forward strand.
GAAAGTACAGCTACATTACCAAAAATCAATAGTTCTAGCAGCGTTCTCCCCGGGAAACACACAGGCGCTCGGACACACGAGAGGTGGTACGTCTTAAAAAAAAAAAAGCCAAGGGAATACAAAGTGCTTTGGTACAAGGGCTTTGCTTCACTTTTAGCAGTCTACGAATGGAGGGCCCTTGACCTGGGCTGTCTCTTCTGGGACTTCTTGATTGTCTGTCTGGGCTGACGTGCCTGAGGCTGCGCAAGGCAAGAGGGGCTGGGAGAGGGTTTGTCTCATTCACTGATTTTGCCACTTTCTGCTTTGAAGTACATGTATTTTGTAAGAAGACCAGGTTGTAGCGTGCAGAGATAATATAAACAAGTATTTGAAAGAAGACTCCTTTGGCTGTTTTGGGTAAAGGTTTGACTTCCAGAGCTGCTGATGGGACCAGCACATCCCAGCATTTAGTTTGTTTTCATCGTGTTTGCAAAGACTTCATTCTACAGAAATGCATCTCGTCCCCCTTCTCTTGTAAAAAAAAATCCTTCTCAGATCTGCTCACCAGCGCACCTTCGGCTTCCTCCGTTAGGAGTGAAGAGAAATGATTTCCATTTTTCTTGGAGAGTGCTCTGTGAAGGAAAGGAGTGTCGGTACGGACGCCTGTTTTGACAGAGATGGGTGTTAAGGTTTGGAGTGAGTGGGCACGCTGGTGGCAAGCACTGCAGCACGCCCCGGAGAGCTGGAAATCCTCCTTCCTCCTCGGATCAGCCAAAACAAAAAGAGAAAGGAGACCAACCCCTTTTTACTAACATCTCTTATTAATGAGACATTTTATCCTAAGTCCTCTAACATGAACTACGCAGGCTTTTGGGAACATAATTAATCTTTAATTGTATAAATCTTTAATTGTCTGAAATGGAGTTTGCATGGCTATAGTCATTTCTCTTCTCTCTTTTCCTCCTCTCCCTGTTTGAGACGCTCCCTTAGGACAGCTTCTTTTCAGCAGGGTGCTCTGCTTCAGGGCAGCGGCCGTGTCTCTTGAAGCCAAGCTCTTCTGGAGGGGCCTCTTGCTGGGACGGGGACCTGCGTGACCCCCGTGGCAGGACATCTGGCTCCTGCCAAGTACACCCTGGGAAGAACTGGCAGCAAGTTGCGGCTTAATACGAGTCTGAGCGATTAGCAGCGAATTACTTCGGGCCCCGTGCGAAGTAAAAATCCTTATGCCAGGATTTGAAGGGACAAGCGTCACCCCAAAGGCGGGATGAGGTGCAGGTGAGCCGGAGGCTGCCTACCCCCTCTCCTGGGCAGGCAGGCTGTGACTAAACGCTCTGGCGCAGAGGAACACGGTTCTTCGTGACGTTTGTGCTACCCCAGGTGCTTTTTGCAGAAGCGGTTTGGGGGTTGACTGCCCCGTGCTGCCACGCAGGCGGGTCCAGGGAGGAGGTGGTCTCCAGGAGGTGGGCTGCTGGCACCGAGGTCTCTACAGCACATCTGCCTGCAGCTGCAGCCGTTGCAAAGCGAAGCAGGGGCTTAGCAATGGCTGAGAGCTGGCTCGCCACGCGTAAATACCCCTTCTCTTCAGAGATTCCAATCTGACTGTTGTGTGTCGAGGGGGAATTGCTAGTCTCAGCCAAATCCTGAGTGGAGAGTTGTCTGGGTGAGCTGGCAGGCTGGAGCAGCGGCTGGAGGCATCATGGTTCCTGGGTGGTGTGCCCCGGCCATCTGATGTATGGCCCTGGTACCTGGGTGGTGTGCCCCGGCCAAAGCCCTGCTTGCTCTGCCCTGAAGATGGCAGGGAATCACTTTCCCTAAGGCACCTTTCCTTTGTGGAGGAGTGACAGTGAAACCAGGAATTTTCCCAAAAGAAACCTAGCTGGGCCCCTTGCAAAAAGGGATGTTTGCAAAGTAGGATACCCTTAGGAGAAGCAGTAAAAGAGCAGTCATGCCCAAATCAGTGCCAGGCAGAGCCCAGTGCCTTTTTGGAGGAGGTGAAATGCAGCTTTTCAGATGCTAAGTAGGTATTTGGGGTTTCAGTCTTTCCTTGTATGGAGCAATTTATGAACCATTGGCTCTAGGAGGAGGTGTTGTAAGTAATGCATCAGCTTTCCCATTCCTGCCTTCTGTAATGGCAGGAAGGGATGTGCGACTGTCTTGAGCCAACGCCTTCAGGGACAGATAGAAAATGGAACAGGAGACAGATGGAATGGACATTTCAGAGATTTCAGAGATCTCCGCGTTTGGGAGATGTCATTGCTCAGGTCTTCAGGGACTCGCAGGGCTCCCGTTAAGCAGAGTTTTGAAATTAACATCTCCACTGAAGAGCTTTTCCTACAGCACAGCCGATGTGTCCAGGTAGAGCAATTTCCTGCGTCTTAATGGAACGGGAGGAGCACTTTATGGTCGAACACAATGCCTTTCCAGCAATATTACTGAACTTCCCTGTAAGAAATTCTGATGTCATTTTTTAGGTCTGCTTCATAGATTGGATTAATCAGCAGAGACACGCCCTCTGGGTCCCAGAGTTGGCTTGCTTTCATTAATTTGCACTCCAGTCTTTGCCAAACAAAGAAGGATTTGTTGAACAAAGCGGGATCAGCGCTGGGATGAAGAGCCTTGCGCCTCTAGCCTGCTAGTTTGAATTAGGACTGAGCCATAACTGTAAATCGTACGTCCTGTGGCATGGAGTGGTAGAAACGTCCTGGCCTCAGTCCTCGCTCCTGCAGAGCCTGCAACCTCAAGAGTCACCCCGAGGTGGTGGCCCTCGGGGAGGTGAATAGCCTCCTCAAGCTCCCTGAACGAGACGCAGTCAGAAAGCAAGGGTAGGGAAGATTTGAGCAACTGCTGCCCTGAGTAAAAAGAGGTGTTTATTTCACACCGTTTGCTTTAAAGGCTAAGTGCGCTCTCTAGGAGGAAACATAATTTAAAGAATAGTTTCATTAAAGGCAAAACAAGTCTATGAGCAGAGGCTTTTTGCAGGGCCGGCTCTTGTAAGAGATCCGTGGACCAGCTGCAGGCTGCATTTCTCTGGGTACCCCTCAAATGGTTTTTCTCCTCTCTTCCAGCTCTTCGAGAATTTCTACTTTGGAGAGGTGCAGCTGGACTCGGTGCGTCTTTCCCAGAGGTTCTCCTCCGATGCCTCTGGCTACTACGCGACGTCTGGGCAGCTGACCTTCTCCTGAAGCAGCTACACAATTGCTGCAGCAGGTCTGCTCATGGGTGAAACGTGGTTTTATGGGACACAAATTCTGGACAGGAACCCGGGAACTCCAGGTGGGATTGCCTCATGACTCCTTGAAAGCCGGGAACCGCGGCATTTCCCACAGCTTTTCCTACACACATTGCCCGCCCTCCCTTTGGGGGAACCGGAGTCTTTCCACCTCCTTTCTCTATTGGTAACCAGAATGTTGGAAAGTTGCCTGTTTGATGTGTGTTGCCTCTTTGTTTTCCAAGAAAGCAACTAGAAAAACTGGTGCAGGTGACTTTTTGGGCAACAACGATGTTTAAGCGCGGCTTTATTTCAGAAGAAGGAAGTTTGTTCTTAAAATAAGTATTTAAAATCCAAGAGAGCTCCCGGGAGCATGATTTAACAATATCGAGGTCAGTCATTGCTTGGATCTCCAGCAGCGTGCCTGTGTGATGTAGATCTCCAAATAAATTAATTCCCTTCAAAAGTGTTTACCTCCTGTTGCATTGATAGTTTCTGTAATTAAACTTCCAGCGCACAACTATGTTTAATAAGAAAGCATTTGCGGTAAGAGCTCTTTCCGGTGACCGTTGCGGAGCGTGTCAAAAAACATATGCCTTTGTAGGTGGTGTCTCCATGAAAAGAAAAGCAAAACTCTTTGATACCATTGTGAATCCGTCAGAGATCTGAAGACGAATGTTTTTTTCTTGTAAATCTCCCCGTTTGGTAAAAATAGTGACATATGCTTTCAACTCGCCCGAGGATGAACGCTTTGAAAAATGGAAGATGCTGGTCTTTAGTTGTTTTGTAACAAACTGGTGGTGGTGGCAGCTGCTGCTGCCCATTCCTAGCTGGTGCCGTGGATGTGGAATCGTGCTGTCCTGGAGGCAGAGAGCGTGTTTGCTTGGGACAGGGCTGCTCCAGCAGCACCTGCTTGTACTAATGATCGTTTTGAAGAGGTTTTTATCCTGTTTCCTCCCTCCCGAAGTGAGGTGGCTGTGTGGCCGCGCTCTGCCTGCACGCACAAACAGCGGTGGGAGGCAGTCAGGATTCAGGGTGGCTTTCCATTTTTCCCCAAATGTGTTGCCGCTTGTATTTCCGAGACCAAATTGCCTATCTCTGCTCGCAAGCCCGCCCGCCAGAAAATCCAATCATCCGTGCTTTTGCCGGTTGCCCTTTACCCCCGAGTCTGTGCTCGTACCCAATTACAACCCTTGGGCTTTTTGTCTCTGCTTTTCCTTGCAGCCAAATGCCTTTGTGCTCTCCACACAGCGGAGGAGGAAAGGCCACCTTCAAAACCCTTCGCTCGGCAGGGAGAGCGCTGGCAGCGCGACGCAGGGAGGTTGCTGAGAGCACTTAACACCGGTTGCTGTCATCTTTCCGCCAGCCTGAAGAGGTACTTGGCAAATCGTATCAGCCGCCCAAAGAACAGCCCTGGGAGCTCCTCTCGCGGCCGCGCTGCCTGCCGCAGGAAGGGGAGATGCACCTCGAAAAGCTTGTGCCTGCTGGTTTTTTAACAGCTCTCACCAAAACACCGGGCGCTGCAGGACGTGGGGTGCTGTTTGCACTTGAGTTTTCCATCGTAGGGCATTGGTGGCATTTCTGTCATACCTGCTTCCCTCCGTGGTCACCTAATGCTGGTGATTCTGCGTTGTTCTTCATTCAGGTGTTCTTGTAGTCTTCCCTACTCCCTAATGCAGGAGGAGCTTTGACCTTACAAACTGCATCTCGGCGTGGAGGCAAACACAGCTTTTCTACAAAGAAGGGCTGATCACAGAATCACAGAATGATGTGGGGTTGGATGGGACCTCTGGAGATCATCTAGTCCAATCTCCTGCCAGAGCAGGTCCACCCAGAGCAGGTTGCACAGGAACGTGTCCAGGCAGGTTTGGAATGTCTCCAGAGAAGGA
>JAOXJK010000002.1:3672814-3685126 GCA_025774025.1 Xenus cinereus
GAGGGGGGGAGAGCGGACGGTTTGGGCGCCCGGGGATTGTCAGCTCTAATCAAAAGGTTGGTTTTCAGGCGCATTTCATGGTTTATACCCCGCGGGCAGGACTTTTCAGGGAGTGAATGCGCGGGATGCTGTGCTGGGAGAAGGGAGGACCGCTGTCTATTCAAATAAAGGCAGTGCTGGAGACTTTAATGAATTAAATAAAGGGGGGGGGGGGGAAAGCAGCATCAATAAAAAGGGGGAAAACCCCAGGATAATGCACGCAACAAATACTTCCCCCAAGTATTATTTCCTTCTACTCATTCTTCCCCCACCCCCTTCCCCTTCTTTCTTTCTGGTTTTTAGTGCGTTTTCTTTCCAGCTTTGCCATGACCTCCTCCGCCTCCTCTTCCCTTGGCGCCGCCTCATTTCCTTACCGGCTCGGGTTGCCTTAAAATACCCGATTCAGCAGAAAAAAAAAAAAAATAAATGCTTTCTGGCCTGGATGGCAGAGGGGAGAGAGAGGAGGGTGCCGGGGGCTGGCAGGGAGGAGCGTGCTGGGACCACACAGCTGAACACTAATCCCATTAGTTGGAGGCAAGGGGAAGGAGGAGAGGCTTGGCCAGCCCTCTAACGAGGAAAAGACTTAATGAGCTGGGCTGGAGTATGCCGGGGGAGATGCTGCATGGGAGCCAGCTGGGAAGGCTGTTTTCCTATCAAGATACATCCCAAGGGAAGGGGGCAGCGAGCTTGGAAGTTGATAATAAACTTTCCTGGCCTTTTCTGGGATCCCCCTTGGGTGCTGGGGGGGTGTGTGGAACACAAACCCCTTCCCGGTGCTGTGCGGGCTCGACTTAACCCGACGCTGCTGTAGGTAGGGTCCTGGGGCTCTCCCCGAGACACAAACCCTTTTATTAGGAACTTGGTGTCGGCTGAAGCTCGGTGGTAAATGATTCGTCACGGAGACCTTTTTTTTTTTTTTTCTTTAAAAAAAAAAAAAAGACAAAACAAAAACCCAATCCTTATTTCGTTGCCAGAAATGTGGATGCCAGGCTTTTCATTAAACGGCGCTGTGTCCATCCCGGGAAGCTGACATGAGGATGACTGCTCCTTTTGTGCACCTAAGAGCTTCCCCACAGGCTGCCGTCCCTGCTGGCTCCCAGCTGGCATTCCCAGCCTGACATTCCCTTCTTGGATCAGAGGCTACAACGAGGATTTTGGGCCAGGTTGAAGCGAGTGGTGCTGGATGGATCACAGCCTCGGGAAATGCATCCTGACTTCCATATATTCTCACTTTCTCCTTTTTCCCCTTGCAGTCTTCCGATAGCGAGCGTGATGGGAGCTTGATCACCTTTGTTCCAAGTCGCTTGCCAGCCTCTCCACCAAAAATCGGAGGTTTTGGCTTGCCAGAATGCCTTTGCCATTGCTCCCCGTGCGTGCTGGAGGAGGCACATTGGAGCATATCTCCTAACTCCAAGCCGAGCATCTCTGTGTCCACCCTGGCACGACCTGGCCCCCTCCCTCCCTGATGCTGGGCTCTCAGGATGAATATTTGGGGATTTGGCAGCATTCCCTTGCCTTGCTTGCTGCCCGTGGGAGGGATCGTGATGCTAGTGAAGCAAAATTAGCATCCCCCAGCCACGGCGACTGGCTGAAGGATGAGAGAAGGGCTGGGGACCAAGAGGGGATCCGGCACCCCGTAAGGGGAAGAGGAGAGGAAATGTTTTGCGTCCTGCTTTGCTTTTCAGCCTCTTGTCACTCAGTTGGACTCCTTGGTTTTCTCCTCCGGACTTCTCACTGCTTGCCCCTGATGCTCTCAAGTCTGGGGCTGACCCCGCTCGGAGGAGACAAGCTGAGCTGGGGGCTCTGTTAAGCCTGGCCCTGGTGTCCCCTGATTTGCTGGGGGGGTTTTGTAGGATATTGCCCATGATTTGGTTAAGGATGCAAAGGTACTTGGTGTTTTCCCATTGTTTCGGGTTACTAGGGAAACCCTGTGAGTCAGAGCCCACTCCAGGCTGGGACTTGCCCAGCTCCCCTCCGGCACGTTGGCAGAATTATTGTTCCCAGGGGGACAAAGACTGCTACTGAGACCCTGTGCAGGAGGAAAAAAATCAAACCTCTGGCTTTATTTTTAACTTGGGATTATCTGAAAAGCCAAGCTGGAGCGTGGATTGCTTGAGAGACTGATTTGCTGAGCTCCGTGCCCTTTCAAGAGGGAGGCCAGTCTAAAATAATGGGCAAATTACAGTCCTTCTGGTGTGTGGGTTTGTTTTGGGGTGGTTCATGAGCCATCACCTTGCTGATTGACAATTACAAAAGCCACCTCTGATGTGCCTCTTAATGCATGCCCCCACTTTTTCCCACCCCTTAAGGTAGACTCGTGTTTGTTGCTATGTTTTTGGGACAACGTAGCCTGCGGCGTAGATAGCTGTGATAAAAACCTGGAGTCTTGCTCCGCAGAGCAAATCTCCCCTGTCTCCTCCGTTCCTCTGAATTGAGAAGGTGGGTAAGGTGGGTCAGCCCTTGCAGAAGTCTTCCCGGCGGTGTGCATCCCTGCAGGGGATGCAAGCGCACGTGGGAAGCCTGATAATGTGGTCAGGAGGACTTTTGCCTCTCTTCCTACCCCTCAGCCCCAGCAAACAGGCTTGGGATGAATCCACCAGCGTGAAAAACGGAGCGAGGGAATAAAAGAAAGGAGCTTAAAGATGACTCGGAGCTTAAAGATGATTCTGTGATTCTGTGACTTGGCTGTTCTGAGTAAGCAATCCGGGGTTTTGAAATGTCAGCTATTCTGCTGGTTTGGCAAATTCTTCTTGTGTGTGTGTCTCTCTCCCTCTCCCTCTCTCTCTCTCTCCCTCTTTGTTTTCCTTCCCTTGAAGAACGGCGAGGTCTAGCGGTTGCCAGCGCGGTTTGCTGTCGAGATCTGGCGTCTGGGGCTGCAGACTCGGGGCTGGCCAGACTTGCAGGGATTTAGGTAGGCAGCCTTGCTCGTTCCCAGCGCCAGCCAGGGTCGGGGTGGAAGGCGGGGGCCATACCCTCGCCCGATTTATGGAGTGTTTCAAGAGGGGACGCACAAGGTTTTCGTGTTCCTTTCATTCTTTGGGAAGCATTGGCATCCCCCCCTTGGCGTCGCAGGGCTGGGGGCTTCGGAGTAGCCCGCGGGGAATCCTGCAGGTTGGTTGTTCTTGCTGGATCGCCCTTTATGCACAGCTAGCCTTAAGGGCTGGTCTGTTTTAGGGGAAAAAAAGAAAAACCCAACCAACCCAAACCCTCTTTAAAATGAAATAGGAGAGCATTTCTTGCCAGGTGATGGTATTAAACAGGCTGGGCATCTGACCACATGGGTGAGAGGGATAAGAAGATCTTTATCCCATCTGTTTTCAGAGAGGCCGGTCACAGGATCGCCTAGGTTGGAAGGGACCTTTAAGATCATCTAGTCCCTTTACAGGAGTCCTTTGCTGAGCAGGTATTTTCTGGAGGGATTTGTCTTTTTTTTTTTTCTTCTTTTTTTTTTTTTTCACGACATTAACTCACTTAATGGCATCCGCAGAGGGCAGGGGGAGTTGTGCCAAGCCTGCAAGCTGCTTTCTGGGCTGATTTCCATCCCCTCTGCTGGCTTGAACCAACTCCAGGGCAGGCTGATGGGCAGCAAGCACCGAGCCCTCTTGATTTTTTTTTTTTTTTTTTTGTCTTTTTCGCTCAATCAATTATTTATATCTGCCTATTAAGGGAAGACCGTAGCCTTGGGCAGTCTGGTTCCACATCTGCTTTCTGAATTAAAGGTCGCTGGGAGCTGGTAGCCTAAATGCTGCTCTCCCCTAGACACAACAGGGCCTGGGGTTTGGGGTTAACCCTTTGGTTCAGAGGCTGGAGGGGTGCCTAGTCCCCGCTAGCTGGAGGAGAATAGGATTTAGCACTTCTTTAAGAGGAAGATTCAGGGGATTAAATCCCATCTTGGAATAATACAACCTTTTGCATCTTAATGAGTTGTTCCTAGGCTGCTCGTGGTCCTGCTGCTGTCTGTAGCTGCTTCTCAAGCAAGGAAGAGGAAGGATGCCCAGTGCTGGGATGAGTTTAGCTGTCAATGCCTGTGGAAAGTATTGCTGTTCCCAAATTTTCATTCTCCCCAGGTTGCTAATGTTGCCTGAGGGTGGCACAGTTTGGGGCAGGGAGCTCTTCTCAGACCTGGGGACTATTTGCAGGCACCGCTGGTGGGAAGAGACATCGCTGAGCCAGCACGGAGCAAAGCTCTTGCCCCAACATCTCCTCTGCTCGTGTTCCTTCCTCCCCTGGATGTGACCCTCTTCTTCTCCCTGTGGGGTCTGCCGAGCATCTTGCCAAAACATCCTGTGCTGTTCCCTTGGATGCTCTTGAGTCATGGCAAGGTCTCGCAGCGGCTTGGCCGGGAGCTCCAGCTGGTGGAGAGGTCCCTAAGGCAGGAACATGATTCATCCCAATGAATCGAGGGGTCCTCGGGAGCGGGGAGCAAGCAGGAGAGTGCTAGTGGATGATGATGAGGCGCTGATTGAAGCGGAGGCTTAATGGTGCACCAGCTCCCAGCAAGTGCTGGTGGTGAAGGAAAATACATAGCAATTTGGGAAAGCGAGGGAAATAGCCTTGTTTTCCCCCTTGTTCCCCTGAACCAGCCCCCAGGACCAGCTCTCTGGCTCTTTGGGCATATAGCCTGAAAAATACAGCATGTTTTTCATTTCTCCCCGTTTCTCACTCTTTTTATATTGCCTCTCGTACGATATGCATTAAGGCTGGAATATTTTTCTGAAGGGTCAAACTTCTGATGTGGGACTTCTCAGAGGCGCTGATGTTTTATCCGGGATGTCAAAGCCTCCTACGGCCCAAAACCCGGGGCTGAGGGTGACCCCTCGCCCTGGGGTGTTGCAGCTCCGTGGTAGGATGGATGCTTTGTGCTTTCGTGGGACTGTAGGTACGAGTGATGTTCGCAGGTGGGAGCCCAGCTGCAGCACTGCACGACCTGCCTCACATCTGTGCACATTTCCCCCCTCTCCCCCCCCCCCAAAAAAAAAGAGTTTTCATCAAAAGAAATCCATCACATTCTCATTTGTCTTATAAAATGCTTTCAAAAGATATTGGTGCAGCGCGAAGGAGCATCCCAACCATGACAAGCTGGGGATGGGTTTTGTGGTGTTGTCTTTCCACACTGATGACCCTGCAGGGCTTCCAGCCTGTGCATCCAAAGGGATGCATTAATGGGGATGGACTGACAATTTATTTATTGATTTTACTTTTTTTTTAAATCAATTTTGCTGCATTTAAGACATGGCAGATCCGCACCACCTCTCTGCAAAGCTAGGAGCCGCTCCGTGGGACTATTAGTTGTCATGGGGAAATGTTAATGGTGGCTCTTTGGGTTTAAAAATGGGCTGAGTGGGTATTTCAAAGAGAAGCACATCCTATAAATCAGGGTCTTGTGCAGCACTCGTGCAGTCTCGGAAATGACAGACTTGGATGCAGGCAGAGGTATAGGGGTAGTTGTCACTCAACCCTCGAGTTCAAATGTAAGCTTAAAAAAGGAAAAAAAAAAAAAAGGGAATAGTGGAAAAAAAGAGAAAAGCTCCCCTAAATCTGGCTTTACAATATTCGTCAAGTCTGGAAAGGTATAATAGAGCCAAGGCAAGTTATTTCTCTCTTGGACAAAGTTGAAAAAGGTGTGTTTTAATTTAGACATTAATTCTAGCCAATATTAAAAAGGGTTTTAATTTGACTTCCTCAGCTTCTGCACTGAACCCCCATTTGTCGCAGTGTTCATTTTTGAGACATTTGGGGAGTAAGAAAGTCCCATTCTCTAAAAATTCTCTTTTTTTTTTTTTCCTGAGCTGTATTTTCACATGTGCTGTGAAGATGGGTGAAGGCTGGGGCAGGATCTCCTGCATTTGCATGGGTGGCTGTCACCGCGCTCAGCTCTCGGGGACCTTTCTCATCTGGATTTTTTCTTCTCTCGGTAGTCCTTAGGAGTAGAATTTGTTTATTCATCCTAGAAACGCAAAAGGGAAAGGGTTATTTCCTTTGGAAAGTCATTTTTAATAGCCAACATTGATTGATGTTGACTCACAAGCCCCTGCTCTTCTTCTTATTGTATTGTCTTCTCCTGGGGTTTCTGAAGTGGTAGGTCAACTTTGACTCACTGGTGTAACTGAGTCATGCTCTTGCTTTGATACAATCATTTGCCTCTCCCCAAAAAGCCATTTTTCCTTTCCACCAAATGCGAGGATGCTGGAGACCAAAGCATTTCCTTCCTTCTGAGGAATTTGTGCTCATTGTGAGATGCTTGGTGGTGGAGACAACCCCCCATGGGAAACACAACCCTCCTCTGCTCTCTTGGTGGGATGGGTGATGTCATTGACCATCTGAGCCACCCATCCTGGGGAAATTTGGCTTATTCCAGCTTGGTTTTTTGACTTTATGGTTTTTATACATGGGAAAATTGAAAAAAAAAAAAGAAGCTGGGTGTGGGAGGAGGGAGATGAGATCTTTGCACCTGGTCTTGTGTGGTCTTGGAAAGTGGGGTAGGATGCTGAATGTGTGACTGTGGAGGACAGGAGGAGCTTGAGAGCTGGGATGGTCTGAACTTCTCTATTTCCCTCCCTTCTTCAGGTGGATGAAATTTATCACGACGAGTCCCTGGGTGTTCACATCAACATCGTGCTGGTCAGGATGATCATGGTGGGATACCGCCAGGTAAATACAGCGCTCGGACGTGGCAAGGAGGAGATGCTATTCAGTCTGGCCCCTGCTTTTTGGCCGCTTGCCCAGATCGAACCCTGCCTCACGAGGGAAAGAGGGTCACTGAAATGCAATATGGGCACAGCAGGCAGCTGCTGCTTCTCCCAAGGCTGGCAAGCGTGCAGTGACACCATGGCTTAGTGTCTCGTCACCATAATATTTAGAACTTAGGTAAGCCTTGGGTTGGGAAAATGTGGCCGTTCAGGTCAGCTGTCAAAGCCCAATTGACAACTGTACTGAGCAGGGATGAACTTGAACTCTTGTCCAGCTGGTTTCTGGAGCCTGAAGGTCTGGAGAACCCCCATAGCTGTCAAACCCCGGGGCAAAGAGGCAACCCTGAGGAGACGGTGGGTGGCTGCCATCAGTCTCTATCTGCTTGCTCTGGGGTGTGGGAAGAACCCATGAGAGGCTTCCTCAGAAGCTCTGGGGTGGCAGTAGATGATGCGACAAAGGTAGCTTCCCAAATAGGCAGGAGGTGGATATTAGTGAGGAGAAGCCGAGGCCAGGATCTCATGTATCCCAGCCTGGACTCAGCAGCCCTGGGAGGCTTCGCTCGCTGTCCCGCAGCTCTCGGGTGGCTTGGGCAAGGGCAAAAAAAGTATGGGAAGGTTTCATGTGGTTTCTCAGGTTGCATTTTTTTTTTTAAAGGCTCGTTTGAGCTTGGCAGCTGAAAAATTTCCTTAAAACAATGTGATTTGCTATACTTCTTGCAGCAAGCCCTTATCCCACATGATGCGTTCTAGCAAGGGTATTAATGAGTCAACATGGTGATGTCTGTCTGTGTGTGTGGTCCACAAATAAGACCCGTTACATCTTGGAAAAAAAAAAAACAACCCTGCTTGTTACAGAAATCTGCTTGGCTGGCAGAAACCCAATTCCTCCTAGAGAACCAGGGATGAGCAGATGTTTGAATCCAGGCGAGGTCTCAGCTCACCGCTGTTTAGGTCTGATGCTTCCTGCGGCTTCTTGTCTCCCACCTCTCACTTGGTGGGATAAAACCTCCGTGGCTTCCACTTCAGGGCCAGGGGAAGGGCAATATTTCTCACCTTTCTTCCCACCGCTGCAGCTCAGCAGGTACCTGCCTGAGAGCATAATTTATTTTACAGAGCGGTATTCAATTTATAGCGCATAATTTATAGACCATAATTTTGCAAAATGCTAATCTTGAACAAAAATAAAGATGAAAGAAGAGGTGACTGCTATGAAACAGTCCTGGACACCTCCACCTCCTTTCTAGTAGGGTCTGAGTCTCTGTGGGTCAAGTTCTACAGGGAAGGATTACTCCACTCATCGCTGAGCATCAGCATCTCGCAGTGTGTTGACCAGGAGCCTGTGCAGGAGCTGAGAATCTGAATCCTCTTTGCTTCCCAGCCTCTCTCCTCTTTTATCTACTGCTGCCCTGAGTAGTTGTGTGAGCGAGGAGGGTCATATACCCTCCTGTACCAGACCACATCCATTTGTGGGAATGATTTCCTTGCTGCTTTTAATTAAAAAGAAGGCGCAAGATGCTTTGGAGATGCAAAGGGGGATGTTGTTTCTTCTAATGATGGAGAACCACCGCTTAGGAGGCTTTCCGACCCCAAAACTCTTGGCAGGCTCCTTCTGCCCGACTAAATTACCCATCTTTTTTATTTATTTATTTAATTCTTTACCCAGTCAGTCAGCCTCATAGAGCGAGGGAACCCATCTCGGAGTCTGGAGCAGGTCTGCCGCTGGGCTCACTCGCAGCAGCGCTCCGACCCGGAGCACGCCGAGTACCATGACCACGCCGTGTTCCTCACCAGGCAAGATTTTGGTCCCGCAGGTATGCAAGGTACTGTATTTATCTCGATCAGGTATGTGCAGTTTGCTGGGGGAAAGCCAGCAAGGGGAGAGGATTTTTTGCAAACACAGTCTGTTTCTTGGCCAGCAAGGTCCAGAAAAAGGTTATAAAAATTGGTATTTTTTTTTTTATGTGAAGTAGAAGAAAGACAGAATTAATCCAGAGCATCAACCTGAATTGGTAAAGAAATTATCTTTATACATTCTGCCCTTACTTTGGCTTCATGCCCTAATCCTCCCCTTGTCTCAAAGTGTCCTAAACAGTCCAATAATAACATAAAAATGATGGAATACCACAGGGAGCTTCATGGAGCCAGTCAGTCCTTTCTGTCCTCTGGAGGACCTTTAGAACCTGGTTTTACATGGGTTGGTTTCTTGGCCCTCTTAGGACTGGACATGGGTGCATTGAGTAAATCCTGGGCCAAAGAGGAGGTCAGAACGAGTCATGTCTATAGTCCTCTTATCTCTTGGTGCAGAGGCTGACGTGGTCTGAGAAGTTATAGGCCCAGGCAAAAAAATTGCAGGAAAAGCTTCTGGCATTTCACGGCTCCATTAGAAACATGGATGCTTTGGTGGATGCTTGGTGGCTCAGTGGCTTCTCCCAGTTCTCCGGAGCCTGCTGTCTCCAAATTGCCAATTCCTTCCCACACTGGTGGCAAGGTTTGAATTTCCCATCAGGAGGCTCCCTTTGATGGCACGAATGTGCTGGTAATGTCACGCTGGTTTGTAACACGAGTCCTTCTGGCATGCATGGCAGGAAGGAAAGGTGGAGAAGGAGTTCTGTCCTTGCCTCAATTACCTCTCTGAAAAGGTTCTCCCTGCAGCAGGGGATGAACCACAGGAGGCATCCAGCTGGAAGCCCACTTGAACGTTGGCCATCAAAGAACAGAGCTTGGGTTGTGCCAGCAGCCTCCTCACTGAGCTGTTGACCTGCCTTGGGCACCTCATCTGGAGTCACACGGCAGCGTGTGTGAAATACCAGGTTTTGTATCGTTTTCCTAGACCCTTCCTGGCAAAGTGACTGTGTCCAAAGGCAATGGTGAGAGGACCTTTTTTGGCATGTCGGCAGGAGTCAGAACTGGCTGAAATTCCCCTTGGTGGGAAGGAGTCGTGAGATCAATGCCCTCCTCTAGGGATACTTATTCCAGCTCCTTCTTTTCCCTGTGGATCTGGCTCCCTGCTTTTCACACATCTCTGGGATGGATGTTTGCTTTCTGCAGAAGTCCCCATGGCTGCCATGTCCTTGCCTGGCTGTGTTGCATGGCACAAGGTGCTCCTCACCCACTGGGAACTACCCTCTTGTTGGGCTGCTGGAATAGTAACCTTTGCTTACTCTTGCTTCTTTTCCTCAAAATGATGTCCTTCTAACTCCCCGTCATCCCTTTTCAGCTCAGGGCTATATGCAATGAAGGACAAGACTGTGGCATCTCCGATACTTGGTCATGGCTTATGTTCACAAGTGGCTTGCTGGGGTGAGGGCAAATAACCTGCTGGCTTCTTTAGCTGCTGCTGTAGAGTGTGTGTGCTGGTTGGGAAGCATGAAGCATCTGCTCTGCTCATATGTACCCTGATGCTGAGCTGAAGGCAGCGATGGTCCTGCCTCAAAGACCTACATCAACAAGCTGGGAGAAAGGAAGCCTTTGAGGATGAAATCCTCCAAGTCACAGGGACCTGGGGATGTCAAGTCCATGCTTAGCTTGATGTCTCCTCACTCCTTACAGTTGTGTGCCCAGTTAGCAATGGAGATGGGGCTGAATCTGACTCGTTGAGCGTGCAGTCCTCGTAGCCCAGCCTATTTCCATGCTGGCAAGCCACCCACGCTCCATGATCACATCCCCACCAGGCATGGCTCATACCTCTCTGTGTCGTGTCACCTCCCCTTGGCCAGTAAACCAGACCAACACCTGGTCTAGCACGACACTGGTTAAGCTGGATGCAAGTCCTTGCAAAGTGTTGCAGTCTTGGTTCTTCTCCATTGCAGATCCAAGCTGAGCCCTGAAGGAGGTTTACAAAAACTTCTCGGTGCTGGCAACATGCTCGTGACATCTCTTGATGGGATGGGAGCAGTCATGGCCAACGCGGAGTAATTTTGGAAAGCTGATGCAATTGTTGCTTTGAGAATCGAGGGAAGCTGGAAGGCATGAAGGGAAGGGCCAGGAGGGACAGCTGAGCTGCGCTGGCCTCACGTGTGGGCTGGAAATAAACCTCTGCCCTTCAAAGAGGAATGCCTCTCGTTGGTGGACAGATGGGCTGTAAATTATTAATTGCTGCTGCTGAAGCACCATCTAAACCAGAGGAGTGCCTTGTCCTTCTGCAGCGGGTGGGCATGGAGGGCTTTCTGACCCAGGCTGGAGGATGCTTTTGCTTAGACTGGATTTGTTGCCCTGTAATCACCCACGGTTGGCCTTTAAGCAGGCTGGTGGTCCTCGTAGAAAGTCAGAGAGGCTGAAGGCAGGTAGGAAATGTCCATAAAGAAGAATAAAGTGTATTTGGAGGAAGCGAGAGACTGGCTGGTGTCTTGCTGGTGTGGTGAGGACATGCTGCTTCTATGTGCATGTCTGCTAAGTGTTTGCAGGCTAATCTAGTCTTTACCAAGTAAGTATTTTCCAAGTAGTTACTTCTTGCCATTGTTCTCTATGGAGAACCCTTTAGTTCTTCCCGTTCTCACTGGGGTCTTGATTATGAGAGGCCAGCGTCTCCTTTGCTGAGCATCTACCTTTTCATATCCCTTTGTCCCATCTCCCGTCCAGACATCCAGAGCCTCTTTGGTTGGGAATTTTTCCCATTTTCATCCTAGACGAAATATATTTGCTCTCTCACCTGGTACAGAAAACATTCCACATCTTTGCTCTTTCTTGCGGAAGGTTTCATGGGGTGGAGGGGAATCTTTTAAAGAGATTTATCCAGGATTTGACCCATTACTGTATGGTTAAACCCAATTCTGTCTCTCAAACTCTTAGGTTTGGCCTGTTACCTTTTGCTTTCTTTTTGACTACAGTGCCCACTGAGCATGGCATTTCTCCGCTCTCTTTCTGAAGTTGTTTTAGTTTATTTGTTCATTGGAGTGAGTCTCGTTGCCCACTTGAATGTGGAGAAGATGAAAAACAAATGCGTCCTCCAGTGAACAAAAACTGGAGGGGATTTAACGAAGCTGCTTGGAGAAGATCCTTGTCATTGCGGAGGTTTCTCTGAGGTTATGTGGTGCTTCGCGGGCAGAAATGAGCTCACTCTGCACGTAATGAGAATCGGATACTTATTTAATCTCGGGCGCTTTGCTCGGCAAATTGGGTTCACCTGACCTCCTTCACTTGGAGCACAGGCAAAAACGCATCCATGGCTTCCCACAAAATGCCGTGAGAGCCAGCCCTTCAAAGGTTTGTGTCTGGGCTTGTTTTGAAAAATTAAATTACTATGACAAGAGAAGTTTCCTTTACAAGTTCCCGTACAGATGGACACCCTGGAAAACCTGTGCTCAGCTGATAAAATGGAAATATTGAGGGAAACACTTGCCCAAACCCACCTTGGTTTTGCCTTACGCCTGGGGTAATGGTAATTTCTGGGTGTCCAGTGGTGCAGCAGCAACCTGTCCCTTGTCCCGTCAGGCATCCGATCCGCTCAGTGTCCCCACAAGGTCAGCCACTGTTGACTTTTGGGCAGAGCTGTAGGAAACCTTTTATCGTAGAATCATAGAATGGTTAGAGTTGGAAGGGACCTTAAAGATCATTGAGTTCCAACCCCCCTGCCCTGGGCAGGGAC
>JAOXJK010000002.1:3697392-3715012 GCA_025774025.1 Xenus cinereus
GGTGTTGGGGGATATGGTGTAGGGGAGAACTTTGTAGAGTAGGGTAGATGGTTGGACTCGATGATCCCAAGGGTCTTCTCCAACCTAGATGATGCTATGCTTCTATGACCCTCCCAAGTTCTTCTGCAGGGATAGGTTATTCCTGTGGGAAATAACAGGAGGCTGTGAGGGAGGATGCGCATCCAGCAGCGGTTTTGGGAAGGTTTTCCCTTCCGCTGCTGCGTCCTCCCTGCTGCTAATCGCAGAGCCTGCCGCTGGGTTGCCACCTCGTGGAGGCTGGGATCTCACAGGTCCCACTGCCTTGGGCTGGCCACCACCTTGCACTCCCTTCGCCTCCCGGATTTTATGCCGGATTTCCTTTTGTCCTGTGGACTTTTTTTTCAGCCTCCCACGTTGAGCCAAGCAGGGAGATGGGTTCTGGTTTTAGCCCCTTGCTCCAGGCAAGGTTGCTTCGGGTGCTTCCTACCTGGGGCGAGATGCATCACGGTCTGATTTAAGATGCTGGTTTGGAGCATCCCTTGCTCTCTTGTTTTTTCTCCTCTGCACAGAAACCTCGAGCGCTTCGGCTTTGTTTCCCGACTCCCTCAACCCCCCCCTCCCCCCAGACAAGCATTGCCAAAAATTGCTGCCCTGGGGCAAAGAGCAACAGCAAGTTTGGGCAGCACCCTCCAAGGGGGGACCGCATGTCCTTTGGGCCCATCAGGGAGGTGCAGGGGTGGGACTGGAATGCCACCTTCATCCTTGGTGCTGTCTGACGCTGCTCTGTCCCTGTCCCTCTCCAGGGGAGCCATGCCTTGGGGACAAGTCCATCTTCTGCCAGATGGAGGTCCTGGCCCGCTACTGCTCCATCCCCGGCTACAACAAGCTCTGCTGTGAATCCTGTGGCAAGAAAGCCTCCTCTGCCACCGGCTCGCCCCTGCCTGCCACCGGCCCCACCAATCCCCCGGGAACCTCTGCTCCTACCCCTGCTCCACCGCTCTCCCCCAGCCCCACCGCCCCCACCGAGGGGGGACGTGGTGGGGACCCCAGCCCGGTTCCTTGGACCAGACCAGCCGCCGGCGGAGGGATGCCCGGCACCGGTGCTTTCCCCAGGGGGCTGCCGGCCACCAGCGAGCCGGGCAAGGGCCAGGCAGCCAGGTAGCCCACTCGGGACCACCTCACCGTGGAGCAGGGGAAGCCTTCCTTCCCTCCTTCCCTCCCTCCCTCTCCTCCTCCCCCTCTTTTTCCTCTTCCCTCCAATTCCAGTGATGGTTTTCATGGGTGGCACTGCCAGGTTTGGAAACGACCTGGCTCACCCAGAAATTCCTGGGAAAACCACTTTTTTTTTTTTTTTTTTTTTCTCATGGTGCCCCCTGCCCTCCCAACTGTGGCATGGGTTTTTTTTCTTTTGGCAGCACCCCAGAAAATAGGTGAAAAGGAGAAAAAAGTGACGGCGGCTTGGCTGCAGGTAACCCATGATGGGCCGCTTCTTCCCAAGGTGCTAAAAAGTTTTTGGGGGAAGGGGTGACTTTAATGTTGCTTTTTACTTCTCCCTGACCCAAACAGCAACACAAGATTTTAGAGAGGAGGGTCCTGGCTCGGTGGTACAGCCCTGGTGCTCGGAGCTTGGGGAAGATTCTGGGAAGCCTGGGGGGGAAAGCTACTGGAGGGAGGTGGCAAAAAGCAGGAGGAAATGTGAGGAAATGCTCAAAATGCTGTCCCGGGCTGTCCCTTTTTGGGAAAATGTGTCTGGAGGAGGAGATGGAGCATGAAAACCGTAGACCAGCTTCTGTCCTGCGTTGCAGGGTAGGCAGGGGATGGTCCAGGCAACTCTGAGCAATAAGAACAAGGTCAAAGACCAAAAATACTTAAAAAAAAAAAAAGGCCTGTCACCCAGCAGTGACTTTTTAGCCGATACTGCTCTGGGCCAGCTTTGAGCGAACACCGATGCCCAGCTCCCCCCCGGGGGCCAGGAACCTGATCCATGCACCTCTGTACCGGTGCCTGTGGGGCATCAACGCCTTTTGGAGGGAAATGGGAAGCTGGGAGTGGGTTTTAGGGGCAGTTACAAAGAAAGGAGAGGAAGATTCATCTGTGTCCTTTTTACCGCATGGGGTGGGGGTGATTAATGCTGTTAAAAAAAATATTGTGCCAAGTACTAAAGGTATGCACAGCACTTTAGGAGCCTAGGGCTGCGTGCAGCTCGCTTGGTATCAGGTCGGCTGTGGGCGCAGGGTCTTCTTGGAGATGTTAACAGTCCTCAAAAGCTCCCCAAGAGCAGCCTGCCATGTCCCCGGGGGGGCTGCTGTGGTTTTGGTGCTTAAGGGTATGCAGCCCCCACCCCAGCTGAGGGCATCCAGCGCCTCCAGGTGTGGTGGCAAGGGGAAGGTGGGCTTCCGTGGGTGATGAGCGCTGGTAGGGAGGAGGTTTTGGGGATGGAGAGGTGGAGTCTGAGGAAGGCAGATAGATCAGTTTGGCGTTGCAAAGTGGGATCCCTTGGGAGGACCTGCATGGCGTGGGTGCAGCCGCTGGCCCTGACAGTGCTGTTTCCCTGGTCATCCGAGGAGCAGGATAGGACATCTCTAGGGACAGCGTTGGGTAAGCCCTTCAGGTGGCTGGGGTTTGCTGGCCAGGTGGCTGGGGGTGCACTGGAAGCCCGTGGGATTTAGGGCATGCTGCTGTTTGAGCCTGGTGCTGTCAGTGCCATCGGTGTCAGTGCCAGAGCACTGCAGCGACAGCGCTCAGGTGGCTGCAAGAAACTTGAGGTCGGGGCATCTCGGGGGAGCTCATGTCAGGGTGGAAGCTCCCCTCAGCCTTTGCTGCTCTGGCGTGGCTTGCAGGAGCAGAGAGGTTGAGGTACACGCTTTAATTGGAACGGATGGAGACCTCCGTCCGTTCCTGACATTTTAAGCATTGGACTTTGGCTGCAATGCTCCCCTGGAGTTACCCAAGGGGACAAAAAAGGGCTGAAGAGGTGTTAAGAGGGCAGCTGCCCCTGCATCTCCATCCAGTCAAGGCTGGGTGAGCATTTATCTGACTCCTCTGAAAATCCCCTGCGGGCGGAGGTCCCCTGCCTCCTGGGTGCTGCCCTTTGGCCTTAAGTTGGGCTTCAGGACAGATGGAGGAACAAAGCCACACGTCTGCCTGAGCCGAGCCTCCAGCACACCCTGTGGGAGCGGACAGACAGAGGGATGCCTACGAAACGCCGCGACGGGGCGGGGGGGTTGCCCAGGTCCCAGGTGTGCAGGTATCGGTACCCTCCCTTCCCCCGGGGGTCGACGAGATGCTGGGGGTCTCCCAGGGTGGGATGCCATCCCTCAGACTGCTGCCACCACCGCTGTGCCCCTTGCCAGCCTATCGGGCAGTTCTTTATTGTGCCAAAGATAACGCTTCGTTTACTCTACAAGGAGCACCTCTCCCTGGTGGGGTGGGAGGTGCAGGCTGTGCCAAAAGCCCTCTCCTGCTGCTGGGACAACCGCTCAGGGCAGGACCCAGCTTGCTTTGCCTTTCCCTACCCAAAAAAAGTTTTTTCTCCGGCGTTCAGCACCCCCCACCCCACCCCATCCCATAGCCTCAGATCCATTGAACTAAAACAAAACCTTCCCCCCCATCCATCCTTTCACGGGCTTTCACGTCTCTAGGGTGCAGTGTTAAGTGTGTGGGTGCTCACTCCTCCCTCCCAAATTCTGCGCCCTTCCCTTCGGTGCCGCCCTGGGCGATCCCGTGCTTTCTTGCCTTGGCAATATTTGCAGTGGTTCCTTGCCGTACCTCGGGGGAGAGCTGCCTCTCAGGACACCAGCCCACCCCCTTCGCCCAGGGTCCCCCCGGGGGGAGGAGAGGAGGGGGACACACACACACACACCCCGGGGCAAGGGGGCTGCGCTGCAGGTGCTAATCTCTGCTCTGGCTGAGATTATTTAGAGCGATAACCCCCCCCCCTTTAAGCCCCCCACGCCGTGTGTGGGATGCTCTGCGGTGATAACGCCACGACCCAGCGCTGGGTATTTTATTCCAGCCTCGGGCAGGAATAAATGGCTTCTCAGCGTGGAAAGCCACGGCGTGGGGATGGAGGTGCTGCGCTGGCCCAGCTCCCGGCTGGGATTCGGCCCCGTCTCCGGGATGGGGGGGTGCCTCTGGTCCCCCGCATCCTCCTGGGCCAGGCGGACGTGCCAAGTCATTCCTGTGATGTGACCTTGTCCAGTGTTACCGTGATGTATAAAGTTTTGTACATACGAGATTCAGAGCTTTTTAACTTTTAATATTTATTAATTTTGTTGGGTTCTCTTTTTTTTTTTTTCTCTTTTTGAACTCTAACATAATGTAAAAAAAAAAAAAAAAAAATCCACATCAAAATCTGTCTGTTGATTTATTTACGTGTGCGAGCCGGGGGGAAAAGGAGTGTGACCAGTGTGGGGTTGAAATGGATTTCACACGGCGAGCTGCCACCTCTTTAATTTTGTTTCAACCCAGCCAGTTTGACATGGCTGTTTTGAGATTATTTTTTTTTTTCTTTCCCCCCCCTTAAAAAAGACAAAGACCCAGTGACATCCACAGATGTATTAACTGCAATCATCCTGCCAGGGCTGTAGTAATGTTTCATGACACCCAGATGCTTGGCTTTACCCTTGCAAGGCTTGTTTATGGCTGCAGTTGGCAGCGGCTTTATGGCACAACGTTGCTTTCCCCCAGGGTGCAGGATAACACTGGGATCACTGGATCCAGCCATCCCCAGAGGGCTGTGGGGTGGCTGGGGACCTCCAGGCCACCTTCCTAGGACATAATTCACCCTGGGGTTTATCACCCTGCAGGTCTGCAACGACAAGCTCCCCTGGGTGCGTGGTCCCGGAGAGCACGGTGCTGCGTTACGGGGATGAGCCCGGCCCTGCCGGAGTTTCACCGCTTGCTTGTCTTCGTGCTTTCTCATCCCCTTCCACGTTGCAGGACCCCGAGTCCATTGAATTGATGGTGAAAAGCACCTTTCTGCCCATCCAGGACGTGGCTTTAGTGCTGTACACCTGCTCTGACTGTGCCTGCTACTGTTGGCGTAGCAGGAGAAAAACCTCTATCTATATATATATGTACACATAAAGATATGGCTTAACCATTCCAAAAATAAATACAGGTGTGTTGCCTTGTGTGTTCAAGCCAAAAAGAGCCCCTGAGCTTGCACTGAGAACTGCTGCCATCGTTCAGGTGATAAATAAGGAGGGATGAAACTGGGGCAGGGCTGAAGCTGCAGAATGGTGATGCCCGAAATGTGGGGGGTGCATCTGGGCAGCCACCCCCCCCCGTCCCCTGTGCCCAGCGGGGAGGAGCGGTGCCGAAAGCCCTGCTGCTTCACGGGCAAGGGGTTTTAGGCAACCCCTTAATGCAAGGCTGGGTGATGCCTCCATCGCCCCAGCCCGCGGGTGCATCCCTGAAGCACGGCGCTGGGTGAAGGGTGTCCTCCACTCTCTGCCTTGCTCCGTTGCTGATGGCCGTGGTTCCTCGGCGATGAAGAGGGGTAGGAGAGGGTCTCCCAACTCAGGCTGTGTCCCTGGGGCTCGGGCAGAGCCCGTCCTGCCACAGCTCAGGGGCACGAGGTGGCAGAGAGGTGGCGGCGGAGATGCTTGATGAAGTCTGCTTGGGACTGCGGCAGGACACGGTTAAGGACGGAGGAGGGGATCCAGCCCTTTGGGAGAGAAAACACCCAAATGGGGTCAGAGAGAGTTGGGGTGCCCATCGCGGGGTTGGGGGGAGGAGGGTGCGTCACCCCACATCACATGGTGGCACTTGCCTTCAGGTCCACGCTGAGGAGCCAGGTGAAGCGGGTATGGCTGGGGTCCCCTGCCAGCGGCTGCAGGACGATGCAGCTCAGCCGGGACTCGGCCCTGCAGTGGGCAAGGGACAGTTTAGGGTCCCAGGGTCAAAAAAAAAAAAAAGGGTGAGGAGATCCCAGAGCAAATGCAACGGGGAGGCAGCTCTTGGCGTGCCTCCCTTGCTGTGCCTGCCTGGGGCCGTGGTCTCCCCAGCCCGCGGGGACCTGATACCCCATGATGGTCGCTTTGCAGGGGGGGGTCTTTACCTGATGCACCCTTCCTGTGAGGGCAGAGGCTCCACGTGGGTGGCTGTGCCCACCAGGTAGATGGCTGTCTCCCTCCTTCCTCGGTGCCGCACGCTGACGAAGTCCCGTTGACCCACCAGGTTGCCCGGGCTGGGAGCTGTGACCTCGTGCGTCACCACCGTGTCCTTCCCCACACGCTGCAGCACCTGCCGGAGGAAGGAGAACCCCAGGGATTAGGTTCCTGGTGGTTGCCCCTCTAGGGGACATCCCTGCCACCCCCTTGCTCCTGCCCAGGGGATGTTCACCTGCCTTGCGGAGGGCAGCAGGAGCAGAAGCAGCAGCAAGGTGGGGGCTCGGGGCTGGCACCTGGTGATAATTAAATCCCAACTCCCTGCAGGTTTTTTGTTTTGTTTTGTTTTGTTTTTTTAAATCTGGGATGGGACTCTCTCTATGCTATTTCTTTTTCTGAAGGGATGGGGAAGTGGTAGCAACAAATAATCAGGGGCTGGGTAGTGTCTGAGCCAGCCCAGGTCAGCTGGGGGAGGTTTTCTGAGGCCGGCAGCTGGCTTCGGGATATGCTGTGATTTGGGAGCTGAGAAATAAGGCAAATACTCAAAAAAAGCCCCAGACAAGTCATGAGTGTCCTGGGGGTGCCCCTGCAGCATGATATATTTGGGTTTGCCTCTTTTTTTTTTTTTTTTAGCTGTCTGATTTTCTTGAACGTTTTCTCGCCTGACGTTAAATTCTGAGCGATGTCAGAGTCCTCCGGCGCGGAAAAACCTCTGTGAACAGGCACCATGCTGGAAGGAGAGCTTGGAAATGACATACCAGTAAAGCACATCTTCTCTCCCTCCTCTTGCAGGAGCGTGGAATTAGTTTTAATCCTTCAGTGATCTTAAAAGCCTCGATAAATAGGATTATATATATATTTTTTTTGGATGCTGGCAACCCTGGCGATGCTGTCCGCCTGTGATGGCGTCACTCGCCGCCTGCACTGCATCCCTCTCCACCTTACCTTCACCCGGCTGAGGGTTGGGTTCCACTGGGGCATTTCCTCCATCCTCTCAAACAGCTCCCGGTGCAGCCGGGCCACCGGCGCGGCCAGGACCACCTCTGCCCGAAACACCTTGCCCAGCCCGGGAAGGGCAGCACTGGACACGGCGGCCCCGGTGTCCTTGGAGAACAGAGAGCCTGATCAACCCCAGATACCCCGAGAGGTGTGGGCTACCCGCTGAAATCCCTTGCTAATAAATCATTCTGGTCCTCTTTATAACCGCTTAATGAACAAACATGGTAAATAACAGCAACGGCGCAATCTGTTGGGTTTCTCTGCAGAAGCGCTGCTGGCTTTCCCCAGGAACTGGGGGAGTTTCCCCTTAATTATCTGAGTTTTCCCTTCCAAGCCTTTTCCTGCTATTTACCTTGCAGATTTACTTAGGGAAGGCTCGCTTGGAAACCCTTCTTTGTTGTGCCTGCTTTTTGCGCGGCACAATCTCCTGCACCCATGGGGGGCAGGAGGAATCAGAGAAGCAAATCTCCCCTCCCCACAGACTCGTTTCTCCTCCCGAGGGCTTTTCGGGCACGCAGCAGCAAAGGCAAGGGGCAACTGGGCTTTACCAGCATCGTTTCTGCTTGCCAGCCCGTGTGCTGCTGGAGGATGCTCAGGGCTCCCTGCAGGGCCATTTCTCCCTGGGTGATGTAGGAGAGGTCCACGCTGGAGAGCCGGCCGGGGCTGATGTCTCCATCACGTTCTGGGCGTGTGGCTGCAGCAGCAAGGCAGAGTAACGTGAAAAATCCATCGTGTGTGTGTGTGTGTGTGTGTGTGTGTCCCAGCTCTGCCTGCGCACGTGGCTGCGGGTACGGAAGTGCAAACGGAGCTGGAGCTTTGGGTTTTGTTGACCCAACATCTCGGCTTGTACCAGGCAGAAAACCTTGCTCTCAGGAGCATCTCTGGCCTTCATCTGCTGTGTCTGTGCTGGCTGCTTGAAAAGCTTTTTGAAATTGCTTTCCAAATCAATTCCCAGTAACACGGTGGTACAAATTGCACGTTGCTTGGGTATTATTAACATTGCACAGGCAGCCTTTTAGACTAAGCCACGCTTCAAAAAAACAGATTAATTTGCCAATTTTCAAGACTTTAGGTAAGTGGTGGAACTCGAGACATGGGAGACATGCAACAAAGGGCTGATAAGTGACCATAACCTCTGCTGAAAGCTTTGGCTGCCTCTACGGTGAGCTAATGCAATTTACCTTCCCTCAATCTCAGGGTCTCCCCGCTAATTCAATTTGCCACCAGTACGGGGCAGAGGGAGGGAATGCTTTTAAGCTACCAGAGAGCTGGAGACCAGCCCGTCAGTGAGAAGACAATTAATTCTGTCCCACAAAATAAGGGTGAAATCATATGGATAGGTTTTGATACCCATCCCTCCATCCCTTTTTTTGCAAGGGGGTTGTGAGCAGGGCTGGGAAACGTGGTGGTACCCGAGTGCCCAGGCTGAGCTTACCTATCTCCTTCCCCATCAGCCTCTGAATATAGTGAGGAATTTTGGAAGGCAGGTGGTGGGATCCTCTCACCGCTAGCCCTCTCATGTCCTTCTGTGTCGCCGCAACGGCTGTTATCTTCAAGCCTAGGGGAGAAACGCCTGGGTTTTGGTGAGCACGGGAGGAAGATGCCAATGGGGCCCCACATCTCTGCTGGAAGTTCATTTGCAGCTAAGACCAAGAGGTGGGAGGAAAAAAAGGCGCATTTCCAAGGGAGCACCTCCCAAGGAGATGCCCCCCGTCAGACGCAGACTTAGCATCTCCTTTAGGACCCGTCTTTTCTGACGGTTTTTCCTGAGATCCGGGGATGGGGATGGGGGGAAGCGAGCGGTGCCTTACCGGGCAGGCGGCGGAGATGGTCGTGGGCAATGCCGCAGCAGAGCTTGAGGGTGGCCGGCAGCATGGCAGAGGAGCGGGGTGACCTCCAGGACCACACTGCATCCCTGCAGCCCTTTATAGCCGGCCTGAAGGACGGGACCTGATGATAGGACCACGCTGCCAGATAGGAGCTGGGAATAAGGAGGACTCAAGGACAAGGGAAACTAGAGGAGGGGCTGGAGGGAGAGGCCACGCTTCCCTCTGAATGAGCAGCCCCTGCCCTTCCTCCTGCCCTGGGCAGGCAGCTGTGAATGAACACATCTCCAGGACATGGATGAGGTGGGACACTTCATGGGTCCCCAGTGTCACTTGCTTGAGGACTGTGGGGGGAGATACAAGCAACGCGGCTGCTTGTTAAAGCCATGCTAGCTGGAAATGGTGCTTCTTCCTATGGAAACTTGATAGAAGTTATGGTGGTAACTGCTGCTGCTGTTACCTCCTCAAGTGACTCCTAATTTTCCTCCTTCCTACTTTACTCCCTCCCGGTTGTCCCCCGCAGACCTCTATTGCTCATGGTGGTGGTGGAACCACCACATCTTTTGGCATGAAGTTATGCAGTCCTTTCCTTGTGTTTTCAATGGCCCCTCTAAAAAGGTTAAACACAAAACCAACTTAAAAATTGCAGGCCTTAAAATGCAGCCACACCATATTCCTCTGGCCCTTTCCAAGTGCTTTGGAAATCCCACTTGATTTTTACCATGGAAAGGCTCTTCCACCTGGATGTACCCAAGGAGTTGGAAGCTTCTCTTTTGCTTAGCATCACTACAGCTCACCTTACCTTCCATCTCTGAGGTTGCAACTGCCAAAATATTTGGACAAGGAGGCCAAGGGGGATTTGGGGCTTTAAAAGGGATGGACAAGACTTCAAGGCTTGCAACCCGGGGTGGTTGCGGCCAGTAGGTTGGTCCTTGGGATGGGAACAGTCCTTCTGTGGCTGCCATGCAGACCCTGGTTCCCTGGCAGCTCTGGGGCTGTCACAGCGGTGATGGGGACAGTTTGGTGAACCTATATAGTGTTGCATGTTGCTTTAATAAGTGTATTATTAGGAGTGGTGTGGCAAGAGAGATGCCTGAGGATAGCATTTGGGCATGGCAGAATAACCACGGCGGAGAGTAACTGAGTAAGGAGAAGCAGAAGTAAGGAAGCAGGAGAAGCAGTGGTAGGAAATTACTGTTTTCACCCCAAACTGATGGAATTAAGTACGCTTATTCACTCTTACACTCACAGGGATGGAGGAGGAGGAGCAGTTTCCCAGGAAAACTTCAGCTTTTTTTTTTTTTTTTCCCCATGGGTTTTGGCCCTGCTGTGCTAGAAGGTTTTATCCCAGTCCTGGGGACTTACTCAACCAGTTCCCAGGCTCTCTGCCTGACTCCCCAGAGCCTGGCCCTGAGCTTTTCCCCCTCGGCGTTTCCTGCAGGGATAACCTCATGGCACAGCCACTCTGGCTTGCACAGCTGTGCCCAATTGCAGCTTCACAGCTTTCTCCCTCCATTCCTGATTGCTGGGCAGGTTATAAAGGCAATCCCTTGCGAGCTATGGGTTGCGTGATGCTCCTCTGCTTGTATATGGCCTGCTCCAGGGTGACTTCTTGGTTGGTGGCACTCAGATATGTGCTTGGCCCATGCTGGCAGGAAAGCTTGCGGATGTGTTCGGGTGATGTGCATGGTCCAAAGCAGCTGCAAGCTTTGCAGAGGGGCTTGGGAGCTTCACCGTAGCCTAACTGGAGCTCTACGGGAGATTTGCTGCTGACAGAGCTCTCTCTTCAGTGCTGGGGTTGACGCTGCTGCTTGTGGTGAGTTGCAAACCGCTTTTTGTGGATTTTTTCATGGGGTGTGGGGAGTCATTGGGGCCCAGCAGTTGGAAAATACAATACCTTTCTTTTGCAAGCTGCCTAGGAAGGAGAGAGTGGTGGATGAGAAGAGATCTACCCCAGGGCTTTAAACGTGCACCTCTGCTAGCTGCTGGGGAGAGCCGGTCCCCGTTGGTGGTATATCCTCTCACACACATTCCCCTCACTTTTGTGCATACTTTCTAGTGTTTTGTCTCTACAGAAAGCGGTGACGGACAGGCAGATAATGTTTTATCGCCCCATTTGGTGAGCGGTGTCCACACGCTCTCTCCTGAGGGCTGTACGAGATGTCCTGGGAATAGAGTGACTTGGGGGGGGGAAAACAAAAGAAAATATCAAACATTGCTTGTGATGGCAAGCTCAGAGGTCAGGAGAGGATGGCGTTTCCACATGAGATCCCAGCTTGGAGCGGTGAGAGGCTGCCATGGGTCAGCCCTGGTCCATTGCCTGCTGATGCGAAGGTCCCACGACTTTGGATGCTGGTTGTGGGACACCCCTGGGTGCGGGGTGCCCTGGGCACAGGCCTGGCGTGGCTGTAGCAGAGAGATTTTTGCTTGACATCTCCACCAGGTTTGGCTGCAGCCGCTGGAGGTCACTGCTGATCTGCAGCTCCACAGGCAAAGCCACTTCTGGAGAGCCCTGGCTCCCAGGGGCTGGCTCTGGACTTCTCTGCCTCTTAACTGCCTGCAGGGATCCCTGGGGCTGCTGGCACGTAGGACTTCCACCAGAAATAAGATCTGGCATCCCCAACCCTCCCCTGTCCCCTGCTGCTGGATGCAAGGACTCTTTGGGGACCCATCATTTCTGATTGCCCAGCTCAGTGTAGGACCTCCTGGGAGGCATGCTGGCCCAGGGAACACAGAATCATAGAAAATCCAACCAAGAATTTTGCTTGGAAGAGATTTTAAGATTATCAAGTCCAACTGTTAACCTGGCACTGCCAAGTTACCACTAAACCACGTCCCTCAGCACCACGTCTACATGTCTTTTAAATACCTCCGGGGATGGTGACTCCACCACTTCCCTGGGCAGCCTGTTCCAAGGCTTGACAACCCTTTCAGTGAAGAAATTTTTCCTAATATTCAACCTAAACCTCCCCTGGTGCAACTCGAGGCTGTTTCCTACATCTCACAAGCAAACAGCGCTGCCACATGTGAAGTGCAAAGCCTGAAACCGGTGCTTTGGGAGGCAAAGGCAGAATTTTAGCAGCATGGAATTGTTGGAGTTGGAAGGGACCTTCTAGAGATCATCTAGTCCAACTCCCCTGCCAAAGCAGGGCTGCCCAGAGCACATCGCTCAGGACTGCATCCAGGTGGATCTTGAAGATCTCTAGAGAAGGGGACTCTTGAACTGGGGAGCCCGGAACTGGATGCAGTTATTCCAGTTGTGGCCTCACCAGTGCAGAGTAGAGGGAGAGAATGACCTCCCTCCACCTACTGATCACACTCTTCCCTATGCAGCCCAGGATCCCATTGGCTCTCTGGGTGATAAGGGCACACTGCTGGCTCATGGATAGTTTACTATCCACCAGGACCCCCAAATCCTTCTCCTCAGAAGTGTTTTCCAGCAGGTCCACCCCTAACCTATATTGGTATCTGGTATTCTTCCTCCCCAGGTGCAGGACCCTACACTTACCTTTATTGAACCTCAAAGCCCAGTGACCTCAAAGCCCCTATTGACTTTCATAGCCCAGTACTTACCCAGCTGCTGCCAAATGCCTAATGGGATAAGTACAGTTATTACCAGGCAAACTCACAACTGCTTTTGCCTGCCAGGGCAGTTTTTGCCTGGTGTGGTAACAGCTCTGGAGGTACCAGCTGTAATTACACAGCCACTGGTAACAGCCAGCACACACGGGACACTTAGGGAATGAAAAAGCCCTGTTTTAAGCTGCTGTCCTGTGCAACTTGAACACCTGTTGTGCTAAACTTCAAGCTTCCCTTAGGCCACCTTTTTGGTGAAGGCTGTGAAGCATGGAGCACTCCTGCAGAACCCATCCCTGCTCATCACCCGAGGGGATGTGAGCCTCCAGAACGCTGGACAAAGACCTAACTTGTGGGTTCCCTCCCGTTTTTAGGACAACTTTGCTCATCTAGTGAGTTTGCACAAGGCTAGGTGTGGTGTTGACGCCCAGCTGGAGCTGTCAACTTGCCCACCAGCATCGCTTTCAGGGATGTCCTGCCCTGCCCCTTCAGCACCCATTGCCTGCACCTGGGATCACTGCTTGGTGCCACTTTCATGTTCAAATTGCAGCCTGGCAAGTGGCAAATACTGCTGCATGATCCATCAGCCCAGCCAGGCCTCATTGAGCAGCTCATCTTAACTTGGGCTTAGCTACTTGCCCAGGTGAAGCAGGTGCTTGGGTGCCTTAGGGGCTTACCAAAAAATAATGCAAATAACATGCAGGGGGGTGTCTCCCAACCACCAACTTTACGGATGTTTCCATGAAGTGCGTCGGCAAAATGGATTCAGAAATGCACGCAACATTTTCAGACATTGCTGAATGTTTCAGACGCACTGAGAAAAACAAACAAAATGGTACGGGGCCACCAGGTCTGTGTTCTGTCCAATCCGTGTTCCTCCATCCTCAGCTCAACGTCTCAGGGTGCAAACTGGTGTTAATGGGAAGTACGCTGTCTGTAACACCAGAAAGACCAGAGCTCCTGAAAGGGCTTGAGTTCAGAGTCTAAAGGGGGTATAGTTTTTGCCTCACCTGGTACTTATAGTCCTTCCAAAGCTAATCAAGGGCAGAACATGCTCCCCATCGCGTTGGGTAGGTCCCACTGGGCTTCAAGACCTCAGGACAGCAGGGCTGGCTTGCTTTGTTTTTCAAATTTTAACGGCAAACTTCATTGGTGAGTAATTTTCACGTTTGAAGGAGTTTTCCAGCTAAAAGACAAAGAATATGCCAACGTAACACGTTTCAAGGAGCAGCAGAAATACACAAAGATGCTTAAAAATAATTAAGTAAAAATAAACTTCATCTTAATCGTTTCATGCAGGGAGTAAACAGAGAGGATGCGCTTGTAACGCCCTGTCATGTACAACATGCAGCGATTTTTTCCGTAGTTCTTTTCTAATGGCTTGCATGCGAGCCTGGATGCAAAGTAGCTGCGTGGAGACGGGGAAGATCCTCCAGGAATTGCTTTGCATGTGGAAATGAATTTCAGTTCAGCCACTTCAGAGCAGTTTTTTTGGGTTGGGTTTTTTTTTTTTTTGTTTACTTTCCACTGACATGAAATCAGCCGCGATTGCGTCGCATGCGGGATTGGTTAGCCGGTTACATAACGCTTCATAAATCCAAGAGAAATAATATAAAACACATCACCCAGTCTGGGAAGAGTAACAGCATCTCAGCCGCTGTCACTAACCCGCCCGGGCCAGGCAGCGGCGAAGCATCTGAACCGATGCTGTGGGGAGGGGGGTGGATGCAGGGCCGCGCCGCTGCGTGATGGATGCGATTAGGAAAAATGCTTGTGGCATGCGTATAAGCCTTGAAGACAGAGAGGTTGCCTGGGCAGAGGGAGTGCAATGGTAAGGGTGTAGGGAACAGCAGAGCTGCTGCTCCCGCGGGGAGGGCAGCTCACCCCGTCCCGCAGGGCAAGGCAGGCACGTGCTCGCGCGCCCAGCACCAGCTGTCTCTGCTGCTGGTGTAAGGTATTACTTCATCCTATTAATTCTCCTTCGAGTACTTCGTAGAATCGTAACGGCCCTGTCAACAGAAAGAGCAAGGTTTGTTGATTAAATTATTTACCGCAGATTGTTTCCGCAGCGGCGGTGGGGAGGAGAGAGGACATTTCGCTGAGATGCCAGGGCTGGTGGTCCCCGGAGACCCAGAAGGAAGGGAGGCGACCCAGGAGGGGCTTGCTAGGCTAAATGGAAAACAGTGATGCTGAATTGCACCCAAAAAATGGGGTGCGCAGGAAGGGTGCAGGCACCTCTGGCTCTGCAGTGCCAGCGCCCTGGATCTCACAGGAAAGCTGTCCGACCCACGGGTCTCTTGACCCGAGCGCCCTCCACTGCTCCATTGCACGGAGGATCATCTCTTCTTCTCATTTTCCACGTTCTCCTGCCCGCTTTTTTTCTAGTCCCAGGGGAGACGTGCTGCCTCTTTCATCCCTTGGGCATGGCACCAAGAGATGCCCCGGCTGGCTCTACCTCTGCCGTGCTGTGGTTAAATACCAACAGAGGAAAAGCTGGGGATGAAGGGGTTAATTACTACAGGCTCAGCACAAGCCAAGTCTGTAAGTGACTCCCTATTGCTATTTTGAAAAGAGGCTGCCTGGAAAGGGAAAGGAAAAAAAAAATGAAAAAAAAAAAAAAAAGAGGTTTACTTTACAACCATCATTATTTCATCTGCAGAGTTTATACAATGGAAAATAAAAGCCAGGGTATGCGAAGTCAAATCATTTCTGTTTCATTAATGGTATGGAAATCGTTTTGTTTTTATAGGGGAAAAACAAATGTGAACTTGATGTGTGTGTGTGTGTGTGCGCGCACATGCAACTCCCTTCATTGCAAAGGGCAGAGCAGTGAAATCCAGAAATAAAAAATGACTCAGAGGCCGTAGGATCTATGAGTCAGTTGCGCTGTTGTTGTTTTTAAACACAAGCGAGAGCACAATATGGCAGATAATTGCCCGTGCAGCCCTCCCATCTCAGGCGTCCCTGCCAGCCCCACTGTCCTGCGGTGGCATCAGTCTGCTCCCTGCCACCCCCACGGACCCCGCACCGGCACCCACACCTTGGGACAAACCGGGGCCCAGAGGGATGGAGAGCGGGTTATCCCAGCAGGAGGAGCTTCTGGGGAGAGAAAGTGAAATCTGGGGCAGGAAACTCGAGATCTCCCAGAGGGGAAGCTTCTCGCTGCGGGTGGAGGAAAGGGGTCCCGCGCGTTGCCCGGTTTCAGTGCCTTGGGCACGAGCAAGACGGGCTGTCGTGGTGGATGGAGGAGACGAGCAGCTCCCAGGGCAGACGGAGGAGCCTGGGGGTCAGTCCTCACCCGTGGGCGCAGACATCAACTGACCAAAATCAAAGAGAAACCGCTCCGGCCAAATCTTTCCCGCCCCCGGAGCTCCAACTCACCCAGATGGTGCCAGCTTTGTTGGGGCATGACCCTGGGGTACCTCTGCGTGAAACATCCCGGCGCCCCAACAACGGAGTCATTGCGCCGAGGCGTAGACAACTCGCGAGAGGTACCTGAGGAACACCGGAGATTACCAAAGCAGAAGGACGGACAATATTCCGCAGAGCTCGTCTCTCCCTGGGGTCAAGTTAGATCATGACGTAATTTAAGCATCTGAAAGAGATTGGGGAAGTCTGCTGGTACGATCCATACCCAATTTACTTTGTAATGGGACTAAGCAGTATTTGCTAAACACTTAATTTAAAGGGATATTTTCACAAAGGAAAAATAAGTGGTGGAATAAGTCGGTTACCAGCCTGTTTGAAGAAGGTCCAACCAAACCAGAAATGTATACTGCAAGTCTTTCTGGCACCAGGAAGCGCTGGTGTCTAACGCAATCAAAATCAGTCCTTTTTTATTCACCAGGAAACTTTACTGGCTCATTCCTTGCTCCATACTGTACTCTGCCAAGTACAGTATTTATTACGCAGGACGATGTGGGGACCACATACCTGAGGACAGAGCCTGGTCCTCTGAACAGAATGCAGCATGAGCACTGCTGGGTTTCCTAGGGGAGCTGGGGGCTTGTGCCTCACAGGGGCAAAAAAAAAAAATGGGATAATGAGGTTTTTTCAGCTCCATTTGGTCTGCTCTACCTCTCCTACAAAGATGAAGATACAGCGTTTGTAAACACATGGATGGAGAAGAGTGGCCCAATACTAAAAACTCTGGTTCAGCAGCTGAAAGTAGCACCGGATTCCACCAGTGGAGAACAGAACTGAGCTGGAGGAAGCTGAGCTCCATCCAAAATAAAAGTACAGCACTGGGGAGATCCTGCAAAACATGGGGAGATGCCGCAGTAACAGTGGGGGCTTTGTGACAGATCGGATCTATCTCAAGGTGGAGCCGACTGCGGGAAATGTGGGATCCCTGTTACACAGGTCACGCTGGACAAACCGCAATGGGGAGTTCTGACCTTGCATAGGATCTCCTGGAAATCAGGGACATAGGAATTACCCTGACATAGCCCACCCGTGGCACTGGTGGTTGCTTCATGGAGGAGGCAGCTCAGGAGCAACCTGCCAATGAAGAGCATGGAGGTCCTGGTGTTCTCCCATGGGTCAGCGAGAGAGCACAGCCTGTCAGCCCGGCTGCTGTTTTAATCTTAAAAACAAGTACTGTATATAATAGGGAAGGAATTTGTTTGTTCTCATAATAATTTTATGAGAGGCTCTGCTGTGGTGTAGTCATGTCATTAGCCGTGGATCAAAGCCCAAGGCAAAGCCTAATCCTGAACTCGGCAGTGGATGAAGGACTTGCTGCCGAGCCCGGGCTCACCCAGGTGGGAAAGCCGGTCTCAGCACAGGTTGAGTTTCCATCAGGGCACCTACCTGGGGGTTTCCAGGAGCAACATGGCTGCAGGGTTGAGATACAGGTGCTCCCCAGTCCTGCGTTTAAGCCTGCTGCCGGTCAGAGACAGCCACAGAGCACAGCAGCTGGCCTCCCAGGCCTTAGTTCCTCCCAGTGCAAAGCCCAGGGGTTACAGGTTGACTGACCTGCCTGGAAAAGATGGTGCAGAGACCTCCCAGAGCCACTGCAGTGACAGCAAGCTGGGAAGCCCTCTGCAATTCACAGAATCACGGAATTGTTGGAGTTGGAAGGGACCTTCTAGAGATCATCTAGTCCAACTCCCCTGCCAAAGCAGG
>JAOXJK010000002.1:3715112-3732129 GCA_025774025.1 Xenus cinereus
AAGGTCTCCCCTCAGCCTTCTCTTCTCCAGGCTAAAGAGCCCCAGCTCCCTCAGCCTTTCCTCATCAGGGAGATGCTCCAATCCCTTCATCATCTTTGGAGCCTGTGGTGCTGCACTCCAGCACTATGAGGGGGTTTGGGTCTGGAAGATCCTGGACAGTTTGGAGCTATTGTCAAAGAAATGGGTCATTTTACAGGAATGCCCATGTTCCTTCACTATCTTTTGCTATTTGAGCATCCAATCAGAACTGGGTGGGGGGAAGGTCTCCAGAAGGGACCTGGGAAACTTTAGGGTTCACTGGCTCAGCAGGAGACCAAAGCTTCCAGCGGGAAAGAAAACTGCTAAAATCCCCATTGAAATCTCCTCACCAGTTCCAAGGGGGCTGGACACATGTTTCCAGCTCCAGCCCCAGCTGTAGCACCTGGCCCCTCTGTCAGGACAAGTATCATCCTTCAGGACTAGAAGTTTGACTGATTGAGGGTAATGCTGTTGCTCAGCAGTAAAACCTGGACTAAAATCTTTTGGGGTTTCCATGCCACCTGAACGCTGGTATCCCATCATGTGCAGGTAATCAGCAAATTTCACTTATTTGTTTAGGGCAAAAGTGATCTGGTATCTGCTGTAAGAGCTCACCCATCAGCAATGTTATCTCCTTCCCACCCCAAGGGATTTGGGCATTTTTTTGATTTAGCCTGTGCAATGCAAACCTTGGCTGAATGATAAATCTTCCACTGTAAATCTTCTTTAGAGAAGGGGGAAAGAGGGCAACGTAAAAGGTCCTAAATGGGCAGGTGGGTGCCTCCTGGCTTTGGCTGAGGAGCAAACATTGAGGTTGAGAAAGGTTTTTGGGTCCAAATAGTCCTCAAAGCTCTGGCAGAGCAGCGTGGTTTTGGATGGGGATTCAGGCCTGTGCAGACCCATAGGAAAAGTGGTCACAGGGGTGGTGCATGCCAACAGAGGTTAGAGCAACTCCTCGGTGTGTAAAAGAGCCCGAGTCAGCCCAAATCCTGATGGTGAGACAGGAGAAATGGGAAACAGTGGGATGCTCCACGGGGAAAGGGTGAAGATGGGGAGCTAGTGGGACTTGGAGCTGCTATCAGCTGCTCTGCAGAAAGCTGAGCAACGCATCAAGGGCAACATGGGCTCCCTCCTCCCACGGTCACACAGTGATCCTCCTGTTCAGACCCGAGGGCAAGTCCCAGGGCAATTACCCTCTGTGTCCTTGGGGCCAGCTCTGAGCGAGACTGCTCTGTAATCAGCAGAGCCTTGATGCAGGGGAAGCCCTGATTTTTAAGTGAAGTCTTGGATGGCCTCCAATACCTTTGCAGAAGTCGGCAGGAGAGGGATAAGACAGTGTCTTCAGCCCCATGGGAACCCTGTCGCGGGGCTGCCATAATCTCCTAATGGTGCTTTTGGGCTTTCTGGGAGCAGAGGTGGCCCTTGTGTCCCCATCTTACAGGCCTGATGGTGCTTTTTAGCTAAATGCATCTCTGGGATGCCCTAAATATGGACCTAGAAAGTAGGTCCCTTGGGAGTGTGACTTTATTTAAAGGTGACTTTGGCCATGCTGTTCTTGCTGGGAGTACCTGTGCTATGGGAGCTGCCCTCTGCCTCTCTCCTCTTCCCAGCTGTGTATCCAGAAAAGTGAAGAGTCAGAGAAAATATAAAAATACACGGCATTTATTTCTGTACATAACCAAAGCACTCATAATTAGTGTCTCTAGTTGGAAAACCAGACAAGTTTTCTCCTCCCAAACCAAAAGACTCGGTGCTATGTTGTCAGGCTCATAATTTAAAAAAAAAAAACCCCAACAACTCAATGTACCTTTTCTTCCTAAAAAGCACATTTTCTCATACAAAAAAATATTTCAAAGGCACATTCTTATCAGGAAGGAATGAAGAAATACTGCTTTTTTCCTTGCGAGCCTCCCTCCAGCGCTGGAGAGGTGTTTGGTGGTTGTGGCTGATAACAATCCAACTTGAGAGGAGAATGCAAAACAGAACAATATTTACTTGAAGTTAACTGTAATTTTCACAAATGGTCACCAAAAGAGCCCAAATATCAGCAGAAAAGGGAAGCTGTTGTATCTCTTTGTTGCTGGAACGCTGCCTTCCTGCATGTAGGGTTGAGGCAATCTTGTCTCCATCTGCTGCCTCGATTAAAAGAGACATGGGGAACTGCCATTCAGGTGATAAGAGAGGCCAGAGGCTTCTCCATTAATATGTAAACTTTGGACCAAAAGGGAAGATGAGAGGCTCTAGGCAGAAGCCACCTTCTGCAGAAGGCTCTAGGCAGAAAGGTTTTGAACCTGCATACACCAGCAAAAGGCACATCTAGCTTCTGTGTGCTGGCTTCTACAAAGAGGAGGAAGGGGGTAGGCTGGAGGTGTACCCCAGCACTTAACTTCTCCAGGTTGGGTTGAATAATGTCCCCCCTGAAGGATGATAACCTGAAGTTAACAGCTTTGTAACATTTGTCCAAGCTCTTCCTGTGATAATTCCCAAGTCCAGAAAGGACCACGTTAGTCAAACATGGTCTTTTGCCTTCCATGGCAACCAGCATTTGCTTTTGCCCCTTAAAATGGACAGAAACCACTAATGACTCATTAAAAAAATAATACCCAAAGGACAGAGAGTCTTCCAAATGCCTTGGCAGGATATGCCCGTGATTTTAAATCACCTGATTCCCCAGCTGAGCATCGCTGACTTCAGATCCAGCTCTGCATACTGCCACTGACACAGTAGTAATTTTTTTACTTCCAGTGTCTTTGCCCCATGCTGGAAGTCCTGATAATCTCAAAACCCCTTTTAATCCACTCTATGCAAACCCTAAAATGCTTGTGTTCTTCTGGTTTTTAATTACAAGGTGTGTTTTATGACCTCGGATGATTCTTGCAGTGCTGCCTATCTCAGAGGGGAAAAAAACGTGTGGAAAAATTCAAGTGCAGACACTCGAGCAGGAAGCAGAAGCTGAGGATCAGCATTAGGGTGGGATCTGCAGAGCTGTGATGAGATGCTTTAATGCCTTGGAGACACCAACGTCTCTTCCCGTTTTCCTTCAGCCAGTCACTGCTTGAGTTCCCCCATCTTCTTCCAGCCTCCCCCAGCAGCTAGAGGGTTTCCAGCATTTTTTTTCCACATTTTGAAGCTCTGTCTTCAAGACAACACTCCCTCTTTCAAGATGAGGATTGAGACCGCTGGTCCATGCTCTTTAGAAGGGTCTCTTGCAGTTTGCTGCACTCTCCCCTGCTTGGTTTTAACTTTGCCTTTGCTTATCCAGCTTTGGGGAAAGCTCTATGGGCCTCGTTCTTCTGCCTTGCTCCTTTTTATTTATTGTTTTTTGCCCCAAAATCTGACCCCACTGAAATACAGGCTGTTCCTCTCTCTTGGCCTTAGACCCAATAAGGGTCCTCAGACCATTATTGCCTGATGTGGCACCAGCCTCATCCCTGGCAACAGAGTGCAAATTCCCCCCGAGAGCAAGAAGATGCTGTGAGGGAGCTGAGTTGCCTTCGGATGCAAATAAATGCAAATATCTTCAATTAATCCGGAAAAAAACACACAATAACTGGCAACAGGTTGTGCAGCATTTTGTCTTGCTTCTCTGCCTTTCTCCCCAAGGGATTATTCTGGGGTGAATTTCTCTGCGGTTGCATTTTAAAAAATAATTTTAAAACCCCACACCTCCTTCAGGAATAAGTTTTGTTCATATTCCTGGACTCTTCTGGTGGCCACAAAACTGTGCATTTAAGGGGGGTTGTTC
Organism: Xenus cinereus; assembly: GCA_025774025.1. Lineage (NCBI taxonomy): Eukaryota > Metazoa > Chordata > Aves > Charadriiformes > Scolopacidae > Xenus > Xenus cinereus. The sequence goes on from JAOXJK010000002.1 coordinate 3,718,876, forward strand.
ACTCCCTCCGTGGGGAACCTCCTCCCTGCTGGCTGCAGATGTGCTCCTTCCTGACTGCTTTGATAAATGGGGAGAAAACATGGCATTTTTGGGTATAGGCTTGCAGAAGGGTTTCTTGGGCTCCGAGGAACTCATTCAATTGCAAAAGATGGCTGTTTTTCCACAAGGACCAGTTTTGGCTTCCAGCAAGCCCTTTCCCATGAAGGGGAAGAGTTCAGGCAGGGAAATCTCAGCCTTTGGGGTTGGGAGGGCAGGCTTGGCTTCTCCAGCCCCAAGCGAGGGGTGCCTCGGGGCTGTCCTGCAGCAGTTCCTCTTGTGGTCTCTTCTGATGCCTTTGTTGCAGCATTTTTGTCTTATTAAAAGATGGCTATGGAGGAGCTGAGCCCTTGACAGTTCAGGTTGGGTTCACAGAGAACTGGGGTGTGTAGCAGGAGAGGGGGTGACTATCCAGTCCCAAAGTGTTCTGACTCCCCTACTCTTCTGCTGTCAGCAGGAGGCTGCAGACCTTGGAGTTGGCCTGGTGCAAGGCAAACTCCCGCCCGGGCATGGTGCCCTGCCTGCCTTTTCGAGTGGTGCTGCTCTGGCTCCCAGCAGACTTGGAAACTGTGAAAATTTCTCTGTGGGACAAGGTGACAGCAAAATGGTCAAGAGGTTGTGGTGGTGGTGAACCTCAGCCTCCTCCCAGACCAGCATACTCACCATCTTCTGATGGTCTAGGCATGGTGCTTCCACCCATGTCATCAAGAAACTTGCAGTGTCCTTCCCCAAACCCTACCAGTTTTGACCCACCCTACTCAGTAAGTGTACAACCATTAATTCCCTCCTCTCCCCAGCAAGTCCTCCTTTATCTCAAGCACGTCATGATGTTTCTACAGTATCTGGCCGTATCTAGAGACTACCTGTATGGGACCTGCTCCTCTCTCAGCTGCAGGCACATGAGCACTGGGCTGCCAGAAAACCTCAGCATGGTGTCAAAGTGGATTGAGGCCTCTACCTCCATCTGGCTTCTCAGGGTGGCTTGGAGGAAAGGGGCATCTAGTTCTGCCTGGAAATCAATGGTGAGGCTTCCCCTGTGAGAGAGAAACACGTGGGTCCATCACCGAGCAATGGCCCCACGCTGGGCGCCATGCACTGGCACCCATGAGCATCTTAATTTTAGGTCTGGCTGTGTGAAACATGGAATGGATGGAACATCCCTTGTGCTGAGCCCCCTGGGCACCCTGTATTCCCAGAGCCAAGCAGCTTCCCCCCCCACTGCTGACCTCGTATTGATGCTGGTTTTCAGTTCCTGCTCCCAAATGCTCACGTCCATGTTGGCTGAAATGTCAAGCCCCAGCCCACCCTGGAGTTTGACGGCCGCTTGGAGGCCAGACTGCAGAGGAATGACCTGGAAGAAGGAGAAGGCAGAACTTGCTGTGAGCAGACACTGCTCCTGGCTGAGCTACTGCAGCAATGCATGGCTGCTGGGACTGCCCAGCCCAACCCCACAGCTGGGCTTGCATGGGAGCAACTCAAACCACGTGTGTTCCATGGCAGAGCCAGCCATTCTGCTGTTTTACCAACCCCAAGAGATATCTGACAGTGCCACCTTGCTCTTAGACCTGTATCTGCACCAACACACCTAAAATCCACCAGCTCATGCTATGGCATTCACTAGGGTTTGGCGTGGAGGCAGATTACCCCCCTGCCCCGATCCAGTACCTGGTGATGGTCCATCAATAGGAAGTTCCCTTTGACCACGCTTGTGGGTTCTCCACTGCTTAACAGGACCTTGGCCATTAAGTCTGTGTATCCCTGGAAGAAGACGATGGGCCGCAACTGAACATCAAAGAAGATAGCAGACATCCCGGCCATGAGCTCTGGCTCCTCTTCCCCTTCCAAGACATTTTCTCCCAGCATGGACTCCATCCCTTGTGCTTCAATAGTGACCTAAAACACAGAAGTGGAGACATGCAAGCTGCGTGGAGCAAAGCTGGAGAGTCCATTTCATGCTCCACAATACTATCCAAGTTGCTACTCTTGTCCAGCCCTTGGATAGGCAGCCTTTGAAGAAGGCCAGTGATGTAGTGGGCTGGATGGGTCATCCAAGCTATCCCTGAGCACCGTGCAGCAGCGGTGTTGCATCCCTTGGATTTTGGGGGAGCAGGGGGCTCCCTTCTTCAGAGCAGATCGGTCTGGCTTCACCTTGGTGATGGCGGGTGTGCATTTCTGTATTTCTGATATAGGGCACACGGTCCAGAGGGTGAGGTCAAGCAGCGTAAGGAGGTCAAGAGGGGACACGGGCAGGACAGTTGCACCACTGGGTTGGTGCTATCACCCCTCTCCACGTATATTTTCCCCCAGCCGCTCTCCCAGCAGCACACCTGAACGGCACGAAGCCGCTGGCCATGGCTGAGCAGCGAGAAGTCAGAGACGCTCTTCCTCAGGAATCCACCCTCCAAAAACAGCAGGTCCAGCCCGAAGGTGGAAAGCAGGTCCTGGGTGACTGAAAGGCAGAGAGACACCTGTAAGCATCCCCAGGCAGCACCTGGCGCATCTTTTCTTGTGAATGAGTCACTGAACAGCGGTCAACCAATAAATGCTCTGAGAGCAGCAGCAGGGGATGAAGGCTGAGAGAGAAGAAAACAGAGCTGGTAGGTGGGATCCTGGCAAGTGCATCTCCTGTGCCTGGTGCCACCAAGTCAGCGCTCAGCAGGATGGAGTGGTTTCTTAAAACAGCTTGTCCAAATTGATTGAGGGAATTGGGAGGTCTCTGAGTACACCTAAAGGCAGGAACCTGAGAGCTCCTTGGTAATTTGAAAGCCTCCTCAATATGGCTAGTCCTGTAGAGCTGTCCCACCCATGGTCAGGGTGGCTGACCTGCACACATCTCATGTGTTAGCCAGCAAATATCTGGTAAAGCTAATTGATCCAGAGGGGAAAGCTGCTCTGCACCACCTCCTTCCATTCTTGCAATAACCAAAGGATTTAGTAATGCAATGGTTTTCTTCCAGGCATCGACTATCTTGCCTCCACCTACTCCCCACCAAGGTTAGAGTGAGTTAATTTGTAGAGGGGCAGAAATGCAAACTGAGGGGCAGGATTTAAGCAGATATTTAGCAAGTGTCATTTGTTGCAGTCTTTCTGAAGTTTGACTATTTTTATCTCAGTACAAGGATTCTCACCTTTGAAGAGCGTATTAAAAATACCCAAGGAACTGAAGGAATGTAGCTAAACATCTTGACTTATCAGGAAAAGCATAGAAAATCCCACCTATGGTTTATCATTAATTTCATCTCCAACTGAAGTCCCTCTTTCAAATTAGCAGGATTTGGGAAAAGTATGTGGCCCAGCCCTCCTGCTGTCGGGGTGTCAGAGAAAGGTATATGTATCTCAGGTGATGGCAACTAGCCAGCCTCAGCTGGTGCTGAGGGACATGCTCAGAAACCTCACACTGAGATTTTGGGGCATTTCTGAAAAGCTAAGGTCTCTTGTGAAGGCTGTCTTTCCCCACCAGCCCCTCCTTTAGCTGTTTGAAGGGACCATGGGATGAGGGTCCTCTGTGATGTCACCTGTCAGAGGTCCTGAGAAAGAAGAGGAGATGCCAGCTTTCGAGAAGAAGTTGTAATTATTTATCCGTGGGTCTCTCATGATGTCTTTCAGTATCTTCCTGGAAGCAAGAGGGAAAGGGTATGTCAACACCAGGAAGGAAGGAAGGGAAACTCCTCTGAACCTCCTCCTCCTCTGAACATGAGGAAAAAACTTCTTTACTTTGAGGGTGACAGAGCCCAGGGAAGTGGTGGAGTCTCCTTCTCTGGAGACATTCCAAACCTGCCTGGATGCATTCCTAAGCAACCTGCTCTGGGTGGACCTGCTGCGGCAGGGGGTTGGACTAGATGATCTCTAAAGGTCCCTTCCAACCCCTTCCATTCTGGGATTCTGTGAAAATGTCAGTGGCCGTTACGGAAAGCTGTACAAAGAAGGAAATTCAAATTTCCAAACTATTTCTCTCTGTTGCCCGAAGAAGTGTGAGCAAAAGAAGGAAACGGGCAGACATGAGCTACCCGGGGATTTCCCTCACCTCCGATGTATTAGGGTGAACCAGTCAGATATTTTGGCGCAGCTTTTGCTTGGGTCTGAAAAATGTTAGTGCTCGTTTTGTTTTGTGCTGATAGGGAGATTAACGAAGTTACAAGTTGTGCGCCGCCCTGCCCCACCAGCCAGAGCTTTGGCCTCCAAGGTCTCTGCCAAAGCCACGAGCCTGGGCCCCGCTGCCAAGGGGCAGGATGAGGAGGGACACCAGGTTTAGGCTGGCTGGGTGGCATCTGCATGAGCAGATGAAGGTCCCTGCTCTTTTCTTCCTCCTGCAGCTGGGAATTTCACCGTATCATAGAATGGTTTGAGTTGGAAGGGACCTTAAAGATCATCGAGTTCCAACCCCCTGGGCAGGGACACCTTCCACCAGACCAGGTTGCTCAAAGCCCCATCCATCCTGGCCTTAAACACTTCCAGGGATGGGGAATTTCCAGGCAGCTCCAAGAAGTGATGCTGGCAGGCTGGGTCAAAAGCCACAGCCAGAATGTGGAGGAGGAGAAAAACGTGATGCAGAGCTAGAGTGGGAAAAATACAGCTGTGCCCTCCAGACCCACCTTGCGGGATGGTGGTCAGCATGCAGGCTGTTCCGGACCTTCAGCAGCAGAAAAGTGGCCGTCTCTGTCTCCAGCTCCTTGGTGGCCAGCAGGATGTTGATGACATCCATAGGCGAGGGCTCGTTATCTAGGAGCACTTCTGCAGCGGCCAGGCGACAGGTTTTTTCGTAGCTCTTCCTCTTCTCGTGGAAAATCCTCCTCATGGCTCGCTTCACCTGACACAAGGAGGGCAATGAAAAAGGTGCTGTGAGGGTGGTGATGTGCAAATGGTGGCTCTACCCCCTGATGGTTTGGCTTTGAGTGGGAAGAGAAGCACCAAGCCTCGGCAGCTTCATTTCTTACCTTGTCGGAGATGTGCTGAGCAGGGAATCGCCGCAGGGCAGAAATGGCCACGGTGGCAAGGGTGGCAGGACCCTCCTCGGCGTAGTCCAGGAGGGTGGGGATGGTTTCGGGGAGCACTGCGTTCCCCAGGGCCAGCAGGTAAATGACCATCTCGGACTCCTCCTTGGCATCTCTGAGCCCCCCAAGGATGGTTTTCACCCCACGTTCCACCTCCTGCTTGGGGTTTGCAGGAGGGCAGAAGCAAAGGAGAATGAGAGGAAGGACAGGAGACATTTTGGGAGGAGGAGGGAGGGTCCGAAAAAGCCTAAAGGCTGCAGAGTACCCACCTGTAGCCCACACAGCTTCTGCTGGCACAGCTTGCCCACCAGAGAGCCCACGGCAACTATCCCTGTCTCCCAGACTTCAGGGGCCAGCTGCTTCCCATCCAGCTTGTCCTGGGCACAAGGAGAGAGGGGTATTAGGAAATGGGGGAAAAAAAAATAAATGGGTAAAAGACAGAGTAGGAGTGTGTTTTACCTATTATCTCAAAGGGTTTACCAAAAAAGTAAGAAAAAAGGAGTTCTTACCTGCCTTGAAGGAGGCCATGCATAATTTAATTGGATAAAATGCTGATTTTTCACAGTGGCTTTTAATTGAGCTTTTATTATCTGCAATGCACTGACATAAAGCACCTTCTGCTGAACGCTTTTTCTCTGAGGAACATCTACTCCCATCGCCAGTCTCCCATTAAAGGCACATAAAATAATCCCATAAGCAGGAAGATATATTTCTACAGAAACGTATTTTCCTTTTTCATGAAAATACACTTGCTGTTCCCTCCTGGCTGAAATGGGCTGAGGATCCATCCTGGATTCAGGGAGGGAGACAAATGTCTGCACTTACTAACACCAGGCGGAGAAGCTCTCCTGAAGGCCGGGGAGAGAAAGCTGCTGCGTAGAGAAACTTCTCCAGCAGGGACTTGGGCTCCTTGCTGAAATCCAGAAAGTCCGAGAGAGCCGCCAAGGATGCCACCGACTGTGCGGCCACCGCTGCCTCCACGACAAAAGGGCTGGAGCGAGAAGAGGGAGGTCATCAGTGGTGTGACCCACTGAGAACTGGAGAAGAAATGAGGTACCCTATGCAGTTCCTTATCCCCCTTTCTTTTCTCCATGCTTTCCTCTTGTTTTAAAACTCACAGGATCTTCAATTCATGGGTTAAAAAAGCACCTAGAAGGTTGACTCTTGCTCTGAACTCAGCTATGTCACTGCAGAGAGGCCCTAGTGCCCACATGGACAAGGGGTGGATGCTATGGCCATGGGTGGATGGTCTGTAAATAAGAGACCTCCAACGATATTTGCAGAAAGCCTTGCTGTATCTTTCCCTCCGCTCCAAATCCAGCCAAAAAAAAAAGCCCCCCAAAGCCATGCAGTGTTTGTAGAGAACAGGCATTAAGAAAAATCAGAGTACATTTGAACTGGTCAGGACAGCTGCCTGGACCAGATATGGACCAGCATCAAACAACCCTAGTCGCCAGGGACAGGAATGTAGGGTCGTGTCAGGGCTCTACATGCACAGAAAGCCAATTTTGGCAAGATAGCTCCTGAGGTTCTCACAGCATCTCCTCAGGCGCTCTCCTCAGCAGCTGCAGAACATCTCTCTTCTTGGCGCTGCGGAGCATCTGGATGAACCTCTGGAACCGCCACATGGTTGCCGCCTTCGAGGTGTCCACTTTGAACTTCTGGCTGTCAAAAGCCTTCAGGTAGGCTCTCAGCTGTAAAGATGAGGTTTGCTAGGTGGAATTTAGCCTCTTTTCCCCCCGATCCTGAATCATGGGATAATGTTTATACTCAAGAGGTATTTAGGAGTGGGAGGGGCCCTTGGGAGTCATGCAATTGGCTGCAGGCATCTACTGCAGCTTCCTACCCCCAATGCTGAAGGCTTGTGCTGAAGCCCAAATGTGCCAGGAAAAGAGGAGGAGAAACTGTTGAGCATCACCGGTGCCTGAGAGTCATTGCAATTCCAGATTTCCTAGGTGACAAGCCTGGAGGACTTGAGGAGGAAGGAATAGCCCCCTCTTTGTCCTTGCCTGTCTGGCCTGCGGTGGAAATGTTTCCTGGTCTCAGTCCTGTGACAAGTTTAACCCAACTGGATGTGCCAGCCATGCACCAGGTTTCTCCTCCCATCACAGAAACGCAGCTATGTCTGGGGGGACAGAGGGGTTCTCCCACCACGGGTCGTAACATTAGACGCTATTTAGGAGAAGTAAGAGGTCAGGCTGCTGCTCTATGGTGCTCCTGGGGCTGCATCTTGCCTCAACAGGGGTAACCAGCCCCTCCAAATGCACCACCATGGTTTAACCCCAAATACTCCAGCCTGCCCGGGCGCCCAGCTTGGGGGGAGAGCATGCAGCGAGTTTTGGGGGTGGGTAGCATCACTGACCGATGGGCAATGGGTGCAGACCCTCCTGAAGGGCAGGCTGGCCATGCCCAGGGGCTGGTGCTGTCCCTCTGTTCCTGCCAGCACGTCCTCAAGGTTTTTTCCAGCCACCTCTGCTGGGCTGGGCATTGGAGGAGACACCAGCTGGAGCTGCTGCCTGTGGAGAGAGAAGAAGCCTTTGGGAAGTGCTTTGTAATTTACACCCTCCCTGGCTCAGAGGCTGGTTGGGTTCATGCAGGTTTGGAGAAAGAGGAGATGCAGAGTGTCAAAAGGTGTCTGGTGTTTCCTCCATGCCATGCCCAGGTGCCATAACCTGTCCTCCTTGATACCTGCACCAGGAGGTGGCAGGAGAGCAGCCAACACGAAGTCCAACAGATGCACCTTCACCCCATGCAGGGCTGCCCGATTCAGGAGCATCAGCATGGGGGCATCACTCACCTTGAACTGATTTTGATGCCGGTGGTGGACCTCAGGGCTGGAGACACCATGTGGCTTTCCTCTGCCAGCACCGACTGGAGGAGGTTGTCTTTCACCACATACTGGCTTCTGCTGGTGGGCTGCCACTGGACTCCAAAAATCTTGAAAGAGAAAAAGCAAGTAGAAATGGTGCAACCTCCTCTCTATCAGCAGCAAACGACCTTTCCAGCCCACAAAGTCACCCGCTTCGCTTGCAAAATGTAGGAAAGGAAAATCCAGAAGAGCCCAACCTCCTCCCAGGTGTGGGAGAAGGCAGCACCAGGGGAGGACCACAGCGTGGGGAGGCTCTTGCCCGTGGCTGATGTGGGGAGATGGACTGGTGACACCACGTGGGCTTTCCCTTTCATTACAAGGTGGTGTCACCCTGACGCTGCCACAGAAGTAAAGGGCAGCGGAGGGAGGAGGGGGATGCTCCTGCCTGGTATGGGTGATGCCTGGGGGCTGCAAACTGGAAATGGATGCTTCCCAAAGCATCACCCTTCCTTCAGGTCCATTGGACAGTGCTAGCTCTCCTCCATAGCGGCCCCAACGCAGCTGCACGTCGTGGGAAGAGATGTGGCCTTCAATGGCTGAGGAGCATCAGCAAGGACTTTCTCCAAGTGAAAGACAAAGCTAAGCGACAGCAATTTCCACCGAGCTCCTGTCAAAAAATGTGCAGCTTCCTCGCTGTGCTGCGCGGTGAACCTTGGGGAAGCTCTCCAGCTTTTTTCCTTCCAAAAGAAATGACGCACTTGCTGGATTCTGCCTCTTCTCCTAGCCCTGGTGAGGGGAGCGATGGACACGCCAGGAGATGTTACCGGCGCAGCTGGGCTTGCATGTGCCAGGTCGTGGAGAAGGAGAAGAGGTGAACCATGCGCCAAGCGGTGGTTTTTGACAGCAAACGCCAAGCTTAATATTAATATCTCTATTTTAATAGGGAGGTTTTTTTCTCCATAGACTTTGCCTTTTACAGAGCCGGGTGGCATCGTTGCTTTGCGGTCACAGCTACGGATACAGGCGAGGTCTGGAGAGCTGCCTCAAGCCAGGTGGCAGCCGTGTAGGAAAACCTTATTGCCAAAAATGTGCTATGCAGGTTTTGTTACTTTCTTGGGTAAGTTTGCCACAATTTATACCCCAAAAAGCTTTTATTATATGAACATTCAGAGTCTGAGTGCCGGCTGTAGAGATCCCTGCCGAAGCCCGTGGGCTCTCTGTGTGGAGATGTCCATATTTATATTGAATTCAGTACAATTATATATTTTAAAAACCCATCAGTTTTAATCATGGCAGGTATACCTTCATTAAGACCCACAGAGTTTCATCCATTTATGTCAGGGCTGAACACGAGCTATTGCCTTAAATGGCTTAAGCAGCCATCTTTGGGCCTGTCCCTGTCAACCTAATCCCCAATCTGATGAGTCTGAGGTCTAGAAGACATTTCTGTATCTCCACCTTCCCAAGCAGGATTAGCTGACAGGTCAGAAGTGATAACAAGGATGGGGATGGGATGACCCAGGATGTCTTTTCTGCTCCTACCCACTTCAAAACCATATGCTCCTCCTGAGATATGTTGGTGCATCCCACTTTGGGTATGGGTCTAAGAGCTGGAGACCCAACCCAGGATGGGATGGAGACCCATCCCAGTCTTCCCCTACAGGAAGACTTCGGGGACAGCCCTGGTGTACTTGATGTAAGTTAAGCCCACCACCATGAGAGCAATAGACTTACTTTGTTTACGGAGGTGAATCTGGAGTTCAGCTTTGTGCAGCTGAGAAGATCTTTCATCTTCGTGATGGAATGGTTGGACATGGTGTATGTGACTTGGCAGCTCCCAGAGATGTCCTCCTGAAACACAAATGTAAGTGACCACAGTTAAGGGTGATTGGCTTCGATCGAGCCTGACTGAAACGATCTGTGCAGAGAACAGACGCAAAGACAAACTAATAAATAGAAAAATAATCAAAAAACTAGAAACTGGGCCGTATTTGGGCGTGTTGGATAGCTTCAAGTCCATGTGGTTGGGAAATTTGCTTTTGCAAATTTAGGCTAATCATAGAATCATAGAATGGTTAGAGTTGGAAGGGACCTTAAAGGTTACCAAATTCCAACCCCCCTGCCATGGGCAAGGACGCTTATCCTCGATGTCCCTGGCCAAATTTAATTCTATCTGGGGTTTAGCTTGTCTAATCTGGTTCCTGGCCACTCGGACAGTTTCTCTGCTTTCCACCCAGCCTACCTGTCCTTGCTTCCACCCTCTGCAGGCCTCCTTTTTGCTTTTGAGCTTATCCAGACCTCCTGGCTTTTTTGCCTGACTTCTTCTTTTTTGGGATGCGCTGCCCCCGAGCTTGGAAATACTCACCAGCTTTCTTGGGCCTCCCTTCCAGTACTTCTTCCCATCTTACTATGGGAAACTAATGCCAGCTGCGGCAGCTTTGTGCCTTTGCTTTTTGGGTTCTGAGGTTATTTCTTGTTCTTGGCAGGTCACTACAGCATCAGTTTGGCTCCGGAGGCAGGAATTCCCCCGCCAGCTGAGCTGGGCAAAGCAAATCCCTCCTGCTGTGGTGTGGTCCCTGGCTTTCGGAACAGGATCTGGCCCTGGCTCTGCACCTTACCTCCACCGCGGTGCCGGCGTGGGGCTGGAGCTGGAGCAGACTGACGATGCCTCGCTTCAGGTTTGAGATCAGGATGCTTTCTGTTTCATCCCCATAAGCGGCTTTGACCTGGGCAGGAGAAAGAGAGGGCGTCTGACTGTGAGGACAACTCTGGAGGGGGGGTTCTGTAGGTTCTCTGCTGCCTTCCCTGCTGAAAGGCATTGCCCCTAAGCAACGCCCTGGAGACACTTGAAGATTTTTCACAAGGAGGACAGTATTCCTCAATAGCATGAGCTTTGTGGATGCTTGCCCACAAAATTTCCCTCCCCCCCCGCCCTCACCCCCCTGGTTTTCCAAAACCTTAGAGGAGGAAGTCAGAAAGGAGCTTATATCCCATGGTTAGGACTGTAGCCCTTCTAACATGGGATGCTGCAGCTCCAGCTGAGCCTGCAGCCCCTTTGGAGGATGGAGGTCCATCTAGGGTTACACTGGACCTTGTGGGAGACCATATATTCCTAAATTTGCCACTCTGCCCGGTTTCTTGTGCTCTGATGTGAAATCAGAGGTGGAGCAGGGGTCTGTATGGGCTTTGCAGCAGGGAAAATTTGGGATGCGGGCAGGTGCCCTCTGTGGAGGGGCATAAGCAAGCCCAGAAGGTGTCTAGCTGACCTTCCCGCTGCTCCAGGAGATGAACACCGGCTGCTGGAGCTCTGCCTGTGTCTTCTGGCTCAGCGCAATCTCCGCAGGTGGACCGCTCCTGTCTTCTGGCTTTTGTTGGGCTTTCAGATCACGGATCTGTGAGAGCAGAAGATGGGAGAAAGCAGTGACCCTGCATGTCTGCTCTCAGGCTGCTGTGCTTTTTACCTGGAGGTGGTGGCCTCTTGGTCACAGAGGTCGTTTTTCAGGTGGCTTGGGTTAGAAAGGGAAAGGGGGTAAGGAAAGACAGCACCCCTGCTCCCAAGAGGAGTACCTGGCTCCAATGGCTTTACCACCTCACGCACCTGCACCTGGAGCAGCTCTTCCCCACCTTGGTCCTTCCAGAGCTGCTGCAGCTGGACCAACGCCTCAGCCCCCAGCCAGGCTCCCCGCGGGGACGGCGCAGACGCGTAGTCCATCTGGACATCCAGGGAATAGCGGTACTGATACAGGGTCCCGGGCTGGAAAGAAAGCAGCTGCAAATTCCCTAAGGAAAGATGAAAATGTTGAAGGCACATGGTCACAGACCTCAGTCCTTCCGCTTGCTGCAGCCAGCATCCTCCATCCTCGAGAGGACCCGGACTCGCAGGGATGCTTGTGACCTGCAGCCCTTTGCCTGCTGGAAGTGTCATTTTGATGCCCGGTAGTAGGTATAGCTGATGTGTTTGGGGCAGAACATGGGATGGCTTTCACGGGAAATTATTTGAGCCTGTGGTTTGGTTATTTTTCTCAGGGTGGCAGCTGATTCCTGCTTGCGCTTCCCGTCGTGCCTTAGGAATGATGGCCAGAGCGGGGACCCTCCTTAGGGACTCCAGGACTTTTCCAAAGAGCCGGAGAAACACACTTTAATCCTGAAACAAAGTTTCCTGAGCGTGCCCGTGCACAGGAGGAATGTCTTGAAGTGTCTTTGCAGCGTTGTGCATTAACTGGGGCAATGCTGGCATTTTTATTTAGGGGAGAAGAGAGGCTGCATTCTTCATATCGTGTGTTTCCAATCGGAACTGCCAATTCTTAATTAAATCACTGACTTGGTGACGGAGCAAAATCAAGCTGTTGGGGCAGCTTTAGATCAAAACTCCTTGCTTTAATCTTATTTATCTTGAATTATTTGGAGTCCCTTCTCTTGTCCATATACAGATATGATTGCAGGGAGGAAGGGTTGCCTTTGCCACGCCATAACCAGTCTAATCTAAAGTCACTTGAAATTCTCCTGCAAATCTGATGCGCTTGCTGGGCTTCTGAAATGTTTTATAGTTTTCCTTCTTTTGTTATAGTAACAAATGAAAGGAATTGATGGAATTCCAGCTCCCTCCCCGGGCTTTCCTCGGTGAGACAGACTGAGTTTCTCTAATTCTACACCGCGTGCAGTTTAGAAAGTCACAGCTCTCCGGTTTTCCTCGCACCCCCCAGGGAGGACTTCCATTGTCCCCCAAAATTTCCCCACCTTGGGAGATGCTCAGGCCATTTGCGGTTGTGGCAATAGCTCTTCCCTCCCCAGCTGGAGACTGGGGAGGTGTTGCATTAGAGGGAGCCCCCGGGAGGCTCTTTGTGCACCGGGATGAGCAGTTTCACCTCTCGGGGTATCCCGACCCCATCGTGCCCCTGGACCCCGAAGCAGCCCCGTAGCTCTTACCTTTTGCTGTGCTCACGAAGGAAAAGCAAAGCAGGCAAACGTATCCCGAAACCGGATTCATGGTGGGCTCTGGGAGCTTGTGCGGGCGACAGGGGAGGAAGGGGGGGTGGTGGGAGATGGACTAGACAACAAAAGTGGGCACGATTTGCAGCGTCAGGCGATGAGGCCCAACCTTCTCCTTATCCCCGCCTTACCCACCCAAGGAAAAGCAAATAATTAAACCTTTGCACCAACCGCCCCTAGGAGCCACAGAGGGTTTGGAAACCGGCTGAGGTTTGCCAAAGTGCAAGGGGAGGGGAGGAAAGCTGCAAAAACCAAAGGAGCTGCCCGAAGCATTGCGGGGTGGAGAAATTGCCAGTTTGCCTTGGTACTGGGAGTGGGGTGCTCAGAAAGCCGCTCGGTCCCTTGGTGAACCATCTCTTCCCACCAGAAGGGGGAAAAGGGCAGAAACAGTTGTTTTAAAAAGAAAAAGAGGTGGAAAGGGGGAGGGGA